>VDFB02281492.1:170307798-170632248 GCA_007258455.2 Sequoia sempervirens | reverse complement strand
AATAAGATAAGTTTCAATGGATTAGAATAGATGTTTTATGAAGCTTTTGTATTTTAATATGTTAGTTTTAATGGCTTCTTAGCTTAGTTTACATTGAATGATATTATTGGGAATGATGCATAGGGGCTTAATTATACTTCGAATCCTTATGGATCAAGTGTAGTTAGCCTATACTATGTTTGTCGTCACACAATCTAATGTTTTTGAAAGTCAACTTCACATTGCATAACTAATAACTAGGAGCAACTGTCAATTGCATTTTCTTTTCATTGTATTCCATGAGACCACATTGGTTTGAGGCATTTTTTCAAATCCTCTCTATAATTTTACATTAATTCATCTATTATGTCATGTTTTTAATTTTTATCTTCAAACTCCTAAAAATTAAACTTTTATATGCAACTTTCATCTAATTCAATGTTGAATTCTATGTATAACAATTAAGATTAATAAAATTATCAAATGAATTTGGTCTATATTGTAAAAAAAAAAAAAAACTCAATATAAGCATCTAGTTAAAATGAAAATGAGTGAATTCCACTAGCCATAGTGGAAATGGACTACTATAAGCAATGGAAATGGAATTCATAAGCAAGTTTGTGTTAAGTTGATATCCTCTATATAAGTTTACATGAATTCATCTAAATTATGTCATGTTTTTCATATTTTTTCTTCAAACTCCTAAAAATTGAACTTTTATATGCAACTTCCATCTAATTCAATGTTGAATTGTATGTAAAACTATTATGATTAATAAAATCATGAAAGGAATGGTTTATATTGTCAAAACTAAACAAAAATACTCAATATAAACATTTCAATTGTACAAAAATGAATATATTACTTGAGATAATGAAAAATGATGTAGAAAGTTCAAATTGTCTCCTTCTACATTGTCTAGCATGCAAACTGGTATTGAAAAGGTGATGGATTAGGCATAATTTGGTACAACAAGTCAACTGCATAAAAAGGTGTTTCTGAGTCAGATAAAGCACAAAACTAGACAAATGCAAAGAATTATGGGCCTGAATCATAGGTCAACTCTGTTTTTACCGTTTCTAGAAAAGAAAAATTTGGCGGTCACTAAATGTGATGCAAAACTTTGTTGAACACTTTGCAAATTTTTGACATGCAATTTGGCAAGCGCCAAATGATATCTATAGAAAATTTGTCCTTCTATAAGCCTTGATCATAAATAGAGACCTATAGAGGGGATATAGAAGAGTGGGATTAATAGGTAGAGAAGAGTATAAGATTGTTTCGAGAGGGATGAAGATGCAGAGAAGGATGAAGAGGCTGAGAGGAGTTATTTGTAATTAAGTTTTCCCTATACATCACCAAGAGTGACAAATTATCATCAATTGTCTCTTGATATGTGTGAGCATGCTCCTACTCAATCGTAATCCCTCAACCGTAATACATTAAACCCTTCAACCCTAATCCATCAATCGTCAACCCTTAAACCCTCAACCTACAACCCTCAACACTTAAACCCTCACCCCTTAAACCCTAATACCTTAACCCTCAACCCTCAACCCTCTACCCTATACCCTATCAATTAAACCCTCAACCCTACTTGCTCAACCTTAATCCCTCAATCCTCAAACCTCAAACCTTAAACTCTCAACCTTGTACCCTGTACCCTGTACCCTAACAATTAAAACCTTTACCCAATACCTTAAACCCTAATCCCTCATACCTCAAACCTTAAACCCTCAACCCTTCAACCTTAATCCATCAACCATCAACCCTTAAACCCAAAACCTCCAACCCTCAACACTTAAACCCTAATACCTCAACCCTCTACCCTCCACCCTATTAATTAAACCCTCAACCCCAGTTTCTCAACCCTAATCCCTCAAACCTTAAACCCTCAACCCGTAATCCATAATACCTCAAACCTCTACCCTCTACCTTATACCCTCTACCCTATACCTTAAACCCTAATCCCTCATACCTCAAACCTTCAACCCTAATCCCTCAATTGTCGACCCTTAAACCCTCAACCTCCAACCCTCAACACTAAAATCCTCAACCCTTAAACCATAATACCTCAAACCTCAACCCTCAACCCTAGTTTCTCAACCTTAATCCCTCAAACCTCAAACCTTAAACCCTCAAACCTTAAACCATAATGCCTCAATCCTCAATCCTCCACCCTATACCTTAAACCCTAATCCTTCATTCCTCAAACCTCAAACCCTCAACCCTTCAACCCTTCAACCCTCAACCTCCAACCCTCAACACTTAAACCCTCAACCCTTAAACCCTAATACCTCAACCCTCTAACCTATCAATTAAACCCTTAACCCTAGTTGCTCAACCCTAATCTATCAAGCCTTAAACCCTCAACCCTTAAACTGTAATACCTCAACCCTTTACCCTATCAATTAAACACTCTACCCTATACCATAAACCCTAATCCTTCATAACTCAAACCTTAGACCCTCAACCCTTCAACCCTAATCCCTCAATCGTCGACCCTTAAACCCTCAACCTCCAACCCTCAACACTTAAACCCTCAACCCTCTACCATACCAATTAAACCCTGAACCCTAGTTGATCAACCCTAATCCCTCAAACCTCAAGCCTCGTACCCTCAACCCTTAAACCGTAATCCTCAACCCTCAATCCTCTATCCTATTAATTAAACCCTCCACCCTATACCTTAAACCCTCAACCCTTCAACCCTAATCCCTTGAATTTTGACCCTTAAACCCTCAACCTCCAACCCTCAACACTTAAACCCTCAACCCTTAAACCCTAATACCTCAACCCTCAACCCTCTACCCTATTAATTAAACCCTCAACCCTAGTTGATCAACCTTAATCCATGAATCCTCAAACCTTAAACCCTTAACCCTTAAACCATAATACCTCAACCCTCAAGCCTAGTTGCTCAACCTTAATCCTAGAATCCTTGAACCTTAAACCCTTAAACCATAATACCTCAAACCTCAACCCTCTACCCTCTACCCTCTACCCTCTACCCTATACATTAAACCCTCAACCCTAATCCCCCAATCCTATACCTTAAACCCTAATCCCCCAACCTTATACCTTCAACCCTAATCCCTCAACCATCACCCCTTAAACCCTTAACCTCCAACCCTCAAAACTTAAACCCTCAACCCTTAAACCCTAACACCTCAACCCTCAACCATATCAATTAAACCTAAGAGGGAGAGAGAGGGAGTGTTCAAGAGGGGGTTGGAGTGAGAGATATTTTCCTACGTAGGGTGGGAGGGAGTGATACCTAAGAGAGAGAGAGAGTATTATATAAGATAAAGAGTGTTATCTAGTTAGGATAGGAGGTAGAGACTTGAGATATGGAGAGGGGGTGGGAGGTATATTTTGAGGGAGAGACCCGAGAGATAGGGAGTGTGAGAGAGAGTAGACTAGGTAGGGTGGGAGGGAGTGATACCTAAGAGAGAGACTTGAGAGGGATAGAGAGAGTTATCTAGTTAGGGTGGGGGGGAGAGACCCGAGAGAGAGAAATGGCGTGAGAGGTATATTTTGAGGGTGAGACCTGAGAGAGAGGGAGTGTGAGGGAGGGGGTTGGAGTGAGAGAGAGTAGTTTAGGTGGGGTGGGAGGGAGTGAGACCTGAGAGAGAGAGAGACTTGAGAGGGAGAGAGAGACAACTATCTAGTTAGGGTGGGGGGAGAAACTTGAGAGAGGGAGAGGCGTTGGGAGGGATATTTTGAGGGAGAGACCTAAGAGAGGGAGAGGGTCTGGGAGGATACTTTGAGGAGGAGACCTAAGAGAGAGGGAGGGGAGACATGTGAGAGAGAGAGAGAGAGAGAGAGAGAGAGAGAGAGAGAGAGAGAGGGAGAGAGAGAGAGAGAGAGAGAGAGAGAGAGAGAGAGAGAGAGAGAGAGAGAGAGAGAGAGAGAGAGGGTTGGAGTGAGAGAGAGTAGTCTAGTTAGGGTGGGGGGAGAGACCCGAGAGAGGAAGAGGGGATGGAAGGGATACTTTGAGGGAGAGACCGAAGAGAGAGGGAGAGAGAGGTAGTGGGAGACACCTGAGAGATAGACTTGATAGAGAGAGACCTGAGAGAGAGACTTGAGAGGGAGACCTAAGAGAAAATTGAGAGGGAGAGACCTGAGAGAGAGACTTGAGAGGGAGAGAGACCTGAGAGAGAGAGACCTAAGAGAGAGAGATTTGAGAGGGAGTGGGAGAGATCCGAGAGAGAGAGAGAAACTTGCAAGGGAGAGAGAGTTGTCTAGTTAGGGTGGGAGGGAGACACTTGATAGAGGGAGAGGGGGTGCGAGAGATCCAAGGGACAAAGGGTGGGAGGGATAGAGTGAGTGAAGAGAGTTGTCTAGTTAGGGTGGGAGGGAGAGATTTGAGAGAGGGAGAGGGGGTGCAAGAGATCTAAGAGATAGAGGGTGGGAGGGATAGATCAAGGGAGAGAGAGTTATCTAGTTAGGGTGGGAGGGAGATACTTGAGAGAGGGAGAGGGGGTGTGAGAGTAGTTAGGGTGGGAGGGAGAAACTTGAGAGAGAGAGAGAGGGGGTGCGACATATCCAAGAGATAGAGGGTGGAAGGTATAGAGCTAGGGAGAGACTTGAGAGAGGAGGTACGAGGGATAGAGGGAGGGAGAGACTTGATAGAGAGGGGGTGGGAGGGATAGAGGGAGGAAGAGACTTGAGAGGGGGCATTATCCTATACATTAAACCCTCAAACCTGTACCTTAAACCCTAAGGATGGAAGACAAGGTAGAGAGTGTAGGAGAGACCTAGAGAGGGTTGAGAGAGAATGGGTACGTATTGGTTAAGAGGGAAGGAGGCAGAGAGGTTGTGAAAGGTAAAACCTCAACTATCCATCAATGATCATAACTCGTGAACTCTAAGCCTTATCAAAGTGGTGGAGCAAAGAGAAAGCATAGTTTATTTTTTCTCAAAGTAGCTCATTTGGAGAGCACCAAATTTGGTGCTCGCCAAATGAGTTGCTTATGGATGTGATTTTCTTAGGATTTACCAAATTTTCATATATTTTTGGCAGTGCTAACCATCACATTTGCACGTCTTTCAATTCACGTTTATAAAAAAACCATGATGACGTTAGGCTCTCTCTTAGCTATCTAAATATATATTTTTTTATGTTTTGATTAAGTTAAGGTTTTCATCCATAACTTCTCCTGTTATTGCCTCCATTTTTTGTCAAAAACCAACATGTGCTAGTTTTAGGATAGATTTTTACTCGTTCATCAAATCGTGAAATAAATTACTTTTTTAAAAAACTAGACTCCATTCTACACGTGATGAAAAATAATCAATTTTTGACTAGTTTTCAAAAAAATTAGGGGGGACCACGCTCAAATTTCAGCTTTTCACGATGTGTCCACTTCGAAAATTCATAAAATATTATATATTCATTAAAAAATTAGCCGAAAGAACGGGGATAAACTACATGGTGTTAGCTAATTTCTCACCATTCAGATTTTTGTAATTCTAAAAGAGAAGTTAATAAAAAAGGGGAGGCCCTTAGACGCTATGCTATTTTTTGATAAAAATAGGACCTGTTTTGGTCCCCCCCTTTTTGAAACTTTTAATATTCACTAATTTCTAAAAAAATTAGTAGCTTAGAAACTAGACTCGGAGCACTTCAACTCTTGTTCTTTCTGCATCTTCAAATTTTGAGCATAACTATCTTCATTTTCTTGTGCACATTAGATTTTGCTGATTTCAGAAAAAAAGCTGATATCTTAAGAGCCATTTTTGTGTCATAGCTTGGTGCACTTACCCTTAGGTAAAAGTTTATTTAAGAAGACAATAAATGTAATTTCTCCCTCTCTCTCTCTCTATATATATATATGTATATATTCTAATTTTAGATATTGCAATTAATACTTGTGAGGGAGAATAAAATCTCTTTTATATAAATATACGACAAATAAATAACATAACATAAATATTCAAAATATTTCATAGATTGAAGAGTAATGAATAATAAATGTATTAAAAATATACTTAAAAAATTTAAATGAACAATGACACTTGGCTAGAAATCTAATGCAGATATGTTGTGAGAGATGCTTGTGAATGACTCACCAGAGCACACAAAACTCAATGATGCTTGAATGAATGTTTCACAGTCAATAAATTCATGACTTGTCACTCTTTCACAACTACAAGATCAATCACACCCTATGCAAGGATAGGTCTAATCTATATGCACAAGTTTCATCTATTTAAATTCTTGAATGCTTTCTTTTTGTTTGTCTTAAATTTATGTGTTTATCTTTGCATAAAAACTTGGGTGTATGGTTAGGATTTTGCACATTTTACTGATGAATATTCCCTTGTGTCAAACCTTATAAAGATACTTGGTAAATAACTTAGAGAACGATCAAAGATAACATGCAAACATGTAATAGATTCCTTTATAATGATGCAAGCAAAAATGTAGTAAAGATGCTTTGAATTCAATATTAATAAATGTAACTTGAATGCTCTTGTCAAATTCCTTTCTAAGTGCTCTGAGTGGTCTAAAACAAACTACGGTTACTTCTTTAAATGCAAACCTAAGGGTCACTAATGAAATGTTTTGTGCATCAATTCGACACATAATGATCAAGTGGGGAAGGTAAGGTTGATCAAAATTTTGAAAGTGAACTCTAAAAGTTGGGGGTCATTTCCACAACTGCACATCTAACTGAGGTCATTTATGCAATTTTGGATTTGACCCAAGATGAAAAATGGATGAATCTAAGAATAAAAAATGGTCCTTAGGAGAGAGTGTAGATATAAAAGGATAAAGCTCCGATTATGTACCATCTATCAACAAAACACATACCATTTCTATCCTTTTTGTTACATAAAAGATAAACTAACCAAAATAGATCCAAAAACAAAGAAAAAAGTGCAGGGTATGCCATTTTTATCATTATAATACAAAATATTGATTGAAGGTGATTAGATTTCCATAGTGACCTCTTTGCCTATCAAATAAAGATTTTTGTTATGAGTAAATTTAACAAGTCTATGTGAGAAAAACATGAGGGAGAAAGAGGAAATATTACCTTGATGAATATAACCCCACTTATAATCACCAATAAAAGGCCTACATAGATGGTAACTGTTGTCATTAGGATTGCACCCGTACTACAAAACCTTCTAAAGTTTTGCAATTTGGTGAAACATTGGAATAGTTTCAGGTTGTGGGTACCCTATGATGAAACTAAACCTCCAGATTCTAGGTTGGTTCCTATATGATGATCAATTAGGTACTTGAATGATTTGTTTTGAGAAAAGGGGGAGAAGGATTTAACTGAATGCATGAACTAAAATTAAAACTTCGGTGATGCACCTAATTGGAAATCTAAACTGCAACTTAATTCACAAATGATTACTCATTACCCTCCTTGCACAACTTGATTTGATAGCCTAATCACCTGAATGTTTTATATAGATGCCTTGATTGAATACAATTTTGAGGGAAAACATTTAGTTTTCACGACTAACTGACTAATCAATTACATGCACGGTGTATAACCAGTGAGCTTAAACTAAACTGCATACATATATTTATGAAAGGAGACAAAAATATTAAAGGTTTTAAAACTAAAACACAATAATCTTTCGATTGAATCCCGCACAATGATGATGCCTGAAATCTTGAAGGCAAAACTTGAAAATACTGGAAACTGAAAGGAATTTTCTGCAAATTACAAACTTAATTAACCTGTAAAAGTTGTTGCATAATCTATTAAACTGTGAAAACTGAGTTACATGAAGTCTTTTTGCTGAAGGCAAAGGCAGAAAACAAGAACCAAGGAAAAAAGACAAAGTCTTTTCCTTAAATACAATAAAGGCATGCATAAAGCATCCAAGAGGTGAAACTCTATGTGAACTGAAAGTGAAAATATCTCTCTGAAATGCCTCTCACGAGCAAAAGAGAAAATAGTGTGAAAAGAGGGCCCACCAATGTTGTAACTGAGCTTCAACAGCTCAGGACCCTGTGTCACAATGTGTACAACTAAAAAGTAACTCAAGAATGCCTCCGAATGCATTGAAGTGGCATTCAAAGTGAAAATATCTCTCTAAAATGCCTCTCAGGAGCAAAAGCAAAAACCCTTAAAAAATGGGCCTGGAACTAAAGTGAACTGAATCCCATGCACTGCAAACTCCAACTCATGTCATGTATGATCAAAATATCTCGTGAAATGGCGTGAAACTGAGGTAAAACTCCACCATTATTTCCATCTTGTCTTTTGCATGAGGTAACTATATAATTAAATATTAAAAAAAATAAAAGATGATTATTTTAATATTTAATCTGTAGTTCTCTTTACCTTCCAATTACATATTAAATATTAAAGTAGTATTATCTTTACTATTTAATTTTATGGTTATCTTGTTTAATTCCATGCAAATATAAGCAAGTGAAAGTCTCCTCTTTAAATCTCCTAGTTCACCCTCTCTCCTCCATTATAGTTTAAATTAACAATTATTAAGAACATTCCATAAGTCTGTTTTAATAATGTTAAGTAAACTTTACAATAAATATATAGCCCTTTATACACTTCATACTTAGTAGTTAACACATTTCACCAATCTCATTATACTCCAATTGATCACATCATTAGGCACATTGACTTTAAAAGTCATGGCCACATGAAAGATTAATCAAAATGATTTTAATTAAAAACATATGGTCAAAAACGCCCATCATGAGATTAGGGAAAATGAAGAAAAAGCATTGAACCCCTTTTGATTTCCTCACTTCTCACTTAGCATTTTGAAGAGAAAGCCATTGTTGTGCCGCTGTGAGTAGGGTTTTCACTAGAACCATGCATTTCATGCTGCTTCTGTCGATTTCTAATGAGATTTTCACAGAGAAACCTATGATAAGTGTTCCTATCATAAATTTGGGAATTTCTCCATTTTGAAAGTATTTCCGGCTTCTACAACCGCGACTATGGTGATATTCTGATGTATTCTTTTATACTTTACTGTTTTGTTGATGCCTTTGCTCATTCTGAGGTCGCCATGAGGATTTTTGAGCCTTCATACTACAATTTTGAGTGTACTTTGAACAAACAACTTGTGGGTAAGCTTTCTATCATGCAATCTTGTATTTTGAGCTCCATATCTTCCTTTATTTCTACAAAAGTGCTCTTTTAGAGGTCGCGAGCTTGAATGCTTTGTATCTTCTCTGTCAAGGAATGGACTTATGCATGATATTTGAGTGTATTCTTCCTTCTGGACTTCATGTTAAGGGCTTGATAGTTTATGCAAGCCGCAAGCTCTAAATTCATTTGCATGCTCGAGGGTTTTAGAAACCCTTGGCCGTAGTTTCATCTTTGATTTCATCCTTTTAACACTGTACTCAGGTCCCCTGTTTTTCAAAAAATATAAGCTTCCGATATTTAAATATGGCTTCATCTTTATCTTTATCTCAGTTCTGAAAACTAACCATTCAAAAATATTGATATATTGGCTTTTCCTGTGATGTATCTAATCGAATACTAAGTTTATTGAGCTCACTAATTTCATTGTAGAAGCAACCTCCTTATAATCTTCACTCCTTTTTGTGTGTAAAGTGAAATGGCTCCAGGGTTATTTGCTTGAAACCCTATCTCCATACATTAAATGCTCTGTCTATTGCTTTAGCCTTTTCATGGACAAGAACTCTCAAACACAGTCTTCAAACCCTCCTTGACCTAGGTACTCTTTGCAAATCATAATGAACTTTGCTTAAAAAAACTTTCTTTCTCTATATTTTAGCTCTTTTTTAAGCAAATAATAAGGGACTTCTCTTATAGAATGTATGATAAAGCATTCAACATTTAATAATTATACCTGGTGGACAATTGATTGCAACATAACTCAAAAAGTTTGAATGTTGTCCTCATGCACCTGTTGTATAGATGGACTGTTTGATTTAATCATTCAGAATGTATGCCTATAGCTTTCACAATGTACACCTATTTTTTTAATCCTGCAATGAAATCCTGTTATTACATTAATCTTGGACCTGTACTCAAACACATGCATTACTTTTATGATTTTAATCTTTGATGGTTGTCATACTCCTGCTTTGATGTCTTTTGCATAATCAGTTCCAAAGCTCCAAGAAATAACTTGATGCTTGATATTCTATTTTGTGAAGCCTTCATGGGGTTGATATTGTTTCTGCCTTTCAAAATTCCATTTGATCGTGCATTAGAAAAAATGAATCCTTCAGCATCATTAGGCAGTTGGATGTAGTGATAACAATAATAACATATACCTAAAGATCTCTTGATGATGCTTTCTTGATGCCATAATGTGATAATGCCTTACTTATAGTCATGTAGACTGTCTTCTTGATGTCATTGTTCCTCCTGAGTCTCTTGTAGACTATATATACACTTTGAGGTTATGAAGAACAGTTTAACACGTTGATGCTTTTTTTTCCCTTTAGTGTAAAGGGGCTCAATACCTCATGCAAAAGTGAATGCAAGGTAGAACTAAAACAAAAGTCAATGAAGTTGATGATCTCTTAACATGTTTTTGATTGTTCCTTTAAATGATTGGCAATAAGATGCTTTACTCAATTTGTTTTCATCATGTTGATTTAAAGGCTGCTTTATGAACTTCATTCATGAAGAATTATGATTATCTTTATTCCATACTGCTATCCCACATTATTGTTTATGAGCTGGGCTCAACCCTTGTGGGAGCCTCATTTATCACCACTCATAACAATATCTGTTGGTTGAAATGATCTGATTGTACCTGTATCTGCACATTTAAACAAACAAGTTAGCAAAAAAAATTGAAGCTGAAAGCTTCCATTGAACTTTGTGCCTTCTGATCATATCATTTTCATTTGTTCAAATCATCTGATAAATGCCTAATTGAGTGTGTATTACATTTCTGTTGGTAATGTAGGCATGAGGTAGGATGTGATTTTTCATTGCTCTAACACCACCTTTTTACAATCTTGCAGATGCATTTTGAGCTTAGAACTACTGCAACTTGGAGACATGACAATTGTAGACTTTAAGTGTAGCGACGATTCGTCATTCCAGGCAATGACGAATCACCTTCTCTCTTATGCCTATATTATCTTCAGTTGTGTCGTGCACATTTCTTTCTTGTATTCATTATTTGATTATGAAAATCACCTTCCTATGATGAATGTAGTAACATCCTTGGAGGGCAAAGACACTCATAGTCCAATTAAAGACTAGCTCATATAATCTTCTATGTGAAGTAAGAAGGTGAAAGAGACCTAAAGAAAAATGGGGGGAAAGAGTTTGTAGCTTTTGCATAGTTGTGATAGTTGAATCAAGAAGACACTTTATTCTAGTTCTAGAGTGTGAAGCTTACAATGACATTCAAACCAATTACATGAATACATTAGTGGATGCTTCTTTATAAAATTTGATAAAAAAAAGATTAAAAAAATAGAAAAACACATGATCAAACTTAATAATATGAAATTAACAAATTAAAAAGATGAAATAACAACTTTGTCTCATAAACTATCTTTTAACTTTTGAAAGTTATATTTCTATTCCACTATAAGATGCTTCAATCCATTAGTAAGAGGAGAGGATTTATTGTATCTATTCCACTATAAAAAGCTTTAATAAGAAAGATTTATTCTAAAGTTATATTTCTGCTTCCACTGTAAGCCGATGTATAGAATAAGCTAATCGTATTTAAAGAAATTGATTATAAATTTAAAATGGCGTTAAATAATTCATAGAAACCCACTGTTGGGGAATACTTGAATCATCCATAGTGTGAGTTCTCATTTTGGAAAAGTTTACCGCTTCAGCTCTTCTCGCTCCATGTTTGTCTGAGTCGAAGGGCAGGATGAACAACTCAGGGTTGTCCTCAACTCCCATTGAATTCATGCTTTTTAGTTAAGATGATATATGTATTACTCCTAGTTAGAGGTATATTTCAGTTCTGGGATTACCGAGGTGTAAAACCCACAAAAACATAATGTTTCAGGGTTTAACTCTCATACATTTTCCTTTCAACTGATTTCTAATTGTTTGGATTTCAGGTCCAATCTGGATAATGAAATCAACAGTAAGTTTAATAATTCTTCTATATTTCTGTTACTGAATTCATGTCTTCTTACTAAATATTTTTGCATTTTTCTCATGTGGGTAATTTTTATGTGTCAGATGTAACTGCCGTAACATGAATTTCCCTCTATGTAGGACTCAAAGTATTTGCTTGACGAAATAATTCCTCCGACAAACCCATGCTCTTAAAATCTTCAAGTTGTGGATGGAATTACTTCTTGAACAATAGCATTGCAAATTTACAAGTTATATCAAATGGAAACTTCCAATTCTATGAAAATGGACCCTGCTTGGATGTGAAGTCCGATAGACCGTTCAGTTTCATACCTTTCCCTTTTCAGCTGTCGGTTCAGTATAAGTCTACGAAATTTTTTGTCTCCCCTATTTTGTCTCTTCGACTGCACTGACGAAATTTGTATAATTTGGGGAATGAAACATTAGTCTGAACATGAAAAAACAATTCCTATAATTTGCTGCGATTAATAAAGAGATTAATGCTTGCTTTTCCTGTGGATGTAGCCAAATTGGTGATCCAATAGATTCTGTGTTGTTTGTTGTATTAATTTGTGTCTTTGTTTTATATTGTTTGCAAGTTTTCTTTTGTTGTCATATATTTTAACAATTGGTATTAGAGCAGTGGGGAAGTGAGCAGATTTCGTGGAAGGGTCCTGTGTTTTTTTTTGTTTGAAGTTTTAGACTACGGTGAGCCAAAGAAATGGAGGTGGTAGACAAATGGAGAATTGAGAAATTCTCTGGACAAAATTTCAGGATGTGGAAGTTGTAGATCGAAGCTTTGTTAATTCAAAAAGTTCTTTTGATTATGTTGGAAGGGAAATCGAAAAAGCCAACTGGAATGTTGGATGAAGATTGGGAAAAATTGGATCAGAAGGCGGTGGCCACAATTATTCTCTCTCTATCCAACAATGTTTTATTTAATGTCGCAATAGAAAAAACAACGAAAGGATTATGGGATCATTTATCAGCCATGTATGAAATGATGGCCTCTGCATCAAACAAGGTATTTTTGATGAAAAAAATTACAATTTGAAAATGAAGGAAGGTGGTAATGTCTCAAATCATTAGAATAAATTCAACACTTTGATTATTCAATTAATTTCAATAAGCATCAATTTAGATGACGAGATCATTGCTATTTTGTTATTGTGTTTTTTGCCTGATAGCTGAGAAAGAGCTGTTGGCTATTAGCAATTTGATATCCGGCAAGAAGGGAAGTGTTGTGGAATTTGATGATGTTGTTGGGATTCTTCTCAGTGAAGACATGAGAAGGAAAAACCAAGGCACCTCATTAGAAGACGCTTTGGTAACCGACAACAGAGGCAGATCAGAAGAACGAGGGAAGAATAAT
The DNA here is from genome assembly GCA_007258455.2 of Sequoia sempervirens. NCBI lineage: Eukaryota > Viridiplantae > Streptophyta > Pinopsida > Cupressales > Cupressaceae > Sequoia > Sequoia sempervirens. The sequence continues at coordinate 170,618,847 of VDFB02281492.1, read as the reverse complement.
CATAGAAGAAGATCAATGTCTAGTAGAAGATCAAAATCTAAAGGAAAAAATATTAATTGCTGGTATTGTGGTAAAGAAGGCCACATGAAGAGAAAATGTTGGTCATTTAAAAAGGTTGAGAATCAGTCAAAAGAAAATAAGACAAATGCAACTTATGAAGAAGATGTCGTTGCTCTTGTTTTATTTGCAGGAGAAGTTACTTCAGATGTTTGGGTGCTTGATTTAGGTGCATCATTTCATGCTACATCATGTAGAGAGTTCTTTAAAAATTATCAAGCCGACAACTTTGGTAAAGTTTACCTTGGTGATGATGAGCCTTGTAACATCATTAGCAAGGGAGATGTTTTATTAAAATTGAAAAATGGTAACAACTGGCTATTAAAGGATGTTAGACATGTCCCTCAACTCAAAAGAAATCTGATTTTAGCTGGGAAATTGAATGCTGAAGGATGTAATATTACTTTTGAGTCAAGTATTTGGAAGGTGACAAAAAGAGTTTTGGTGATTGCTAGAGGAAACAAATTTGGTACTTTGCATGTGCTAGAGGGTCAAACACAAGTGGGAGCTGCAATGACAGTTACAGACAACAGAATAGAGCTTTGGCATAAAAATCTTGATCACATGAACAAAAAAGGTCTTGAAATCTTGCATAAGAAGAACCAGCTTCTAGATTTGAAATTGGTAGATTTGGAGTTATGCGAGCATTGCATATATGGCAAACAAAAGAGGACAAGATTTTCTACCAAAGAACATGAGAAGAAGTCACGTCCATTGGAGCTAGTGCATACGGATGTCTTTGGCCCCTCTGAGGTACCATCTATTGGTGGGTCAAATTATTTTATTTCTTTTCTGGATAATGTACTAGGAAGGTTTGGGTTTATATGTTAAAACAAAAGTCTGAAGTTTTTGACATGGTTAAAAATTTCAAGGCACTTGCAGAAAACCAAACCGACTGTAAAATTAAGTGTTTAAAATTGACAATGGGGCGAGTATTGTTCAAAAGAATTTGATAAATATTGTGTAGAGAATGGATTTCAAAGAATTGAGATAGTTTCTCTTACACCACAAGAAATGGTGCAGCAGAAAGGTTAAATATAACTATTTTGGAAAGAGCACGCAGTATGCTCTTGAATGTTTCCTTAGGAAAATAGTTCTGGGTTGAGGCTGTAAATACAACAATGTACATGATTAACAAAGGTCCATTCTCTCGGTTAGATTTTGAAGTTCCAGAGGAGAAGTGGTTGGGAAGAGGGTTTCTTATAATCACCTATGAGTGTTTGAGTGTGAAGCCTTCATTCATATCCCACAAGAAAAAAGAACAAAGCTTGATGTGAAGTCTAAAAGGTGTATCTTCGTTGGATACGGAGATGAAAAATATGGTTATAGGTTGTGGGATCTCATCACCAAGCAAGTCACACAAAGTAGAGGTGTGATCTTCAATGAAAAGGTAATGGAAAATTTGCAAGAACAAGGCATATCAGCCAAGGAGTATGTTCCATTAGATGACATCATAAATGGGAGTGATGTGTTCAAACAAAAGGGTATTGTAAATCAGCCATAGGTACAACAAGAAGTTTAGCCCCCAAATTTCCATAATAATGAAGAGCAAGATCATCCCATTGGTACTCATGAGGTGGGTACAACACAAGAATTGATTCCTCAAGTTCGGAGGTCTATTAGGGAGTGTAGGTCTCTAACAAAATATAATGATTTCATTCAACATTTGTTGTTGTCCAATGAAGCTGAACCTACCACGTTTGAAGAAACATGTAATGATAAAGATTACAATGGATGGAGGCTATGAGAGATGAGATGGGATCCTTGATAGCTAATCACACATGGGATTTAGTGTCTTCCACCAAACAGGAAAGCTTTGAAAACATAGATGGGTATATAGGCTGAAGGAAGAAGAAGGTGAAAAGAAGAGATAAAGAGCCTAATTGGTGGTCGAAGGTTATGATCAGAAAAAGGGTGTTGATTTCACTATTTTTTTTTACCAATTGTGAAAATGACTTCTATCAGAGTAGTATTGGGTTTGGCAGTTGTGTATGACCTTGAATTGGATCAGTTTGATGTTAAGACAACTTTTCTACATGGTGACTTGGAAGAAGAATAACTATATGCAACAACTTGAAGGTTTTGAGGAAGAAGGTAAAAAGGATTTGGTTTGCAAACTGAATCAAAGCTTGTATGGGTTGAAACGAGCCCCAAGGCAATGGTATTTAAAATTTGATTCTTTTACGTCTAAGAAAAAATTCAGTAGATGTGAATCTGACCCTTGTGTATATTATAAAACCTTGGAAAATGGTGAATTTGTGTTGTTATTGTATGTTGATGATTGCTAGTGACAAGAACTAGTATGGTTGTAGTTAGTCAACTAAAACAACAATTGGCTAAGAAATTTTCAATAAAGGATTTGGGTGTTGCAAAGCAAATCCTTGGAATGCAAATTATCAAAGATAGGAAAAAAGAAATAAAATTCTCAGAAGAAAAATATATTGAAAAGGTGCTAAATAGGTTTAGTATGAAGAATGCTAAGGTTGTGAGTACACCTCTCGCCAATCATTTCAAATTATCTTTTGAGTTATGCCCTAAGACACAGGAAGAAAAAAATACATGGAAAGAGTGCCTTATTCCTCTGCTGTAGGGAGCCTTATGTACGCAATGTTTTGCACAAGACCTGGCATTGCTCATGTAGTGGTAGTGGTCAATAGGTTTATCATTTTATGAGTAATCCAAGACAAATTCATTGGCAGGTTGTAAAATGGATTTAGAGATATTTGAAGGGCGCCTCAAACCATGTATTGAGGTTTAGGGGAGAAGATGCACAATTACAAGGATACGTTGACTTAGATATGGTTGGTGACTTGGATAAAGGCTATCTACCACAGGGTATGTGTTCATATTTGCAGGGGCAAGAATCAGTTGGGTTTCTAGGTTGTAGAAGGTGGTGGCTCTTTCCATTATGGAAGCAAAATATATTGTAATCACAAAAGGAGCTAAGGAGATGCTGTGGTTGCAACATTTATTGTCTGAATTGGGTAATAGACAAACAAGACTTCGTTTTGTATAGTGACAACAAAAGTGCAATTCATTTGGCAAAAAATGTAGCTTTTCATTCATGAATGAAGCACATAGAGTTTCGATATCACTTTATTCAAAGTGTCCTTGAACAAGGTAAGCTAAAGTTGGAAAAGATACATACTAGTCCGAATCTTGCAGATGCATTTATTAAGTTTGTTTCAAAAGAGAAGCTGGAATTTTGCAGAGCTTCTCTTGGTTTGGTAAACAAATAACAATAGGCCTTGGAAAGAGGGTGACATCTATGAATATGTTTATTCACAACATGGATTGGATTTCAATGTGAAGTCTGATAGACCGTTCAGCTTTAGACCTTTCCCTTTCCAGTCGCCGGGTCAATATCAAATCTACGATTGTCTCCCTTGTTTTGTCTCTTTGTCTACACTGGTGAAATTTGTATAAGTTGGGGAATGAAACATTAGTTTGAACATGAAAAAACATTTCCTGTAGTTTGCTGCAATTAATAAAGAGGTTAATATCCTCTTTTCCCATGGATGTAGGCAAATTGGTGAACCACATAAATTTTGCGTTGTTTGTATTAATTTTATTCTTTATTTTATATTGCTGCAAGTTTTCTTTTGTTGTCATATATTTTAATAGACCTAGGTCTCTATGGATTTTAAAGGTTTAGTTCAACCAAGCTAGGCTTCTCTTATCACGCATGCCAAGTTGTCACTGTAGATGACATTGAGTTCTGACATCACCAGAATAATAAATGAAATGCAAGCTCTGGAAGAACCCTGTAATAGGTGATAGAGCATCAATTAGGGACCAATCATTTTGGTAGTCCATTTCAAAGCAGTGAGAAAATTGTCTGCAACTGGCCACTACCAGGTATAGGATCTCTTACTTTTTATTCATTTCAAGGAATAATGAATCCATGTGAGATGTCCTACATGATGATTTTTGCTTTTGAAGTATTTGAGTACCATTCCTCTCTTTAGCATCTATGCTTTCCTATATATCTCATGTAGGCTATCTAATCTCAGGCATAGTTTTGTATTGTCAATACTATTTACAATCTGTAGATACCATATAGCAAGTTTCATGTCCCCGAAATTGTAACACCAAATATGAAACATTGAATAACAAGATCCAATAAATATCAAAATATAAATATAAGTAATTACAATTGAAATATTACTATAATTATAATTATCAAGATAATATTATAATTATAAATATAAAATTGATAATACAAAATGAAAATTGAATATCATTGTAATTACAATCCTTATAATATATAATTACTAAAAGAGATAAAAGAAGAAAACCAATATAAAAATAATAAACATAATTATCAATATAAAAAAGAGGTCTATTGTAATATTGCTATTATAAAAAAAATAGAACATAACTATCAATAAACATAATTATCAATAAATATTAAAGACTTTAGAATTAATAATCTGACCCAGACTATGTAATTGAACCACTAAGAGGCACGATTCCTAAGACCAGCAAAGAATAAGGTAGCGGTTAGGTGGAGGGGCAGGTCTGCTCACAGCATGGCAGATATTTAAGGGAAAAAAGGTGGAACATTTAAATATATAAGAAAAAACCAGCGAACCATTCCAAGAGGCATTTCCAATTTCTGCAGCCCGTGATATTTTGTTATAAGATCGAGGCTGAGAAAGGAAAGAGACACGGGCAGACAAACAGCAACAAGGTAAGGACTTCTTGATTTCAAATAATCAGTTTGATAAATACATTGAGGATTTAGATAAGGATAATAATTAGTAAGTACTTTATGAGTTAGAATAATAAGTTTGATACCTCATGAAATTAAATAGGAATTTAAATATCAGTGTAATAATAACTATACATATGTATATTAATTTCTAGTGATGTTATTTGTGTCATTTTGGAATAATCAAATTATTCATGTCCTTTATTCTGTTGGACATCTAATTATATTATTGTGATATGTCTATTATAATAATTATATACTATCACTTATATTTTGTTGTTTATATTTATTATTCTCATCAAACAACCATGAGGAGGAGAAAGAAACCAGAATTTCGGATATCCTTGTGAGTATAGCAGCCAACAAGTGAGTATGAGATAATCGATAGTAAAAGGGTTATATACTCTGAACAAAGAATCATTTAATAGAAGATATTGTCTGAAAATCTGATCATCGGGAATAACAGCGGATTGTGGTATGTCTATCGTAGTTATTTTATGTTTGGTTATTTATATTTATTCTTCCTATGATAGGCCCCATCTAACTATTGTATGCAGATATGTATTCTGTGATTTATGTTTATTATTCTTGTAGTATGTTATATCTTACTATGGTATGCAATTATATATATATATATTATTAGTCATGATGACAACTCTGGATATTTGCATAAATCTGGGTTATGAATTATTGCTGAATATGAATAATGGATCTGTCATTGATTTAATATGTAAGAATATACTACATTATGGAATGATGTTCATATTTTCTGACTGAAACAACTAGCCATGATAGGGGGAGTTAAGGGCCTACGGGGAGGGGAAACAGCGTTGGGGTCACTCTCTAAGTACACCACCCCCATGATGGATGGCTGAGGCCTGCCACATGTGTGCCAAGAGGGCTGTACTGATCTTGAGCTTAGAGGGAATGACTTTCCAGGACACCCTGCTGTAGTTGCACCCTCAACCTCTCAATATGATTAAGCGATAATGGTTCTGGTACAGGGGAACGGCGATAGGACGCCTCACTAGGCACACCACCCCATATGGATGGCAAGGGCCACATGGGGCCAAGAGGGGTGTACTGCTTTCAGGCCTAGGGTAGAGGGTTTCTTGGGCACCCTATCAGACCATTTTGTTCCAGGAAGAATGAATTAGAAAACCTAAAGAATTCCAATATATATCTATAATATGATATTGTCTTTATTTATAAATGTTTACTAACATATTTGCAGGTCTTAAACAGGTAGTTGCATCACTAATCTTACTTTCCTTGTTTTCTTTACACATTCCAATGAAAGCATCATCCAATATTATCTTGTAAGTATTTCCTAATTCTGTCTTGCGGGGACCCAATCAAGTTATAAACATTCCCAAAACCAAATTGATTATTTGAAATTGATAAATTAGGGTAGATTTAGGGTTTCCCAAAATTGGGGACATTACAGCAAGGTTGTGATGCATGGCTGTGATTTCAGTTACAAATGAATTCATAATGTCCTACAAAAATGCAAGATTAATACTGTTGGTTTTTTATGGTCTAGATGAATTCTTTCGCTCTCACAAAGACTATACAATTGCTATATGGGTATTTATCTTGTGCATTCCTTAAAATAAATATGGATTTGTATAGTTGCTTTGTTTATCTATTTTTAGTATATTTGATAAAGAGGAGATTATATCAATGAGTAGGAAAGTTGCAAGACTGCCTTTTTGTCTTTTAATAGCAAGAAATTAGTTGTTGAAAACTATGCAAATTCCTATAATGAAAGCTTGTTCACTTAGCATGCAAATTTGAAATTCTAATTATTATTATTTGATTTACCATAAATAAGATATATGGAAGTTTAAATCAGAAAATAAGAAATCAGTAAACCATAAGATTCAAATTAAAAACACTGAATGTACATGGAGAAATGCTTTTGGGAAAAACACTCCACCACCAAAGAGAGCACTAGTTATGTATTAATCCAAACTATGTGTTACATCAACACAACAGCCCTCTCCTTAGCTTGACCGTATTCCAACAGAAACACGTGTACTATGTAACAACTAACCAAAGCATCCAATTTATAAATGAATGGAGTAGGGAAAGAATAAGTGGATCTATGAAATCAACAACCAAGAACCATGGCATGGCAAAACTCTAACACCCTCATGTGACAAATCAATGCATCTACGAATAGTAATTGTAACTCTTAGCATCTTTGACCACTCTACATCATGGGCACACTTCCCAAAAATGACACTCCAATATTGAGATCACTACACATGTGGGATCCACCCATGAAGAAGATGCTTCACTTCCCAACCTAGCGCCTAGGAATCAGAAAGTGGCATTAATGAGCTCTAATCAATTTGTAACTGTCATCTTCATACTCCACCTTCCTTCTTGAATGCCATTACAACTAATATTCAAGTCACTGAGAGAATATTAATAAAATAATAATCTCCCAACCACCACGGGCATGCAAGTATGCATTCACAAAATGTTGGAGATTTGAAGTTAATAATTAAGATTGTAATTACATCACACTATCCTTATATTATTCCACTTGATATTATACATCATAATGACATAATAGGAAACATAAACAAATCAAGTACAAGATGCAAGGTTCATGGTCTCTTTGCACCAAGAGAACTTATCTATGCTCGTTGCTTTTGTTAGTGACTCTACAACATTTTCCCAAGTGTCAACCTTCTGTAACATGACCTTAACATTATCCACCATCTTGCAAACAAAGTGATATTGTACATCAACATGTTTGGTATGAACATGGTACATGAGATTCTTGGCCAAATAGATTGGACTTTGACGTTCACATCTAATTTGAACCACCTTGTAATCAAAACCAACTTTGGAGCATAATCTTTGCAACCAAATTGCCTCTTTCTAGGCATGTGTAGTAGTTATGCACTTAGCTTTGATAGTGGACAAAGCAACTATGGGCTGCCTCTTACTCATCCAACTAATAGCATCGTCAGATAGAGAAAATACAATCACTAGTGGATCTCCAATTATCCAAGTCGCTTGATTTGCATCAACAAAGCCTTGAATGTCCCACAATCCACATCATTAGAATCATGATAACATAAACAATAATTAGAAGTTCCTTGCAAATATCTAGATACCCTTTTAACACAAATCCAATGCTATCTACTAGGGTTAGACAAACTTGCTAAGAACTTCCACTATTTGGGCAATATTTAGTCTAGTACATACCATTGCATACATTAGGCTACCAATGACACTAGCACAAGGCACATTATATATATCCTCTACATCATCATCCGACATGGGACACATATTCAATGAAAGGTTAGTGCCTGCAAGTAAAGAAATACTCATTGGTTTGCAATCATGCATATCAATTGCCACAATATAGTGCCAACATACTTACTTTGACTAGGCCAAAACATTTTGTGAACTTGGTTTCTTCTAATTTTTTAAATCCTTCATGTCAAATGCACTAGAAAGCTAACTCTTAAGCTCCCCAATCATTGTCTTGTTGTTACCAATAAACTTTATATTCATGCACAAGACAATAATTAGAATTAGATCACTAATATATATAATGTAAACATAGTGATCCTTTTAATTTAACAAAACCCAACTTTAAAGCAAATGCATCAAAATTTTTCAAACCATACAAAGATTGTGGTGATTTTTTCAAACCATACAAAGATCGTTTGAGCATGCAAACCAATTTTTCTTTCCCTTTTACCTCAAACCTATCTTGTTGTTGCATATAAATTTCCTCTTCAAGATCCCCATGCAAGAAAGCAATTTTAACATCCATTTGTTTAATCTCAAAATCAAAAGTTGCAACAATAGATAGTAAGAATCTAATGGAAGATAATTTAGCAACATGAGAGAAAAAATTATCATAATCAATTCTCTTTGTTTGGGAGTAGGCCTTAGCCATCAATTTGGTTTGGTACCTCTTTAACTGATCATTTGCTCCAATTTTCATTTCGTAAATCCACTTGCAACCAATGGCCTTTTGTCCCTTGGGCAAATTCACAGTATCCTAGGTGTCACATTTTTCCAAGGCCATATCTCCTCTTGTGCGGTCTCCATCCAAGAATTATGCTTCTCCAAAGAGAGCCTTTTTGAAAGGCCTTAGTTCATTATTAGTACATAACAAAGCAAATAAACAATGGAAATTTGGTGGGCTATACTTGTTGACTTGGATTTGTTGTCACGTGGATCTTCTCAAGATTGTAAGGGGTTCTTCTTGTTTCTTTGCATGCTCATCATACTCAAAAATCTCACTTGAATCCTCTTCATCTACTCTCTAATCCATCATTTTGTTCTTCAACATATGCATCTTTTTGCTTCTTGACCTTAGTTTCAAAATACACTGTTTTCTTCCTTCCTTTTCCTTTGGCTGCACAAAACCTAAAAATACTCTAGCTCCTAGAAAATCATATCTTTAGAATAAATTCTTTTTTAGGTTAGAGGATTCAAGGCTTATAACCTTCTATGTTCTCATTTTAACAAACAGAAAATGCATTTATGCGCTTTTGGATTCAATTTAGATTGTTTTTATTTAAGCACTGAACAAAAGCCTCACAACCAAATACTCTTGAATGTGAAATAGAAGGTTTCTTACTTGTCCACACTTCATAAAGAGTCTTATCTACATGAGCCGAGCATGGATATCGGTTAATCAAGTAATAAGAAACGCTCACAGTCTCTGCACAAAAGCACTGCATCATCTATGTACCATCATTACTTCTGGCTCTTTACGTTAAGGTTTGGTTCATCCTTTCTACAACCCTATTCTATTGAGATGTATAACGAGTAGTTTTTTGTTGAACAATATCTGCATGTCTATAGAAATTGCCAAATTCCCCAAAGTAATATTCACCATCATTGCTAGATTCCAACACCTTTATTTCTTATTTGACCATTTCTTTACCAAAGCCTTAAAATCCTTAGATTTGAAGAAAACTTCAGATTTGAAATGCAGAAAATAAACATAGGTGTATCTAGTGTAATCATTGATGAATGTAACATAATAACAAGATTCACCCATTGAACCGACATTCATTGGACCAAACACATTTGAATGAATAACCTCTAATAATATTTGTGCTCAATTACTCCCAACAAAAGATTAAACTTTATTCAATTTGCCAAATATACAATGCTCATAGAAATCAAAATGCTCATTAGAACAAATAGAAAAATTGTCAATGATCTTGTTATTAATTATTGTCCAAAGACTTTTTTTGCCAATGTGGTCCAAATGTTGGTGCCACAACATGCATGCATTTTCAGATTTGCCAATTACATTGGCAGAGTTACAAAATGTGGAGGCATCAAAAGCTTAAACAAAGTCCCACATCATGAACCTCTAGCTACCACCAAGGTTCCTCTCACTGACCTACAACTAGATTTGTCAAATGTCACATGCACTCCATAATCATTGAACTTGTATATCGAGAACAAATTTCTTCCAAGTCCTGGAACGTGTAAAACTTTATTGAGAGTTTTCACTCTACCATTACTGAAACACAACTATACCTTTCCTTTACCAACAATCGAGTGAGTACTATTGTTACCAATGAAAACTTCTTCATTATAGGCTTGGTAAAATGAAAGCCACTCCTTGTGGGGAGTCATATGGTAGAAACAACTTGAGTCAATGAGCTAAGCATTATCACTAATAGTGTTAGTAGAAATGAACAATGTATCATTAACGCTATCATCAAAAAATTTCTTTATGGAGGAATCATAATAGATTATTTTTGTTTTGGTGTTTTTCTTCATATGTCCTCTCTTTCCATAGTTCCAACACATAGCTCTTTCTAAGTGTTTTAGACTATTCTTTTGACTTAGACCTATCTTTTAAATTCTTTCTATCCCTTTCAAACCTTCTTTTGTGCTTGCACCTTCCTCAAACATGCAAGGCATCCATCAAGCCCTCATCCATGAATTTTCTTCTTATTTTCTTTGAAAGTAGGCTAGCAATAAGGGAGTCCATCGTTGATTCTGCAACACTACCCATTAATAGCAACAATTAAAATTTTCCAAGATTTGGGCAAAAAATAAAGCAACAAGATAAATTGATACTCTTAATTACATCAGTTTCTATTCTATCAATGTATAAATTGTGTTGGACATATTTTGTCATTGATGTCAAGGTGTTTGACGTGCTTGCTTGGTTGAGCTGTCTGCCTGTCTACTTCACCTATTTGGTTGTGTGCTTCAGCTACTTGGCTGCTTGCTTAAGCTTCTTGGGTGTTTACTTCACCTGTTTTCCAGCTTGCTTGTCTGCTTGTCAACTTATATGCCATGTCAAATGCTTAATCATCAATTTACCATATTAGCATGGCTTGAAAAGTCTTTGCCACTTCAGCAGTTGAAAAGTCAAATTGTTCAAGAGGTCGAATCTTTTAGATGCTTTTTTCTTTGGAGCGGCTAAATCTTATGAGTTGTGGGGCGACATGTCTTATGTATGCTATCATTTCTATATGCGTTTTGTGTGTATTGGTTATTGAATAAAGGGCGGCTCTTATTTTGGATGAAACGTATGTTCTTCTAAGGATTCCGCAGAATCTTTGGTAGCGCCAATTATTAATTTGGTGGAGCTCGATACTGGATAGACTTTCCTTGCCTATCGACGATTTATTTGAGCTTTCTATGTTTTGGAGGACGTGGCCTTTAAAGTCTATCATTGTCTATTTTTAAAAAAAAAATATGGGAGACCTGTGTGTGTGTATGTCGAGCTTGAATGGAGAGGTGTTTTATATTTCAATTCTGTCTTCATTGATTGGTGATAAAAGCCGTGTGTGTGGCGTCGGTTATGGTCTTGCGTGGCAAGCGAAAATTTTGTGTGGCGGCTCTTCATGCAATAATCATCGCTGCCCTCAGATAATGGAGTAGTGCTTGCTACGTGGATGTTATGCATGCCTTCGTGGCTTCTTCAATTATGGACGGCTAATGATAGACATTTGATGACTTTGGTATCGACTCATGTAATTTGCTTCAAAAATATTCTTTTTAAGGCATCGTGGTTGGTTATTAACTGGTCCCCAAAAAATATCATTAGCTGAGTCGTTTCTTTTTCTGGCGTCGATTAATTTCTTGGAATGGAGTCGGGTTGAGAGCTGTGGTAAAAGTCAGCGGGGTTATTGTTTAGCTGAGTATTCGATTTGAATGTGAGTAAGCTGGCTGGTGAAATCTATATTGCTGTATCATGGTTTTTATATTTGAAAATGTCTTCCGCCATTATATACCAAGATACGGGTGTGAGTAATATTTTTTTGGGCATTGATTAATGGTCGGTTTTTGAAGATGTCGACTAATTAATATTTTTCTGCCTTCACATATTGAGGTGTCTTATGTATGCTATCATTTCTATATGTGTTTGGTGTGTATTGGTTACTGAATAAAGGGCGGCTCTTATTTTGGATGAAAAGTATTTTCTTCTAAGGATTCCGCAGAATCTTTGGCAGTGCCGGTTATTAATTTGGTGGAGCTCGATACTGGATAGACTTTCCTTGCCTATTGACAATTTATTTGAGCTTTCCATGTTTTGGAGGACGTGGCCTTTAAAGTCTATCATTGTCTATTTTTTTTTTAAAATATGGGAGACTTGTGTGTGTGTATGTCGAGCTTGAATGGAGAGGTGTTTTATATTTCAATTCTGTCTTCATTGATTGGTGATAAAAGCCGTGTGTGTGGCGTCGGTTATGGTCCTGCGTGGCAAGTGAAAATTTTGTGTGGTGGCTCTTCATGCAATAATCATCGCTGCCCTCAGATAATGGAGTAGTGCTTGCTACATGGATGTTATGCATTCCTTCGTGACTTCTTCAATTATGGACGACTCATGATAGACAATTGATGACTTTGGTATCGACTCATGTAATTTGCTTCAAAAATATTCTTTTTAGGGCATCATGGTTGGTTATTATGTGGTCCCCAAAAAATATCATTAGCTGAGTCGTTTCTTTTTCTGGCGTTGATTAATTTCTTGGAATGGAGTCGGGCTGAGAATTGTGGTAAAATTCAGTGGGGTTATTGTCTGGCTGAGCTCGTATTATTCATCTGAGGATATGAATTAATTTTCTGGCAATAAAATTTATATTGTGAAGTGCTAATTTTATGGGCGATATCTTTTTGAAGCGGCTAATTTTCTGGGAGTATTCGATTTGAATGTGAGTAAGCTGGCTGGTGAAATCTATATTGCTGTATCGTGGTTTTTATATTTGAAAATGTCTCCCGCCATTATATACCAAGATATGGGTGTGAGTAATATTTTTTTGGGCATTGATTGATGGTCAGTTTTTGAAGATGTCGGCTAATTAATATTTTTCTGCCTTCACATATTGAGGTGTCAAGATTTTATTTTCATTGAGTTCTTGTTAATTGCCTGAGGTGTGGATATGCGAATTAGTTTAAACTATGAACGTTTTTTTTTTAAATAAGTCAGAGTCTATGCGAGCTGAAGTAAAAAAAAGTTGTGATTTATATATGGGCTATTGAAGGCACGGGTTGAAGAAAAGTAGTTGTTTTATGGAGCCAGCAGTGAAAGCTATTGTTGAAGCATATATGTGCTAGTTGCTTTAGCAGTGATATGGTTATGAGCTGCATATGTGGTGTACGAAATAAGTGTGGAGTCTTTGCATAAAAACTCTGATCATTTTTTTTATGCTGTGAGTTTGCAACAAGGCAGTAAGTTTATTCCTCAGGACGTATTTCATCTCTGCTGAGTCTATGTATCTCAGACCTCTTCTTTTGATGCGTTGAGCTGTGTAGAGAAGTGCATGTGTGAAGGTAAGTGCATTTTTTAAAGTGTGTGCTAAAGGTTAAAATGTTTAAAAACCAATTTGTGCTGTTTACTATATTGGTATCTGACTGTAAAATCTGAAAGGGAAGTATAGAAATCTGAGTGAGTCTTTGAAAGTGTTTGAAAATGAGTTGTGTGTGGAATGCCAGTACCAGGGTGAATTCTTGTTCATAAATCTGATTTGAGTGTGAGCCTCACTATTCAAGTGAAGGCAACGTTTGAAATTCAGTATAAAAGTTCATGTTTCAGAAGTCTGGAGTTGGTGCTTCGAAGGAGAGTTGGTGCTCTCTCTTTGTAATCTGGGTTGGTGCCCGTTATTGATAATAAAAGAAATATCTTGCCGTGGTTTTTTACCCGAAAGGGTTTTCCACGTGAAAAACGGTGTTTATCTTGCATATGGTGTTTTATGTTGCTTTCTATGATCTGAATTCTGATTTATATGGTTTGTGAGGTTTAAAGTTTTAAAAAAGTCTGAAATACTAATTCACTACAACTCCCCCCCCCCCGTCGCCCTCTCGCTCCCCCACCCTCTCAGTATTTCCTGTGTGCTCTTCAAATTGATCTTGCAACAAGATACATTGATACTCTTAATGACATCAGCTTATACAGTGATATCAATGAAGGGTGAGCAAAAGCTGTGAATTAATTTTGGTATTATATTTTGGAATTTTTTGTAGTAGATGTTCAGTGTTTTTTGATCTAATTGCAGCTTTTGCTCACCCTTCATTGATACTCTTAATTACTTCAGATTCTATTCTGGGTATTTCTCTTTTCATGCATGGGAATGTTATTGTATACTTTTTGTTTTCGTTACTAAAAGCTATAAATCAAGTCCTTGTTGATGGTGATTTTCCAAATTAACTTTTTCTATTTCCACTAAAATTAAATGGTTTACTAATACTACCAACTACTTAGTGGCATGCAATTTTCCTCTTCATTTCTCTCCTAGAGATCTCAAAAACTTGTTTGCGTTATAATTGCTTTTCTTAGATTAGTGGACTTCTCTTTTACATAGTATCACTTTTACATACTCTGAGCATGTCAAATAGATCCATGTGAATAAAAATTCTTAAACTTAACAAGAAATAAAAAATATTATAACTATAGGGTACTATTATCATACTCTTCATGGGGGTTGTTTGCTTTCCAATTGTTTAATGAATTGTCCACTTTCAGATTGTTGGACAACTGCTTATCAATTTTCATGGATTTGAATATTGAAGAACATTAACTTCTTATCATTCAAAATTGTAATCATTTATGTGGTTAACCACCAGATTAGCTTTAGTTTGTAAGTCTGGATGGCTATGCTGTCAAGACATTATTAATTATGTATTTTTCCAGCATTGCATACATTGTAGAACTGTGTGGCTTGCCGCCAATAAGTTAGTGTCCCAATCACTGTATGCTCTCACTTTGCCCTCATCAGGATATGATCAGAAAGTGAGGGTTTATTGATTTCATTGAACATTTGCAAAAATTCAAAAAAATTAGTTTTGGGACATTATAGGCATTGTGGTTAGGAATGCTTGCAATATGGCACTTAAGGCGATTGATGTCTCCATTAATCTTCTTTATGCAAAATAAGCAAATCATAGTCCCTTGGAATAGTGGATTGTTTCATATTTTTGAGGAGGGTCACCATTTCCATTTGTTGATGTTGAGCCCAATGCAAAGGTGGATGCCATTGTATGCTAACCTATAGCATGTTCAAATACAAAAAAAGTATATTAAAAATAAAGCGATTTGAACAAGAAAAATAAAATACAATTCACATAAATTTCATTTGAAACATAGTACGATAATTGAATAGCAATAACATTAAAAACTATAACTAAAATAACATTTTTTTTACCCTCAAATGTAAACCCTATGTTAAAGAAAATAAACCAGCAATTTCATTCACAAAAAACTAGCATAAATCATTAATAAAAATTACATAAAATTGAATTCAATGGATGTAAAATTGTATATCATTTTTACAAATAACATGTTAGAAACAATATATATGCTTGGAAAAAAAAAAAAAAAAACTTACCTGAAAATCCAAAATTCTTCAAATCTGCTCTTCAAACTTGCTATGAACTCACTCCAAATTGCTTAAGGATGCTCAACTACTGTGTGAGCTTCAGTTGTGGGTGTGTAGGGTTTAAAAATGCTAAAGATCATGTATATTCCGTGTTTTTTTTTGTGTCAAATCCATGTTTCAGCATTTGAATTGTGTATGGAAAGTTCTATGCTCAAACTTACCAAGTACTTGCAGCAAGTTAGAGTATAAAACTTGTTGAAAACTTTGCCTTGTTGAGTTGTGAGTTTACATGAAATATGATCATTTGCCCAATGATCCAATATGACCTCCTTATGTCCAAACTCATTGAGTACTTGGTGAGTTTGCAAACTATGGAATGAGGTCAAATTGGATCATTGGGCATCAGAGGATTGGAAAGAGCAATTCAATCTAGTAAATGCAAGCACAATACATAGAGTGCGAGTGCAACACAAAAGGAAGGAATTCCAGTCATAGTACACAACTTGTGTGGTTGGAGGTATTTGATGCCAAAGAGAGGATTAGGAATATAGGAAATGCAGGGAGTTAGTTCTTCACACTTGTAATTGTTTTTACATTCCAAGGAAAGATGTGCAATTGCCACTTCTAATTGGGTTTTCCTCATCTTGAGGTTTCTAGGATAAATCTGTCTCTCTATTGTTTGATTTAATTCTATTCAGTTTGTTAAATGATTATCCCATTTTGAAAATACACCTTAACCTATGAAGAATTCCACTATTACTTGAATGGAAAGTCAAGTAGCATAGCACAAATCTTGTACAAAATTATGAATCGATTGGTATTAGAGCAGCAAGTTCCTTGAGGCTTGTAGGAGTTTTTTTGTGACACATAGGAGATTTGTGTGTATAACCATATTACTAGATCTTTGATAAGGTGTTGTAGGAATTGTTGGGTGCATGCTTCAGCCATGACAAAGCCACAAAAGAAGAAGGTTGAGGATGTCCAAGCATCCCATAAGAAGGTTTTTGTAGAGAATAGATTTCTTTGGGAGGAAGTGCATTACTTAGAAGAAAGAACTGAGAAGTTGCAAGCTAGTAGGAGAATACAGAAGAATTCTTCATTGGAATTCTAGAGCAATTTTATTTATATATTATATATTTATATATTTATTGATTACAAAGATATACAAAGATTTAACAACAGCTATAGCAAAACTAAAAAAAGGACTGCTACAAAGATTACCCATCCACATTAACTATCCAAAACCTAGCTACCAAGATACATCATCATATAACCAGCTATACAATATGTTCAAAACAAATGAATAGTCTGAGGTAACAGCCTAGTACAAAGATTAACCCATCCACATTAACCATCCAAAACCTAGCTACCAAGATACATCATCATATAACCAGCCGTACGATACAATCAAAACAAATGAATAGTCTGAGGTAACAGCCTAGTACATATACCAAAATAGTACCAGCTAATACCATATAAAAGCATCTAATAACTATTACTATCACACTTCTTATCAAACTTGTCAATGAAAGACTCAACACCTTTTTCCAAAGACTTGACTCTAATCTCCATAGTCCTGAAGCCGAGACTTGGGGTACATCTTAATAGGAACAGTCAGCAGAGGGGAAATATCCATATCCTAATCTCAAAAGAAGTCCCAAGAACATTCTGCACATCAAACTGCCCAGCAACATTTGAAACAATATCTTTCCCTACATCATAAGTGACAAAAAATAAATAAAAAAATAGTGATTTCGATTAAGAATTCTAATACGGAGAGAATTTTGGAGCATATTTAACACATAAAATTACATTATATTTTCTCTCACTCCCTTCATAATACGAATTACAAACATATATATAGGATTTTTCATAGACTATATTATAGGAGACTTGTTATACCTCCTATAACAACTCTCTTTACATAGATGAGTTGTTCTAACAACTCATAAACAAATAAACCAAACTTTAACAAATCTAATACCCATAATAATTGCATGAGTTGTAGTAACAACTCACACACATTATTATTCTAACCCATAGTTGGAAAACTCGGACTCGCCGCGAACTCGACAGCCCAAAAATATGACTCGGACTTGGGACTTGGCACGGACTCGGGAAAAAAATAATCATAGTTTTACAAGAAAACAAGAACAAATTAACGCATTTAGAGAACATAAGAGCCTAATTTGATTATCAAACACTCATAATTCAAAGATTACACATGTCATATGATCATCAAACACTCAATAATTGAAATTTAATCATTCATAGTCATCAAATACTCATAGTTTCAATGTATAATAGCATCATAAGTTTATAAATGTTTACATATAATCATGTCAAAAAGAGGTAAACATTAACAACCACATATAATCTACATTTTCCTCTTTCCCCTCCCAATGGTACTCAATTTTGAAGGCCTAGAACTAGAAGGTGCTCGTGCTATAGTATCCAAACAAGGACTAGGAGATCGAGCAGTGGTTTCTTGATATTCAAATGTGTCTTCGTCCTCCTCAATGGCATCCAATCTTGCTGCTTCTTCTTCTGCTGCTGCTCTCTCTAATTCAGCAAGATCCTCATAGTAAGGAAGACATCAGCCTCATCATTTTGTTCATCAACAGTCTATTCACCATATGGATCAATGTCATCCAAGTCGATGGACTCGTGTGAAACACCCTCCACCTTTCTAGTTCGAAGGCGAAGGTTGTACCGAACAAAAACTAAATCATTTAGGCGCTGTTGAGTCAACCTATTTCTCTTCTTTGTGTGAATGTTCTCAAATAAACTCCAATTGCGTTCACACCCAGAAGCACTGCATGGCTGTAACAAGACACTTATGGCTAGCTTTTGAAGATTTGGTGTGCTAGCACCATAGTTCTCCCACCATAGATCTACAAAAACATGTTTAAAAAATATAAGTATTAAGAAATAAGAATAAAGTAAAAAATCTATATGTAAGAATCAAGTTTCTAATTTCATTTTTTACTTGGTTGTTGTTTTCCTCTCCTTTCAATTGCTTGTTGGGAGGAAAAGAGTCTCCCCTCTGCATCCTTGTAGACCTTGAATAGATAAAAGAAAAAGTAAATCAAATATAGAAAATTCATAGATAGTCAAGGCTCAACATTGCAAATTCATAAATAAGATGTAACAAATCTCACCTCCAACTCATCAAGCACCTTATCTCTCAGCTCACGATCAAGCACCATCCTATCAATGCATGTGACAAGACCTTCCATGACCTCCTCATCCGCCTTAAATGTGTCTGAGAAGTAGAACTTCGGATTCAAGAAGTAGGGAAAGGCATGAATCGGCTGGTGGAGTTGGTTTGTCCATCTCCGATCAATGATGCGCCATATGATTTCATATTTCCTTCTGTTGCCGCCATAGTAATGTGATATGGCCTCTTTGGCCCTATCCATGGCCTCATAGATGAAACCCATTGGCATGCCCTCTCCATCCACCATACGAAGAACCCTCACCAAAGGTTCTGTCACCTAAGAAAATGAAAACAAATGTTAAATTATAACAAAATTAACCTCTCAAAAAATAAAAACAGCAAATAGATTATCATGTATAATATTTTTTTTGTGATTGTTACTTACCCCCAACAACTCTCCATTTTTGATGAATGTTGCATCAAAAACTACGGCAACAATCCTCTCCCCTTTGGGTCTAGTGGAAAATGAGGACTCCTTCCAAGCATTAGACACAAACATTTGCTTGAGATGACCAATGGCACCAAGAATGCTTTGCAATGTGAGGAAGTGGCTAGCAAATCATGTCACTCCAGGTCGCACAAGGTCCTTGCCATTTGTAAATTTCCTCATCAAAGAAAGCACCCAAGTATGGTTGTAGATAAATTTTGTAACACTTTTTGCATCTTCAACCACACTTTTGACCCATGAAATCTTCCCAATGTCCTCTAGCAACAGGTCCAAGCAATGTGCAACACACGAAGACCATGCAATTGTGGGATACCTCTCCATAAGTAGTCTACCTGCAGCTACATATGCAACTGCGTTGTCCGTGATAATTTGGACAACATTATCAACTCCAACCTTCTGGACTACCCCATCTAATAAATTGCATAAAGTCTCAACATTTTTGACTTCATGGGAGGCATCTATTTATTGTAGGAACACCAATCCACCATTAGAGGCCACTAAAAAGTTTAGGAGAGTTCTATTTCGTCCATCTATCCACCCATCAGATAAAATGCTGCAACCTTTTCTTCGCCAAAATTTTTTTTGCTTATCAACCACAAGCCGTGTATTCTTTATGGCTTCCTCTAGCAATGGCCCACTCAAATCTTTAGTTGATGGAGTCTTAAATCCCTTTCCTGCAATTGTAAGGGCATTCACCAAACCTTCCCAATATGGGCTGTTTGCCACATTGAAAGGTAAATTATTGTAGTACCAAAAGTTTGCTGCTGCCATCCTAGCTTCATGATGCTTTTCCTTATTCCAACCGGTACTTTCAAGTGAAGGTTGTGCTCCTGGAACTTTACGTGGAATAAAATAATTTGGTCCTGATGAAGGACCCTAGCCAGCACTAGCAGTAGAAAAGGAACCCTCAGGACTCTCACCAAAAGATGAATGTGGACCACAGATGCTTGGACTTGGAGTATCATGGGCCTGGGGCATAGATGGTGTAGAATGGGATCCGCTCATCGCTGCTGCTAGTGCATCCTTTGTTTTTTGTCTTTCATCTTTTTTTAGCTCATAATCAGCAAGAAGGGCCTTCATCTCTCTAATAATCTTAGGAGTAGTCTTAGTGCATCCCTCCACATTTTGCCCAGGTATTCTTGCAAGGTGGTATTTTAATCTGTTTACTCCTCCTGTCATCCATTTCTGACATTTGGTACATGTCACTTCACCTTTTTTATTTCCTGGTATTCCATACTTCCATGCAAGGTCTTTTCTCGTTCCCTTTGGGTTTGAAGACGACATTGCTGTTTCAAGTTCAACATGAAAAAAAAAAATCAGCAAGGGTTTGGTAAAAAATCAGCAAATAAATGTGATTCAAACATTTGCAAAAAAAATGAATGCAAAACCAAGCTAGAAATATTAGGAATTAGGCTATTAAGGGAAATAGAAAAAAATTTGGTAGCATTTCCCCTTATTTTTCTTGATTTTTTTGATTTTGAATTCAAGAAAACAAAAAAAAAAGAATTGTTAAATCACTTACCTGACTCTATTTTGATCTTCTTAGCTCGTCCTCCTGGCTTCTTTCAACCCCAAATCAATTTGTAGACCTATATTTCACAACCTTGAGTGTTTAAATGAAAGAAAAAGTTAAAAAAAACATGGGTTTTTAACCCTTTTTTACTCCCAGCCGTGCAGGAGAGTCCTGGGTCGGAACTCCCGAGTTTGGGCCGAGTCCTGAGGTTGGACTCAGGAGTCCCGACCCAGGACTCTCCTAGACTTGACTCCCGAGTCTGTGGTGAGTCGACTCGGCTCACCAACAGATTGCTGAGTCTGCGGCGAGTCTGCGAACTATGTTCTAACCTATGTGGACACTAACATAATTTCCTAACACCCCCCCTTAGTGTGAACATGGGGAGAAAGTACATCACATGAATTGAAAACAAAATCATATGCCTACGCATACTCTTAGGACTGCATATTGCTATCTGGATCTTGCTGCACATGATCACCTACATACGAGAACTTATCCCGCTTTCACTTCCAGTGAACTTATCACTGATCGACGACACTTCCACGAAGTTTAGTAGTTAGAGGATCTCTATAGTCTATAGCCATCTGCTCTCCTATACAATTGTTTACAACATCAAAAATATCTCTATTCTCCTCCTTTCAAACTTAATAGGGAATGTTTACAATGTTCTCAATTCTAGCCATTGTTGTTGATTGTTGCCACTCAATCTCTAACAGGATAGGAAACTGCCATGCCACTCGAAGTTACCCCTGACTTTAGCCGATTTGGTGCAAGTAGTTTTGTCACTAAAACAATTTTGCAACCCCATTGCTAGTGACTGACGAGAGGTCATTGAATGTCCTCCAACCTCCTGTGCCTCCATCTTCCAGTTGGTTTGCTACTTAGCAAATTTGGCTTTGAAACTCAATTTTAGAGTGCCCCCCCTCAAGATGGACGTCACATTTGCAATTGTGACAATTTTTATTTTTTTTATAATTTTTTTTGGACACTTTTTAAATTTTGACAAACTTTGACTACATACAATATTTTTATAAGATTTTTCACTATGACATAAAATATCTCTTTAAGAACTAATAAGACATTTTTTGAAGTATTAGACAATTGCTAGACAATAACAATCTACCACTTGCAAAATGCAAAATATGGTCAAACTTTATCTTGCAGGGAATAACTCTAATGTTGAACAAGAAACAACCATGTAAAATGTAGATTTTTGAGTGTGGATTGCTCTCACCAGAGATCCCAAATAAGTGAAAGGCATTTAAGAAGAGAGGAAGGAAAACTGGTAATCACGCCACTATTTTTCTTCTCCTTTTTCTGCAGCAAACTGCTCATAAAATACTAATAATATTTTCGAACAATTTCTGGGTTCTATTCTACTCTTCGTCTTCTTTCCGAAACATTTTGAATTTTAAAATTTCATTAAGAAACAAGAAAGTTATTGCAGCTTTTCTATGACTGCATTAGACTGTTAAAAAAAGTCAAGTTTTCCAGCGAAATAAAAATTAATCTTTAGCAGCAACATTCATTGAATTCAAGTGGATTTAAATGATATTCTTCTAAACAAAATTTTCATGCCACCTGTTCAATCAAATCCATCTCCATCAGTAAATAGAATGGCGCTTCATGTTTCCCGTGTTGCATCTGATATCTTCCACACTTGGAAAAATGGTGTGACAGTCTACAACAATCAAATATGGTGATTGAAATTTTGTAATATCCCCTCTGTCATCAACAGCAATCACAAAACTGCTCGCTTCTTTTCTTCACAGGCACAAAGATGTGGATGCTCTGATACCATATTAAGAATTCTAATACGGGGGAGAATTTTGGAGCATATGTAACACATAAAATTAATTGTATTTTCTCTCACTCCCTTCATAATACGAATTACAAACATATATATATATATATATATAGGATTTTTCATATCCTGTATTATAGGAGAGTTGTTATACCTCCTATAACAACTCCCTTTACATAGACGAATTGTTCTAACAACTCATAAGTAAATAAACCAAACTATAACAAATCTAATACCCATAATAATTGCATGAGTTGTAGTAACAACTCACACACATTATTATTCTAACCCATGTGAACACTAACATAATTTCCTAATACTTTCATTCAAAAACCAGTATAAATCAACAATAAAATTTTCGTAAATTGAATACATTGCAAGTAAAATTTTAAATAATGTTTACAAATCTATTAAGAACTAATTTATATGCTTGGAAAAAAGGAAAAAAAACTCTGGAGACCTGAAATTCCTCAAATCTGTACTTCAAATCCCCTTAAAATCACTCTCAAGGATGCTCAACTACTGTGTGAGCTTCAACTATGGGCATCTTGTCATATCCCCAAAATTGTAACACATTGCAATACATTGAAATGCAAATAAATAACAAAATACATATTAGCAATTTAACACTATCATATTTTAGTATTGAAATACAAATAACTAAATGAAATAAATATTAAAAAATATAAATATAATGGCAATCGAAATATTATTATTATAATTATAATTATCATAGGTAATATTATAATTATAATACAAAATAAAATAATAAATATTATTTGTAAATATCATAATAATAATTGTTGTACCCCAAAATTAAAATTTTTGTTACACTTATACATTTTGAAGAAATGAGTAAAAGTCTTGTTAAATTTGTCAAAAAGGTCAAAATTGGGGTTTGTATGTCTTACATGAGGGGTTAAAATGTAAAATTTCCAAAATCTAAGGATCTGGGTCTGCTCAGAGCGACCTAATCAACAAAACCCAGATCTCAATTTTTCATCCCTACTTTTTAGGAAAACTACTATTTTTAGAAATTTTCTAAAAATAGTAAGTTTTTCTGGGTTTCTTTCGAAACGGATATTGGCAAAATTTTCTAAAATTAGAAAGTTTGTCCACTAGGGTCCAAACTGATTTTGATTGGCTCAAAATACTTCCATATCAGGCTGGTGCAGTCAGAATCTCAAAAAGATCAGTTTTGCCCTAGTGGGTCTATTCTACTTTTTCAAAAGCATATGAGGAGCTCCGAAGTCATCAATGGAGGTCAGTAAGCTGTCAGGCGTCAGATTCAACACTCGAGCACTGGGCAAAAGGTGAGGTGATGAGCATGCATGATGAACGAGGAAAGAAGGTGAAAACTGTGAAAATTTGACAAAGTCTGCTTGACATGGGCGCCCCAGGAGGAGATAGGCGCCCATCTTTTTAGTGCATCAAACGATGGAATTAGGGTTTGAGCTTCCAAGAAAAGTTGTTCAGAATCTACCCAGCTCTGCAGTGAATCCGACAACTCATTCAACGGATCATCCAGTCACCCGGAATTCGAGGTCAAACAGAGAGTTTTCAACTAGAAGATGAAGTGAAAATCATGAAAATTAGATGAAAGTTTATAAGTCTGGAGCAAATGGGCGCTCCTGGAGGAGATAGGCTCCCATGAATTTAAATGAAGTTTTTAGCCAAAAGTGCCTCTAGGGTGATCTCCTTAGAATCAGTCAAGCTATGCGATGAATCATCTAGCTCGCTCGTCGGATCAATCTGAAAGCCAAAGATCAAGGTCAAAGAAGGGCTTCAAAATTGTGAAAAGTTGAAAATTTCCAAAAAATAACTAACTTTGGGAGAAGTTGGTGCCCCAAGCCAAGAAGGGTGCCCAACTTGTCATGCCTTAGCCAAATTTTCAGAAGTTTCAAAATTGCAAGATGAAGAGAATGTCTAAGTTCATTGAACAGGCTGATTTTAGGGTTTTGAGGATTAAAGCAAAATAAAGCAAACCTATTTCAAACCCTAAGTCTATTTAACACCTCTCTTTCATGCAAATTTCATCATTCTTGAAAGTGGCATCCCAAGGAGAAAGTGGAGCAGCAAATTTGAAGTGATATTTCAAGATTCAAAAGCTCAGAGTTGCTGATTTTCAAAAATAATTTTCAGACCAGCAACATAAGACCTTGCTTTTTTGTGCTTTTTTATTCAGAACATCAATTTTTTAAAGGAGAAATCAAAGATTTAAATTTTCAGCCTTCTGGGTCTGCTCAACTCATTCTTCTGAGGAGTTTTTGGAGAAATTCATCAAGTTGCAGCAGCTGCTTTTTATTTGCATGTCAGTGAAATCCTCAGTATTTTCAAATTTTTTGGGTCCTCTTGAAATAGTCTTTTGAAGAAAACCCAAATCTTAGCTTTTTTCAAGAAAATTTCAAATCCTAGGGTTGGCTGCTTTTTCCATCAGCCATCAATGTTTTTCAAATCTAATCAACTGGGTCCATTTCTAATTATATTCTGAACAAAACCCAGGTGCCAACTTTTTCAGTGAAAAATTGAAGAAATTAGGGTTTGCTGTTTTTCTAGTCAAAATTCAAAAATTTCAAAAACGGACAATTTGGGTTGTCTTGCAACGAAATTCTGAGCAAAACCCATATTTTGAATTTTTTTTTAAAAAATTGTCCGTTTGAGAAAGAAAAACCAACATTCTAAAAATAGTAAGTTGTTCAAAATTTGTCTGAACCTAGGCGAGTTTATAGTCATTCTTCAAGGTTTTCAGAATGGAGTACACTCCCAATGTTTTCAAGACCGAATCAGCTCTCTATCATGATTACATCAAAACAGCTGAGACAGACTTGCATCACATCAAGCCGGTGTTTGATTTACATGCTTTGGAGAGCACAGGCAACACTACAATCAGAAACTTGGGACACCCTGGACTCCTCGCAGCAGCGTCTATTCCTATATCAGTTCAGAGTCTCAAGTTCGTAATCGCTTGCATCAAGCATTACAATCTGGCGACATGGGAGATCCAGTCAGTTGATGGCAGATTGATCTGCAGTTTGAAACCTGATGTGATCGAGAAATGCTTTTCCATTCCTCCTTGGCCTGATTGTGTCACTATCTCAAAGGGAAAATGTGAAAGGATGTGGGAAATGCACAAAGACAAGTATAGTAAGAAGATTGCACAAAGGTGGATGAAGGAAAAACATAAGACTTTTCCTAAGAATGTCGGGCGAGGGGAGTTCAAAGATGAGATTGCCATCATAATCACCTTGCTCAACAGGGTAACTGGACAAGAAGATGCTACCAAGTTTCAACCTTGGATGTTCTACGCCATACTCCACATCATGAAGAAGACTGAGTCTATGATTGGGCCACCTTGATCAGTGACAACCTCCATCGGCAGATAACAGAATACTTCCAGATTCACGAGTTCCATATGGTTTCCTACCTAGTCTACCTAGTGGCCTTCCAGGGTCAATTCAGACGGTTGAACATCGAAGGATCTCTGAACATATAGCATATCTACAACTATTACCCTTAGTTGGAATTCACAGTCATTGCATCATTATAAGAGGGTGAATGAGGCTTTCCTGATTCACACAGTGCGAGACCTAGACAATGAATTGCACGTTTGTATCTCATCCACTGCCAGGGCAGCGATAGCGGAGTGGGCAGACTGGTTTATACAATTTCCTACTTTCACCTATCTCAGAGTCTATGGATTTTTAGGCGCTCCACTCATGCTACCAAGGTACCCGTTAGATGAGGTCGTCTTCATGGAGTTCTTAAGGCAGACACGTGAGGTCCACATAGTCTTGAGGAACAAAAAGAAACCCGCCCTTAATTTTCCACTTGGGCTTGGGATTTATACGTGCAGATCAGCAGCAGATGCTAAGACCATGGGGGATGAGTTAGATAAACTTGGTCTCAAGCCTTACAGCGAGAGAAGATCTTATGACCCTCATGGCATCTACTCTGGCCGACTTGAGAAAAATTATGCTCACTTACCTACTCTCGAAGACTTTTGGGCCAATTGCATAGATGAGTTCGAGGTGCGGAGGTGTAGTTACAACAGGCTCACTCTTCACCAGATGAAAGGCTGCTTATCAAAAAACATTGAAGGGTTATCAGATGATGATGAGGATGTGCTTCTCCCGATGTATGCTCAGAAGCGAATTGAAGATCAGCCCCTTCCTCAAGTCAATTGGGCTAATAAAGAGTCCCTCTCATTTGAAGACAGGACAAGGCAAGTCCTCGAGCACAACAAAGTTTTCCTAATCCTTAAGAGGAAAAACTCCATTCCAGTAGTAGAGCCGCCAAGGACACTTCCCTCTTCTTCCAAAGCACAGTCGAAAGGGAAAGGCATAAGTCAGTCTCAAGAAGGCGTGAAGGGTAGCAGATCAAATAAAAATGTAAGAAGAAGGTTAGACTTCTCAGCATAGTCATATAGGAGCAACCCACAGTTGTAGAGAAGCTCTTCTTGACGGGCCCGTATCTCAAAAAGAAGTAGAGGAGCCGCCTTTAACACATGTTTCTATACCTTTGACAGGGTCTTCACCGATTCACATCGACCTAGATATTGAAGAAGATGAAGAAATTGCAATTGTACCTCCCAAGGAAGTTAGTAAAGATACTACCATGTCTTGGCTTGAGAGCTCCTTGGGAAGGGAGAGAAGAAGACCTTCATATCAAGTGGATTTTGATGACCTTGACAACATCTATCAGGAACCTCCTAAGAAGAAAGCAAAGAAGCAAGTTCACTTTGATAGGAATTCTGATGGTGAGATGGTCATGGAGACTGCTACACCTCCCGTAGATAAGAACAAAGATGAAGTAGATATGGATGACTTTGTGATGGTCAAGGATAATCTTGGTAAAAACACCAGGCATGCAGATGTCAGTTTGTTCAGAGTTGTGTTTGAAAGCCTTCAAGAAAGAGTGCTCAAGGATGGAGAAGACAAAGCAGCCCTCAAGGCTGAAATACATCAACTCAGGCTTTATATTTCTAACCTTGTCCATGGTTCTTCACAGGCTACTCAGTTGCTGCCCTAGGTTTTAGATACACCAGCCGATCATCATCAGTTGAGACAACTGGTAATTTGTGGGAAGGAAACTCAAGAGTGGAGCCAGAGTTTCATTGTCAGAGGAAAGGAGATCTTAGCACAAATGTTTTAGTTAAGAGACAACGCTCATGCACTACGTCAAGGTATTCAAGGGTTTGAACAGTCAATGGCTGAGATGAAACCAAGGCACGAAATCATCATTGCTGATTTGAATACAGCCTATGGTTCAATGGTCCCAAAAGAACACAAGAGGCAAATCCTTGCTTGGAGAGAGCGTCATGTCTTCAAGGTTAAAACCTATGAGAGGATATCTGAGGAGTTTATTGCCTACAGACAAAGGGTGATCGAAGCTCTTCTTTTCATCAATGAGTTTGTCACAAAGATTCCTTCTCGATACAGTCTTGAAGATGGTTCCTATATCGGGCTTGATGAAGTACAAACACAATTTTAGAGTGTTGTTCGCGGCTGTGATGGCAGCAGTCCAGTTGGCGGGAGAATGAGTCATATTTCCATGATGTCAGCAAAGCTTGAAAAGGCGGCCAATGAGGTTGAAGATTTCCTGAGATCAATTGCAGATGGAGAGGATATCTTAGAAAAGCGTAACTTTGCTATTGAGGACATAGATGCACCTAACCAGGATGCAGTTTCCCGCTTTTTAGCGGATGTCATTGAGATTTAAAGCGGCTTTCATCTAGAAGCTTTCTTTCTATTCTTGGAACAATTCTTATCCATTCTTTGAAGAAGATAGAAGATAATTGTAATAGTTGGCATTTCTTGCTTTTTCTGCTTTCTTGGGTGTTAGATGTTATCTTCTTTCTAGATTTAGAAATAAAGCTTGCTTGCTGAGCAAGCCCTAGATTGTAAAAGCAAGGAGATTTTAGGGTTACCTACTCCTTTGCTTGCCTATAAATAAGAGCCTTTGCTTATTAGTTTTCTTTAACCATGCTAGTGATAACAAAGCGCTTAGCCTAAGTGCCTTCTATTATTATTCAAGTGTTGTTCAATTGTTTTATGATAGCGATTGTTGAGTCCTTTTAGCCAACAAGTAGTTATTGTAATTGCTGTTCCTTTTGCATAAGAGCAAGTTTTGCAAGCCTCTTTAGCTGCAAGCTCTTGTTCTAGGCACGTGTTTAGTAATTTTTGTTCCAGAAGTTTGAGAAATAAAATCATGAGCCTCCTTTGCCTTGGTATAATGTCTCAGATTTCTGTTTATTGTGTTATGCTTTTGTGATCTTAATTTCAGCTTACATTGAAAGTAAGTAGGTGAATGCTGGGAAAGGGTTTACTTAAGCACTTTTGTCAGAGAATCAAACCTTGTTCATTTCTAATTCTCTTGCTTTGCGTATTACTTGAGAAGTTAGAAACATCTTTAGCTTAAGTTAGTCGTAGTTGAAGTTCTTAATCAGAAATTTTTTTAGCTGCGGCGTTTGTGTTTTATAAAACCTTGTGCTCTAGCTGAAACAAAAAGATAGGCGAATTAGTTTTAATTTACTTTCTTTCATACCATCAACAAGAAAATTGGCAATAAATATAATTAAAAACTAAACAAAAAGCTGCGACCCCTTTATAAACTAAAGACAACAATCTATTAAAGGGCAGTGATTGGGTTTTGAAAGGTCACATCCATTTGAGTAGATATATCCCTCATAAGAGACACATCCATTGGAAATTTGAAGAGATATAAATGAAAGATAAAATGAGATATACATTCATAAGGAAGGGAATGAATATTCTTTAGAATATAAGGATATGAACAAAACAAAGAAATGTAATTCTGATTTATGTTGAAATCGACTTGGGGAAGAAGAAGTAAAGCTCTGCCAACAAATAAGATATTCAAAGTGTATTGTAAGTTAATGTATTTATGATGGAATAATTATGGGATATAATGCATTGTTAATAGGATCAAGGTTTCATGCATATCATTACTCATATTCTATGATAGTATGATCTTAACCCATTATGTATTATTGAATTTGATATTGCTAATATTTGCAAGTCTGAATTTGATTAAATTACATGTATGTATTTGCACCATGATAGAAGAAGGGAGATTACAAGAGGGGGCAGCAATGGGGCACTCTCCTAGGTGCGCCACCTGTATAATGGAGGACCAAGTGTCCTATAATGGAGAACCATGTGTTCTATAATGGAAGACCAAGTGTCCTATAACGGAGAACCTATGTGTTCTATAATGGAGAATCAAGTGTCCTATAATGGAGGACCAATGTGTCCTATAATGGGGGACCTAGTGTCCTGTTGGCGTTTAAATTCGCACCTCTGGAATGCGTATTTGAAACGAACAGCTATGCATAGTAAAATTGCTCTTCAAATTAGGAGGGGAAGCTCCCTCTTGCTGATGGTGTTGAAAGAATTTTCATCTTTTTGATCAGCTAGAGCACACGGTTTATTAAACACAAACGCTGCAGCTGAGATTTTCTAATTAAGAACTTCAACTACGACTAACTTAAGCTAAAGACTTTTCTAACTTCTCAAGTAATACGCAAAGCAAGAGAAATTAGAAATGAACAAGGTTGATTCTCTAACAAAGTGCTTCAATAAACTCTTTCTCAACATACATCTACACACTTCAATGTAAGCTGAAATTAAGATCACAAAAGCATAACACAAATAACGGAAATCTGAGACGTTATACCAAGGCAAAGGAGGCTCATGATTTTATTTCTCAAACTTCTGGAACAAAAATAACTAAACACATGCCTGGAACAAGAGCTTGCAGCTAAAGAGGCTTGCAAAACTTGTTCTTACACAATAGGAACAACAATTACAATAACTCCTTGTTGGCTAAAAGAGACTCAACAATTCGCTATCATAAAACAATTGAACAACACTGAATAACAAATAGAAGGCACTTAGGCTCAGCGTTTTGTTATCACTAGCATGGTTAAAGAAAACTAATGAGCAAAGACTCTTATTTATAGGCAAGCAGAGTAGGGAACCCTAAAATCTCCTTGCTTTTACAATCTAGGGCTTGCTCAGCAAGCAAGGTTTATTTCTAAATCTAGAAAGAAGATAACATCTAACACCTAAGAAAGCAGGAAAAGCGGGAAACGCCAACTATTACATTTATCTTCTTTCTCTTCTTCAAAGAATGGATAAGAATCGCTCCAAGCATAGAAAGAAAGCAGAAAGAAAGCTTCTAGATGAAAGCCATTTCAAATCTCAATCACATCCGCTAAAAAGCAGGAAACTTTGTCCCGGTTCGGTGCATCTATCCCATGAATAGCAAAGTTGCGTTTTTCTAAGATATCCTCTCCATTTGCAATTGATCTCAGGAAATCTTCGACCTCATTGGCCGCTTTTTCAAATCTTGCTGACATCATGGCAAGGTGACTCATTCTGCCACCAACTGTATTGTTGCTATCACAACTACGAACAACACTCTGAAATTGAGTTTGCACTTCATCTAGCCCGACGTAAGAACCATCTTCAAGACTGTACCGAGAAGGAATCTTTGTGACAAACTCATTAATGAAAAGAAGAGCTTCGATCACCCTTTGAGATAGTGACACTTTCAGGCCAAGGGGGAATGGAAAAACATTTCTCGATCACATCAGGTTTCAAACTGCAAATCAATTTGTGACATCAACTGATTGGATCTCCCTTGTAGCCGGATTGTAATGCTTGATGCAAGCGATTACGAACTCGAGGCTCTGAACTGAAATAGGAATAGACGCTGCTGCGAGGAGTCCAAAGTGTCCCAGGTTTCTGATTGAAGTGTTGCTTGCGCTCTCCAAAGCGTGTAGATCAAACACCGGCTTGATGTGATGCAAGTCTGTCTCAGCTGTTTTGATGTAATCATGATAGAGAGTTGATTCAGTCTTGAAAACATTGGGAGTATACTCAATTTCGAAAACCTTGAAGAATGATTGTAAACTCGCCTATGTTTAGACAAGTTTTGAGCAATTTACTATTTTTAGAATGTTGATTTTTCTTCCTCCAACGGACAAACTTTTGAATTTTTTTCTGAGATATGGGTTTTGCTCAGAATTTCGTTGCAAGACAACCCAAATCGTCCGTTTTTGAAAATTTTGATTCTAGATTGAGAAAGCAGCAAACCCTAATTTCTTCAATTTTTCACGAAAAAAGTTGGCACCTGGGTTTTGTTCAGAAGGCAATTAGAAATGGACCCAGTTGATCAGGTTTGAAAAACATTGATGGCTGATCGAAAAAGCAGCCAACCCTAAAATTTGAAATTTGCTTGAAAAAAGTTGTGATATGGGTTTTCTTCAGAAGATTGATTTGAGAGGACCCAGATGATCAAAAATTGAATGCACTGAGGATTTCATTGACATGCAAATAAAAAGCAGCTGCTGCAACTTGATGAACTTCTTGAAAATTTCTTCAGAAGAATGAGTTGATAAAACCCAAATGACTGAAAATTTGAAAATCTTGGCCTTCTTCTTGAAAAATTTGATCTTCTGGATGAAAAAGCGTGAAAAAGCAATGCCTTATGTTGCTGGTCTGAAAAACTTAATGAAGAATCAACAAACTTGAGTTTTTGAATCAAGAAATATCACTTCAAACTTGTTGCTCCAACTTTCTCCTTTGAATGCTACCTGCAAAAATAATGAAAATTATATGAAAGAGAGGTGTTATATAGACTTAGGGTTTGAAATAGGTTTGCTTTCTTTTGCTTTTATCTTCAAAACCCTAAAATTGGCTTGTTCAATGAACTTGGACATTCTCTTCCTCTCACAATTTTGAATTTTTTTGAAAATTTTGAAAATTTCACTGAGGCATTGAAAGTTGGGCACCCTTCTTGGCTAGAGGCGCCTACTTCATTCAGACTTAAACCATTTTTTTGAGTTTTTCAACTTTTCTTCCATTTTGATCCCTGATTTGATCCTGATTTCTGGATGTTAAATTGATCCGGCGGACGAGCTGAATGATTCATTGCGAAGCTCGACTAAATCTAGAAAATTGTTCTGGAGGCGTCTCTGGCGAAAAACTTCGTTTTGACCTTCAAATTCGTGGGAGCCTATTTCCTCCAGGGGTGCCCATTTTGTCCAGAGTTAGCCATTTTTATGATTTTCAAGTTCTTCCCTTTCCCTTTGATCTTCTGATGCAATTATGATTCCGGGAGCTACGTGAATCCGATTGACTGGCTGACAGGTTCACTGGATAGCTTGGCTGAATCCGACGAAGTGATCTTGGAGGCTGCATAGGTGAATTCCATCATTTCAGAGCTCAAAACCTTGGGCGCCCTTTCTCTCCAGGGGCGCCCAACCTCACCAGACTTGGCCATTTCATCAACTCTCTTCTACAGATGATCTCATCAGATCTGGTGTCCCGAAGCTCGGATTGGCTGATGGCTGGGCTTGTCGCGAAGCTGAGAAGATTTTGGAGGGGGTTCTCTGGGAGTCACTTCACCCAAAAGTTAGATTTAATACTCCAAAAGCTTGGGCGCCTATTTGCTTCTGGGGCGCCCATTTGCTCTAGACTTAGAATATTTTCATTTGATTTCATCTTCAAACTTTGAATCTTTATCTTATACCTTCAACTCTGATTTGGATTTGCCGAAAGATGACAAGTCGGATACTTTGAAGAAGAAACCCGTTACGAAGTTGTTTGAATTCCGGAGAGATTGAGCACTTTAGCAAACCCTAACTGCTGGATTTGCCCCTTCAAAAAGTTGGGCGCCCTTCTTCACCAAGGGCACCCAAAGTTCCCAGACTTAGTCAAATTTTGATGATTTTCATGTTTTTCATCCCGACTTCTATTTGGATCCTCCCTGTTTGATCTCGAATCCCGGACGACTGGATGATTCGATGACTGCACCGTTGGATTCGTTGCAGAGCTGGAAGAAAACTGAGCAACTTTGCTTGGAGGCTTAAACCCTAATTTCAATATTTAATGCCCTAAAAAGATGGGCGCGTATTCTTGCTTGGGGTGCTCATGACAAGCAGTGTTAGAATATTTTTCACAGTTTTCACCTTTCTTCGTTCTTCGTGCTTGCTCACCAACTCACCTTCTGCTCAATACTTGAGTGTTGAATCTGACGTCTGGCAGCTGACTGACCTCCATTGATGACCTCGAAGCTCCTAATATGCTTCTGAAAAAGCAGAATAGACCCACTAGGGCAAGACTGATATTTTTTAGATTTTGACTGCACCAGCCTGATATGGAAGTATTTTGAAGCAATCAAACTTAGTTTGAACCCTATCGGACCAACTTTCTATTTTTAGAAAGTTTTGCCAGTATCCGTTTCAAAAGAAACCCAAAAATACCCAAAAAAAGTTAACTATTTTTAGGAAATTTCCAAAAATAGTAGTTTTCCTAAAAAGTAGGGATGAAAAACTGAGATTTGGGTTTTGTAGATTAGGTCGCTCTGAGCAGACCCAGATCGTCAGATTTTGGAAATTTTACATTTTAACCCCTCATGCAAGACATGCACACCCAAATTTTGACCTTTTTGATAGATTTAACAAGACTTTTACTCATTTCTTTAAAATGTATAAGTGTAGCAAAAATTTTAGTTTTGGGGTACAACATGTCCTAAGGAGGCCAAAGGGGTACTTGCCTTTGTTACAAAGGGAACAACCTTTGAGCCTAGGAGAGTCGAGCCATCAAGACACCCCTTGTAACCTCGCTCCCCTGTCATGATGTAATAATCTAAGGAGATTTGCCAAAGGAGTACAGCGAGCGGGCCTCTTCTAGGTATGCCACCCGGGGGGGGGGGGGGGGCGGGGCGACAAGATGAGCCCACAAAGGGCCAAGGGGGTACTGCCTTGCTACAAAGGGTATTGCCCTTGGGCCTAGGGGAGTTGGTTACTAGGACACCTTTTGCAATCTCACTTCCCTTATTGTGGTGTAGCAATATAAAGGGATCAATCACAAGGAAATGGAAGAAGACGGAAGGATGAGGGATCCTCACTAGGCCACCTCATATGAATGGCATGCGCTACATGAGGTCAAGGAGGCTAAGATACCTCGTCCATCCACCCTCTTCCACGCTCCCCCATGATTGAGCATCCTCAAGATGGAGTAATAATCAGATTAGCGAATTTACTTTAGAGTTGCTAATGTTAAATCATGATATCCTATTTATTAAGTTATTATTGTAATTGATTTCTAACTTGTCTACAGGGATTAAATCAAGCCAAGGTACTCTCTAAATCCGCTATTTGTTTGGAAATTGATAATTTAGAACAAAATTAATATCATTCCTATTAGGGACATTACACATCTATGGTTACATAGGCCAATAAAACATGTTTTTTGAATGTGTTTCCCACTCCAAGTGTGTTTCTGTGCCTGCTTTGCATGGCTGAGCATTCCTCACAGAATCGTTGAGTTGTAGTCACCTAATTTTTGCCTTGTGACTCACAAAAAACTTGGCCACCAAAAAATTTGGCCCACAGACTTGTGAGTTTACATGTAGAGTACTTGCTCAGTAAAAATTTCCACAAGCACAGTGAGTGCTTAGTGAGTTTGTAATATTGTATACTATGCTTAGAACAATGTTTGCTAGAGAATGAATTGGTCTTGTAGATATTGGGGGTGATTTGTTTGATGGTCTAGGTGAAATTTAAAAGGTCTTTCTTTCTTTTAATAAATACCGTTTTTCTTCTAATTGATGTAATGAGGAGAGTGTGAAGGTTAGGAAGTTGTGAAAGATATAATTCCCCATAAGCTGGATTTGGATGATGCTTTAAATTTGGAAGAGAATTTACTTTGGATGAAATTAGGGCTCTCATTGGGTGATTGAAGAATGATAAATCCTTTGGTATAAATGGGCTTCCAATTGACTTGTACAAAGCACAAAAGGAATGGATTGCTCATGACATATTAGAAACCTACAAAGAAGCATTTCATGTAGGTTTACTTAGAAATGATGTTAACAAGAGTTATTAAACTCTTTCCTAAAGGATGAGACAAATCGACTAGAGAAAACTAGAGACCTATTAACTTGTTGAATGCCTTGTGTAAGATATTATCAAGAGTTATTGCTGTTAGATTGAAAAGCATTCTCCCCAAATTATCCCTTCATCTCAAACTGGCTTTGTCAAAGTTAGATACATTTTTGGAAATTTAATTACAAGTTGTGAAGGAATGGAGTGGGCAAAAATTTGGACAAAATGTTTATATGGCTTTGCTTGACTTTGAAAAAGCATATGATAGAATTGAATGGCCTTTTATCATATGAGTAATGAAAGCTTTGGGGCTTACAAATAAATTTTGCAGAATGATTGAGATTCTATATTTTATGATGCCTCTACACAGGTGGAAGTTAATGGAGCTAGTTTTGACCCCTTCACCCTTCGGAGATCAATCAAATAGGGCTATCTTCTGACTCCTTTGTTTGTCATAGCTCCTGGAGCAATGCATTATCTCTTGAGAGATTCTTCCTTTGGCCACCCTATTTAAGGCATTTCTTTGCTTGATGGCTTTGATTTGGTTGACATTCAGTTTGCTGATCCCCTTCTTCCCCTTTTTGGGTGAGAACAACTTTTCTAATGTGAACATGGGTGTTTTAGAAAGTTGACAAAGAAATAACAAAATGGCAAGGACAACTCATATCTTTAGTTGGAAGTTTTTCAAATTTGCCAAAAAGCCTTTCTTCTTTCAGTATATATTATGCTTCTGCTTGGCTCTTTGGTAACTCTCAAATTGAAAGACTTCATAAGTTGTTGAGAGTTTTTCTATGTCCAGATGATAAAGGCAATAAAAAGAGATATGTTGTTGCCTAGATATGGTGTTACTTACCTAGACAATATGGGGGTATGGGTCTTAGAGATTTGAAGCTCCGAGGGTTAACCTTAGCTATTAAATTGAAACGACCTATCCCTTGCATAAATTAAAATTTTTCCAATTTTACTCCAAACATATAAAGATAACAAGTAACAAAGGCAATATAATAAAATTTTTCCTTTCTTCATTGACAAATTCATACAAGTTACAATATATTTGCACATGAATTCCATTTTCATTGCAAATATAAATCAGAGTACAAAAGTAAAACAATTACATACATAGCTCATAAGCTTTTGCACAAATAGAAGTAAGAAGGTCCAGGAGTTTGTCCTTTCAAATCTTGGTACATTGGCCGCTTGTTGTGGAGGAGAAACATCACTCGGGCGCTTTTCCGCCAACCACAGACTTATAATGCGGTCCCCCGCACACCTATCGTTAGATAGATGGCCCTCCCTTAGAAGAAGAGATTGGTAGGGTATCCTTTAATGATTACCAACTGAGCATAGTGTGGTGTCCTACACAACTAGAACCTTGCTATTTCACAATCTCGAACTAGTAATCGGATAACAATGAACTGACAGTGTAGTCTCAACTATCTCACACCTAAGTGGATGTTGTACATTACACTACTTTGGCCAAAGTATTTTCATTCAGTACTTCGAATGATGGTCATCTATCATAAACACTACTTAGGGCCAATTTGACTTGAGGCTTCCTTACTCTACGCATAGGTTTTGCCCTTCAATGGGTGAATCCGTCACCCCAGACATCCTACAGCCATACTATCCTACTAGGAATGAATAGCATAACATGTAAACTATAAAATCCTTCTCCTATACCGGAAACCAAAATTCCTAGGAGTTACACAAGCTTCATCGAGTTAACCTATTAACTAAAGTTGTGGATTGTTTATATTCTCATGATGCATTCAAACCCATCCTAGTACTTAGTATCTATTTCAATCATATTCTCCTCATATGGAGATCATACAAGTAATGCAATTGCAACAAGCATGCCTAACCATCCTTTAAGGTAAATTACTTCCTTAACGCAACATAGAATAACTTCACTATTCATTCTTATCAGGATTATTGAACACAATGCAAGTCACTATCTATGCATATTCAATAAATACATTTCCAGAATTTATGTAAAGAAATACTGTTTAAAACATAGTAGAAGAATATCCCATGCCTGATATAAGCCTTTCTCCAATGATGATGGATTGGTCTGTACTTGCAGCACTTCCAGACTAATCAGCAATCCCTCAAATCGAAGCTCTGTTTCTCTCTCAGAAATGAACTCACAACTAATGATTAACAGCTGATAATTAAATTCAGCTTCTCACTGTAACTCAGAAAATATGAAGATGTTGTTCTTTCAGCAAGAACAGAAATGGCTCTTAGAAATATATTGAATGCTCTCACAACAAAAATAAAACTCTCACTCACAGCTAAAGAAGAATACTCATAAAATACTTTGAAACCCTTAGAATATGAGCAAACTCGAATTCCAAACTGTGTGAATTAGAATGAACTGAGCTGCTCTTATATAGTGCTCCCTGCTCAACCATTTTCCTCTTCTTATGGCGTCCAAGCTGCCAGCACTGAAATCTCAGAAGTTTCTGAGGGATTTGTGGCTTAAATCCCTGGTAAAACTCTATCTACTCAAGCTAAGATTAGAGCAAACATCACATGGCGAATTTCCAAAGCGTGACACCTCCAGGCGTTGCAGATTTTTAAGGCATTTTGATGTAAATGGTTTGAAAGATTCGTTCCAGAGAAGAGGTCAAGCCTGCAATACACCCACAGTACCATTTTTGTTGCCAGAAGAACAACATTCGCATCTTTCTCTCAAACTCAGTCGCAGCCCGTGCGCTTTAGGTGCGATTTCCTTCTCACAACATTTCTTCTTCTTTTTTGACATATTCAAATGTTTTAATAAAGTTCATAATGAAATATTTATCATTGCGTGATTTAACAAAGAGGTGCGATTCAAAATGAAGTCTTCAAATGAAATATTTCCCATTCGAAATTGCTTTCACGGGTTAATGCGTTTCAATTAAAGCTCCAAATAAAATCGCTATCAATAGCCAAGGTTCGATACTCTTTAGTTGATTTAATCAATTATTTCCATAGTTCAAATTAAAGTCTTTAATAAAGACTTTAACTAATCAATATATAAACTGATTTCCCAAGTTACACAAGGTAATATAAAATTCATATATTTAATATATATATTTACATATTTTTATTATAGATTTATTTACTCCAATATATATGTGTATATATGTATTTAAATATTAATATTTAAATATATTCAAATATATACATATATATATTCAAGTAAAACTATAATATAAATATATATTTATATATTATTAAATATATAAATATTTACATATATAAATATTTACACATACGTATTCATTGTTAGATATGTATATTGTGAGCCAGTCAACATACTTTCAATATACATACCTACGTATTTGTGTATATATGTGTATATGTAAATTCCAAGGCAATATAATAATAAAATAATAATATCCATTCACGTTCACCACACAAAGGTCATAGCATAGTAAGTCAGACAAATAAGTAATCATCACTTACAAAGCACAAGGAAGTAAACATAACTCCAAAAGCCTAAGGATGACTTATCTAGACCAACATAACTGACTTGGTTTCTCAAAACCTATATTGACGTGTGTTTGTATGCTCACTTGGTACTCGTTACTGTTTACCTGACCAAGCTCCTCCCCGGGTGATATCTCTCCTCTGCCTGGAGGAATGATCCTCTTTCCTGCACATCATGACACGACAACGGAAGTCATATGCTCAAAACAAAGCAGTATACATAAAACATCTCAAAAGTTAGAATAAACATTATTCCATAACTTACATGCAACATTTATTCAAGAATTACATCAATAGAAGTATCAGCCAAATGAGACAATCATTTAAATAGGACACATTCATTCGATAACAAGAACAACATGTTTTATTCATCTAAAAGATTCAATCATTACGGTGCATTTCCCTATGCAGTAGTAGCTATACAATCGGGGTGTAACATAAATGGATTTTGAAAGCCTTGGATGGAGGTGCACCTTGGAAGGTTTTGATAAGATACAATATCTGTATCTCTATTCCCCCCAAAAAAAGGGATTGGAAAGGCCTTCACCCACATGACCTAATGGTTGGAAAATTCTTTGTTAAACCTGCAGGGTCTTTTTTTTGCAACATCTAAAGAGCTTGGAAATTTGTCAGATGCCTCATTATAGGGCATGAAATTATATCCAGAAAGGATGGAAGCATTCAAAATTTCAGAATTTTATGGAGGAATTTATCTTATAATAATAAACCTCTATCTCTTTCCAGAGGATGCTTTGCTAAGGCGTGTTTTTCAAAGGGGATTCAGATATTTGGAGACTTCTTCAGGAATAGGTCCAGGTTATCCCGGGATGATATTAGAAATGAATTTTCGGTTCCCAACTCTCAGAGGAGAATTTTTCTATGGTGACCAAGGTAATGGAAAATTTCCTGAAACTGATTAAGCTTTCTTTCAACATTAAGATATTAGATAATATTTAGTGGACAGAGGAGCCTCCATTAACTACAATTTCCTTTGAGAGTTTGTATAATATGCTTTCCTGTACCCAGGGTGTTTTTGACTACCTTAACTTTAAATGGGGTGTTAATTTTTCTTCTAAAATTTGTAAGTCTAGGTTATTTGTTTTGTGGTCTCCATGGATTGAGCCTAAAAAAGCCTGTTTTAAATGGTTACTTCTCCTTAATAAGCTTGCTGTTAGTTCTGTTATTAAATATTCGGGCTATTCTGTGTTAGTGTTCTTTGTGTAATGTTGAAGAAATCTCTGTTCATCTTTTTTTTGATTGTCCTTTTGCAAAAATCATATGGTCCATGTTCCTTGGGGGATGTGATAGTTGGGCTGATAAAAACTCTATTGAATGGTTTGGTATTCTGTTTGGTTATCTTGATGGTTTGAGCAAGGATAGTTGTAAATTTTGGCTTGTTCTTTTTACTGAAGTTCTGTGGTCTATTTGGAGAGCTAGGAACAAGGAATTGTTTCAGGGTAAAAGAAGGCTGCTTGCTGACTTGTGTCGTGAAGTTATCTTCTCCTCTGTGTGTTTGCAGCTTTTACAATGCTTTTGAACATCCCAAAGAATAATTTTTTCAAACTAATGAATAAAGGATCTGTCACTTTACACAAAATGTATTTGAAGCATGCTGAATGATGGCAAGAATTTGAATACCAGGACAATCCTCCAAATATCACCAATTATGGAATTCTTGACCTTTGTATTCCAGGTTCTCAAGATCCACATGTGAAGGAATAGAGTGATATGACAGAGGGATTGTTGAAAAACAGTGCTGACAAACCATGAATTTTGAAGAAGCAGGCCGATTCAATGACCAAGATGGAACTGAACTCGAATTTTTCTTGTTTTGATGATAATTTTGGGATCTCTTTAGCTGATCATCTGTTTCTGGCAAGGGACGAACCATAGGCAAAAAAGAATGCTGAAGAAATGAAAAAAGACATTATCTATGCTCAAGAGTACATTAGGAACCTCTTACATTAGTTCTGGCTCTGTTTTTGCTATAAGAATGGTATTCAAACTGTCATCTGATGGCAGTTTTTGATTAGCAAACTATAGCTGTAATGCTCTTTGTATTACTCCCAGATTTGAATTCCTTGTCTTGATTTGGGGTTCTTTTGCTGTAAGATTGGTATACAAACTACAGCTTCAAGGATCTTTGTAATATCCCCAGATTTGAATTCCTTGATCTGGGTTGACCTAGTTGTTTTGGTCTGATTTACAGTATGATGCTACTACTGCAAGAGTTTGACCTTTTGGGGTTGATATATTTTAAGCTTTTGTTAACTATTTTGCAATGAAAAAAAATTGTAATATGCTGATTATTCCAGCAGAATCTCATGTACTTCTAGGCAAGACTAAATATTTATAGTGATAAATTTATAATCCTACGTATGTTTTATACTCTATTAATAAAAATATCACCATTCAAAACTAGGCTTGCTCTTGAGTGAGATGATGCATGATCAGAATTCATAGAATGCTGTTCTTTTTATCATTCTAAAATTTTAACTAGAAAAAGGCTAAAGTTTGAACTAAACTATTTGCCTTTTTTTTTTTGTAGATTTTGATGAGGGAAATGCAGGTACAAGAGCAATATTAGATGAAAGTTCTTCATCTACATCATATGTGGCAGCCTTAAATGTACTTTCCTCTATCATTACCCCACGCACACGTGCAGATGAAACAGGCAATAATTTCCCAATTATGTATGACTATCTAAAAGTATGTTTCAATATCTTACCAAGAAGTGTTTCCTTTATGCTTTTCCATGTTTTTCTTTGCCTCCATTGTGGTTTAAGAATTTTTGTCTTCCTCATGTTTCTCAATCTTCATCTTCATCTTAGTTTATTATAATTCATATTAGACTTAAACATACCACAAATTTTTTAGTTTTTTAGCCTAAGATTGCTGAATGAAAATAAGAATGATCATACAAATGACATAATTTGTAAATTATATAAAGCTTAAACTACACTACCAAAAACACAAGTTGTAGTATATTTAAAGGATTGAAATCACAATTCTTCTTGAGATCAATTGTAATTTCCAAGTTGTTAATTTGTCCACTAACAACATTTGCAGATCGCTTCTAGATGAGGAATGATGGATAAGGATGATCAAGTTCTTAGTAGTTTGATAGTTCTAGTAGGAAAGAGTCTATTTTGGGCTATTTGAGAGATTTATTTCCTCGTTGTAGTGGATAAGATTAGTGTTGTTTCAAAGCAAGCTTCATTGGATTATTTAATTATTATTTGATTTTTAAAAGTCATCTCTAAAGGGCGTATAAATATGAGCCTTGAGCACATAATAAAAAAAGGATAGTTGATGTTGAGCCTATGTTGTAGAGATTGTCATTTGAAAGTTGAAGTCAAGTCATTATGTTTTTGTGTGGTGAAGGATTGTTGATGTTGAGCATATGCTACAAAGATTGTCATTTTAAAGTTGAAGTCAAGTCATTATATTTTTATGCTTTGTCACCGGATTTGCCCCCCTAGAGGTCAGATTTGGGTCTGGTTTGCTCTACGTTCGGATCCCGGTCTGGTATCTTTGTGGGTGTGGGTAGGATCCGGTAAAAAGGGGCTTGGTTCGGTTGGGATGAACCCGAATGAACCCGGGGAAAATCATGAAGAACCCGACCGAACCCAAAGCGACCCTATGCGCCCAATTGGCCAAAAAGTCATTTATTTTGCTTTTTTTTTTATATTTTTTGGGGTTTGACTTTGACCAGCACCCGAGGGAACCCTAAAAGTGACCTCTAAATCACTCTAAACACTTAAACTACCTCATTCTTGTTCATTTGTTTTGCAAACAAGCACTTTCATTCCAAGAGGTTGAGCATTCATTTTTGCTTGTTAGATTGACAAAGGGAGTTGAAGATTGACCATTGAAGCTTCTACAAATTATTGCATTGCCATTCCTACACATTTGCAAGTGTTCATTGGCTGCCACAAAGATTGTAGAAGGATATTTTTGTGAAGAGGTAAGTTTTTTTCTTTTTTTTTTTGAGTTTTTTCTTCCATTTTTTTGTTTTACAAACATGAAACTTTGTTTTGTTTAATTTTATCTATGTTTTTCCATTCTTCTATGAATATTTTTCAAGTTTTTTGTTTTTGTTTTGAATGTGTTGTTTGCAATTTTTTTTTCCATAGGAATCACAATGTCAATTGGTTCTACCTCCGCAACTCAATCTAAGTTCAAAACGGATCCAAATTCTCCTCTATGGAAGTATGTTGAAATGATACATCCGGTTCTTGGTGGTGGTGGTTATATTTGGAAATGCAATGGATGTGGTGTTCAATATCCTAGTTCATATTTAAGGGTGAAAGCATGTGGAACACCTAGAAAAGGCATCAAAGCTTGCCCTGGAAAGAACAATGTACCTATTCCATCTGAGACAGTCATAGGTTACATTATGGAGCAAGAAGCAGTAGATGAATGGGAAGCCTATAGATCAAATCACCTCTTATCAAAAAAAAAAATCAAAGGGAATGCTGCCCCCATCTAATTCCAATATCGTGATAGAAGACCACCCATTTTTGGCCACTCATCCTCAAACTCAAACTCAAAGTGTACAACCCATTGTAAACAAAAGACCAAAGAGGCCTTTGGAACTTGCATTTCAAAATGAGAATGGAGCCATTGTCGACCAAAATGTAGCAAGATGTATATATGCAAATGGAATTGCTTTTAATGTTCGTTCTCCATATTGGAAATAGATGTTGAGAACGGTTAATGAAGCTCCAAAAGGGTACAAGGGCCTGGGTTATGAGAAGGTGCGTGGCACCTTATTGGAGAAAGAGGTCACGATAGTTGAAGATTCATTGAAGACCATAAGGGATTCATGGATTGAGACAGGTGTGTCCATTGTTTCAGATGGTTGGAAAGATTAAAAAAATCGGCCCTTGATCAATGTCATAGTAGTGTCCCCTAAAGGGGCAATGTTTTTGAAAGCTGTGGATTCTGAGGGGCAAGTAAAAGATGGACAATTTATTGCTGATATTCTCATTGCAGCCATTGAGGAAGTGGGACCCCACAATGTTGTTCAAGTTGC
This sequence comes from Sequoia sempervirens, assembly GCA_007258455.2. Taxonomy (NCBI): domain Eukaryota; kingdom Viridiplantae; phylum Streptophyta; class Pinopsida; order Cupressales; family Cupressaceae; genus Sequoia; species Sequoia sempervirens. Next base: position 170,574,828 of record VDFB02281492.1, on the reverse strand, counting down.
AACGGACAATGCTAAGAATTGTAGAGCTGCAGGGTTGTTGGTTGAGAAACGATATTCACATATCTTTTGGACACCTTGTGCAGTCCACTCACTCAATCTTATGCTACAAAAGATTGGGAATAAAATTGCTTGGATCAAAGAATTGTATTCAGAGGTAGAGGACATCCACATGTTCATCACCAACGACCACATGTCTCAAGGGATCTTTAGATCATTTTCAAAATTGGAGCTATTGAAGGTAAGTGAAGTAATATTTACATTTTCATAATTTGATTGTGTGTTCTAATTCTTCTTTAAAGTTTGTTTTTAAATTTTAATTATTTTTTTTTTAATTTGTAATAGGTTGCAGGGACCCGTTTTGCCTCTTAACACAATCGTCTTGAGACGACTTGTGAAAGTTAGACAAGCACTTTCTATCATGGTGATTAGTGAACATTGGTCTATATGGAGGCAAAGGAGCACTAAAAGGGCAACAAAAATTAAGAGGATGATATTAGATGACTCATGGTGGGACTGTGTGGAGTATCTCCGTAGTTTCATTGAGCCCATTTTGAGTATGATTCACTATATTGACATGGACAAGCCATGCATTGGAGAGATATATGATGGCATCGACTCAATGCTTGAGAAGATGAAGTGCACCATTGATGCGAAAGAGCAAGACCCTGAAGAGACTTTCTTCAAACAAGTGCAAGCAATTGTTGAAGAAAGATGGAACAAAATGACACTCCATTACATCTTCTTGCCTTTGCATTGTCTCCAAAATACTATAGTAGTCAGATTCTTTCTGTGCCAGGAAGGCTTCCTCCATATAGAGATTTTGAAGTGGTTGAAGGATACAAGGCAACATTAATGAGACCCTCCCCTGTTCTTGAATTGCGAGGTATAGTCACGAATGAGTTCATTGATTTTGTGCACTCAAATGGTCAAGGTATAGAGGCTCTTCGTGATAGGTTCTTAAGGATGCTCATAGTTGGTGGTACGTCCATGGCCAATACTTCCAACATCTGCAGCCCCTTGCAATCAAAATTTTGTCACAAGTAAGTTTAATAAATTTTCATATTTTAGTTTTTAAAGTTCATTTATAATTTTTTTATTTTTTTATAATGTATAACTTTAATTGTTTACTTTGTCTTCATAGGTTGCTAGTTCATGTGCATCTGAGAGGAATTAGAGCACATATCCTTTCATCCACTCAGTAAAGTGCTATAAATTGCTCTCAAAAAGAGTGGAGAACTTAGTATATGTGCATTCCAATGTAGTGTCCCACCCCAGCTGGAACAAACCCTTGGCGATTAAGCTCAATTTTTTAAGATTAACATAAATGGCATTTTGTCAAACACATTGCATGTTATCAGTCTGAAGGTTTTTCCAATAGTTTGAATGTTTGCTAATCGTATAGATTGTACTCAGCAAGTAAACAACAGCATACCTCAACTCATTCCATTCGGAGGCTCATTCAACACATACAAATGAGAATAATGTTTCCAACATTTATATTTCTGAATATTGGTTATAACAGTAATAAATGCAAAGCTGGAACAATGTCTGCACTCAGATTTATAAGATTATAATGAAATGATTACATTATAGCAGACCTGTCCTGTAGTGTATGCATGGTTACTAATTAATAACGTATAATACCAATTTTCTCAGTTTGGAAGCCCATGGCTGAGTGATTATTTGTTTGCAGGCTTACTGATTTCTCCCTTACCAATATTCACACCCAGCAAAGACTCTAACGCCTAGCACAGTCTTCAATGAATGCACAGACTTGAATGCAATGCTCAAAACTGCTCAATAGGTATGCATGCTGCCCAGAAAATGCACAGCAGGTCTGATATATGCCCACGGCTCAGAATATGGCTCACACGTCTCTCCAACAGCCTTTTACATGCCACACAATGAGAGGTATAAGCAGCAACAGCAGAACAAATCCTCACGCCATCTCTATGACAGCCACTGCACTCATAAATGAATATATTGCAGAACCTCACGCACCAAAATGCAGCTGTTAATAGAAGCAAAACCCTCATGCACCAGGTCTGAACTATCAAACTCCACGCCTAGGCTTATTGGAATACCACGACCCTCCCAAATACAGGCGGCCACTTCAGAAATAGGTGACCAATGCATTTGGCTACTGTGTGTTTGTGATCTCTGTGTGAGGGCCTAGAAGCTGGCTATAGACATTTTCAGTGGGCTAATCTTGGATATCTGTTGTTTCAGTCCTTGAACAGTGTTTTGAATCAAGGATTTTGTGAAGTCTGGAGTTGGTGCTTGTTGTACCCAAAATTAAATTTTTGCTTTGATAAGGCATTTTGATTAAAATGGTCTTGTAAAATTGTCGTCAAAAGTCAGTTTTAGGTCAAACGAAACATGGGCTTTTTGTGAGTTTATTGTCTAGAGGATACTGACAAATTTTGAAAATTAGGGTTTCAGGCCCCTGTTTTTAGGAAAACCCTAAAACATAGGATCTTTCCAGAATTGACTGAAAATAATTTTGGTTGGCTTATTTCACTCCACGATCACACTGGTCAAGTCAGAATCAAGAAAAAGTCAGTTTTGCTCTGGTGGGTCTACTTTGTTTTTTCAGGAGAAAAGTTAGGACCTCCTAGATCAACAATGGCAAATGGCCAGATACCAAGTGTCGAAATCTAAGCCTCAAACACTTCAGCGAAGATTCTATGGAAAAAGATGCTCAAAAAGATGCTTCGTGACAGGGGATTTTCAAAAGGTGAAAAATGTAAAAATATTCTAAGTTTGGAAATAGTACGCCTTGCTACAAGGGAGATGCCTTTGCGGTCAACGCCCAAGACAAACTTTGTAGTGTCCGTGCACGCAGAATGGTGAATGCAATCACAATGGTGAATGTACTCGTGTCAGTAGCAGCAATGCCTTTGTAGTCAACCAGCCAAGCAACATGGTGATTCGCGAAGGAGGTGAAAATCATTAGAAAATGATCAAGTCTGAAGCCAAAAGCGCCTCTGGTGGCCAGGGGCGCCCTTGACTTTGAGAGGCCAAATGCAGTTTTAACACTTGCAAAACTTGTCATCTTCTCCAGAATTCTGCTAGCTTTCCAATGAATCATCAAGCGAATCCAACAAATTTGTCAAACATCGGCAAACAACAACAAAGGTAGAAGATGTTGAAGGTCAACAAACATCCAAAATGGCAGTTTGTTACGGAAAATGCACCCTTGTAGCCCAAGGGCGCCCAAGAATAAAATCTATCGGATGTTAATTTTTGCATTAACTATCTCCAGACGATCTTCCCGACTTCAGTCCAGCTTTGCAATGAATCTGTTCGCCAGTTCGGAAAACATATCAGATGACCATGACTGTTGATCCAACAAACACGTAAACCGGAGGATGAAATGAAAGTCAAAAGGTCAAATGTACCCCTGCAGGCTAGGGGCACCTAGAGTTTTGGTCAACTAGATGAGGTTTTCAGCAGTTGTCTTCTTCAAGAGATCTGCTCAGAATCCTTCTAGCTATGCGATGAACCCAATAGCCAGCTCACAGGACTTGTCAAACGCTCGTGAGCAAAGATCAAGCATAAAATCCTGGAGGCAAAGGCAAATTGAAAAACGTGAAAATTTGGCCGTGTCAAAGAAAATGCACCCTTCTTGGAAAAGGTGCCCAACTTTTTGAGGCCTTAGATGTAGCTTTCAGACTTTGTGACTCCCAGGAACATTTCTTCAGAGTTGATCAATCTCCGCGATGAGATCGTTAGCACAAACCTTAGAGTAGTCAAACTCCCGGCAACGAGGGTTAAATTGGAGCATTTCATCAAAGGTTACAAAGTGCAAAATGTATCTCAGAGACACAAAAGCACCCCTGTAGGCCAAGGGCGCCTAGGAATTTGAGCCTCATAAATCAACTTTCAGAAGTTGCAATACCAGTCATTCTTTCCAGAATTGAACTGGTTTTCCATTCCATATCTCGGCGTATTTGCAAGATTCATCAATCAACGACAATTGTAGATTGAAGCACAAAGGGTCAAATTGAAGAAGTTGAAAATATTTAAATTTTTTCTAACTCCCCAAAGCTTGGACGCCAAAAGTCAAAGTGGGCCCAGTTGACTCTCAGTTACGATTTTTGCACGCTTCCTCTTGCATATGGCATCCCAAAATTAGTGGAGAACTTGCAGTTAACAAGGCAATCACGTACATTGACTCTTCAATTAGGGTTGGCGCCATAATTGACACTTCCACCTCCAAAATGGATATTTATTCAGGCATAGGCGTCATTTCTCCATTATTTCTTGCAGGTTGAAGCAAAACATAGCTATTTTCACTCTAGACGCCTTTTGAAAGATCTAACGAATGCCATTTTTAGTGTTCTTTGCAGTTCCAGGTTAAGATTGCACAGAGGAATATTTTTCCATACTCCATCTTTCCTGTACATTCTTGCCAGGAATTCATCAGATTGGGTTTATATGGAGGTGTTTTTTTTGAGGATTGAAAGAGGCAGTTTATAACTTCTATCTTCTCCCCCTCACATTTCTTCTATCCTTGTCTTAGGTTTTCTCTTGCATGTCCAAGTTAACGACCGTTTTTCACAGATCTGGCCTTTTGGGTATGTTCAACACAGTATTGGCAACAAAACCCACATGCCAATATTTTCTGGGAAAATTGCCCCGCTGCCCCTATTTTTAGGGTTTCCGAAAAAAGTCATCATTTCAAAAAACAGAGAAATTGGGTTTGCTTAGCTCTCAGGCGCCTACAATACCCATGTGCCAGAATTTTCTCAAAAAAAAAAGCTTCTACAGCCCTTGCTGCCACCTACAACTTCTGCCTCGAGAGGTCGTTGCATATCAAAGAAAAAATCACTCTTTCGAAATTATGACGTTGTGGGTTTGTTCAAAAAGATATTCTCTACAAAACCCACATCTCAAAAATTTTCTTAAAAGTTACCCTCAGTGAGGCTATTTTTAGCCGCTGCAAAAAGTTGCCTAAACAGACCCATGTTTACATTCAATAGTCTAGTTTTTCAGAATGCAATTCTCCAAAGTTGAATACAAGACTAAATTGGTCTTGCTTCACAAATTCAGACAATCGACACAAACGTGCATCAAGTGAAGCCCTTAGTCAATTTGGACGTCTTGGAAGGCGTAAATGGCATCACTGTTGAATGGATATCAAGAAAAAGCGGAAGGTAGTTACTCCAATTACAGAGCTGCCACCGGTTATTACCACACCACCTTCCACACTCCCGTTCTCATTTGAGGATGGCCTACGTTTCAGTCACTGCAAAATAGCATAAACAAAAACTTTTTACTTGAAGAAAACAACGTAAAAACCTACGAGGTAATCTCTGCAAAGTTGACCGAGGGTAGACAAAAGGTGACAAGTGCTATCAAGTTTGCGAGAACTTTCGTATCACAAGTCCCTTGCCAGTATCAACGTGAGGACGGTGAGTAGATTGTGGATGACGAAGTGCAGATGAAATTCCAAAACCTCATCTGTAGTATTTGTAGCGGTGATTTAGTTGACTACAAGTTGAGTCAATTTGCAGCCATGTCAGCACAATTCGATGAAGCGGCCAAGAGTGGAAGAGAATTGTAGAGTCAGATCACAGACGGTGAAGAGATGCTGCAAAGACATCGAGTACTTTAGAGTTTAGAGTATCAGTGCTTCGGATGATGAGGCAGTTAACAACTTCTTGGAGGAGTTGATTGCTCGTGATCACGGCCGGCGAACTAGTCAGGACGTCCCATATTTTCTAAATAGACCTTAGACACAACAATTAACTTGATGCCTCTTTCCAAGTTAACTCGCTGTCCCATCAATCGTGCATGTCTACTTTTGGAGACACCTATGTACATATGGAGTTCTAGTTTAGTTTAGAATCAGTTAACTGAAGTAGTCTTTCTAGTTAACTGTTAGGTTACCTGCATTTAGACATAGGAATAAATATTGCTGATTGGCAAGAACTGAATGTTAACTCAAGGAGATTTTAGGGTTCCCTACTCCTTTGAGCTTCTATAAATAAGAGCAACCTTGCTCATTATTGTTTAACTTTTATTACTACAAAATTGCTGTGCCGTTAAGCCATCAAGCTTGCAAGTCAATATTGGTTCACTCTTTGTCTAAGAGTTGTTTGGTTGATCGCATCTTGTATGAATTCGTACCATTTGCTGTCCCAAATCTTTTGTAATCGTTGATCAAGTTTGAAGAAATAAATCAAAAGAGCAATGAGCCTTTGATCCAAAGTTTCAAGGTTTATCAACACTTGTTTTAATAATCTTTGTTTCAATCTACACCTCAGACAGAGCAATGAGCCTCTGAGGGAATTTAGAGATTAGGATTATTGTTATATGTTGTTTCTAGTAATCTATATTTTAGTGTACACCTCAAACAAAACACCTCGTCTCCTTGGGAATTCTGAGATCTAGCTTGCCGTTTGATGTTGTTTCCAATAACCTTTATTTCAGCCTACGCCTTGGACAAAACACCTCGTCTCCTTGGAAATCCTGAGATATAGTTTATTGTCAACCATTCCCAATTGCTTCTAATTCCTCTTGCTCTAATTTTTCTTGAGGAGATAGGATAGATATTAAGTTTTAGCCTGGTTGTAGTTGAGATCTACGAAACCAGAAAAACCTCAGCTGCAATGCAAATGGTTTTATAACCTTGTGCCTCTACCAGCTGAGTAAAAAAGATAGGAACTTAGATTACTTTACTTTTTATACATAACAGCAAAAGAGGGAGCTTCCCCTCCTAATTTGAAGAGCAGTTGATACTATGCATGTTTGTTGCCAATACGCACTTCAGAGGAGCGAATTGTAACGCCAATAGTGCTTCAGCAACATTGGAGTTGGTACTTCAGTTGATCAAAGTTGGTGCTTCGAAGGAGAGTTGGTGCTCATTTGTAATTTGGGTTGGTGCCCATTGTTGGATAATAAAAGCGATATTTTGCCGTGGGTTTTTACCCGAAAGGGTTTTCCACATAATCCTAGTGTTCATCTTGTTCATGGTGTTTCATGTTGCTCTTGTTGGCGTTTAAATTCGCACCTCTGGAATGCGTATTTGAAACGGACAGCTATGCACAGATAAACTGCTCTTCAAATTAGGAGGGGAAGCTCCCTCTTGCTGATGGTGTTGAAAGAAAGTAAACTAAGAACTAAGTTGCCTATCTTTTTGATCAACTTAGAGCACAAGGTTTATTAAACACAAACGCCGCAACTGAGATTTTCTGATTTAAGAACTTCAACTACGACTAACTTAAACTAAAGACGTTTCTAATTTCTCAAGTAATACGCAAAGCAAGAGAAACTAGAAATGAACAAGGTTGATTCTCTGACAAAATGCTTCAATAAACTCTTTCTCAACAAACATCTACACACTTCAATGTAAACTGAAATCAAGATCATAAAAGCAAAACACAAATAACGAAAATATGAGATGTTATACCAAGGCAAAGGAGGCTCATGATTTTATTACTCAAACTTCTGGAACAAAATCTGCTAACATGCCTGGAACAAGAAGTTGTAGCTAAAGAGGCTTGCAATCTTGTTCTTACACAATAGGAACAGCTATTACAATAACTCCTTGTTGGCTAAAAGAGACTCAACAATTTGCTATCATAAAACAGTTGAACAACACTTGAATAACAAATAGAAGGCACAATAGGCTCAGCGTTTTGTTATCACTAGCATGGTTAAAGAAAACTAATGAGCAAAGACTCTTATTTATAGACAAGCAGAGGAGTAGGAAACCCTAAAGTCTCCTTGATTTCACAATCTAGGGCTTGCTCAGCAAGCAAGCTTTATTTCTAAATCTAGAAAGAAGATAACATCCAACACCTAAGAAAGCAGAAAAAGTGGGAAACGCCAACTATTACATTTATCTTCTTTCTCTTCTCAAAGAATGGATAAGAATTATTCCAAGAATAGAAAGAAAGCGGGAAGAAAGCTTCTGGAAGAAAGCTGCTTTAAAGCTCGATCACATCCGCTAGAAAGTTAGAAATTGTGTCCCGGTTCGGTGCATCTATCAAAATAAATCTTAGGAAATCTTCAACCTCATTGGCTGCCTTTTCAAACCCTGCTGACATCATGAAAGTGTGACTTGGCAAAGTCTTATGTTTTTCTTTCATTCACTTCAGTACAATCTTCTTGTTGTATTTTTCCTTATGCATCCCCATATCCTCTCACATTCACCCTTTGAGATAGTGACACTTTCAGGCCAAGGGGGAATAGAAAGACACTTCTCAATCATATCAGGCTTCAAACTGCAAATCAATCTGCCATTAATTGATTGAATCTCCCTTGTAGCCGGGTTGTAATGCTTGATGCAAGTGATTACGAACTCAAGACTCTGAACTGATATAGGAATAGACACTGCTGCGAGGAGTCCAGAGTGTCCCAGGTTTCTGATGGTAGTGTTGCCTGCGCTCTCCAAAGCGTGTAGATCAAACACCGGCTTGATATGATGCAAGTTTGTCTCAGCTGTTTTGATGTAATCATGATAGAGAGCTGATTCAGTCTTGAAAACATTGGGAGTGTACTCCATTTCGGAAACCTTGAAGAACGATTGTAAACTTGCCTAGGTTTAGACAAGTCTTGAGCAACTTATTATTTTTAGAATGCTGATTTTCTTGCTCCAACGGACAAACTTTTTGAAATTTTTTCTGAGATATGGGTTTTGCTCAGAATTTCGTTGCAAGACAACCCAGATTGTCCGTTTTCGAAAATTTTGATTTTATATTGAAAAAGCAGCAAACCCTAATTTCTTCAATTTTTCACGAAAAAAGCTGGCACCTGGGTTTTGTTCAGAATGCAATTAGAAATGAACCCAGTTGATTAGATTTGCAAAATACTGATGGCTGATTGAAAAAACAGCCAACCCTAGAATTTGAAACTTTCTTGAAAAAAGTTGTGATATGGGTTTTCTTCAGAAGACTGATTTGAGAGGACCTAGATGATTGAAAATTGAATGCACTGAGGATTTCATTGACATGCAAAGCAAAAAGAAGCTGCTGCAACTTGATGAAGTTCTTGAAAATTTCTTCAGAAGAATGAGGTGATAAGATCCAGATGGCTGAAAATTTGAAAACCTTGGCCTTCTCCTTGGAAAATTTGATCTTCTGGAAGAAAAAGCATGAAAAAGCATGAAAAAGCAAGGGTTTATGTTGCTGATCTGAAAAATTTGATGAATAACCAGCAAACTGAGCTCTTAAATCTTGAAAAATTTCTTCAAACTTGCTGCTCCAATTTTCTCCTTTGAATGCTACCTGCAAAAATAATGAAAATTACATTGAAGAGAGGTGTTAAAATAGACTTAAGGTTTGAATTAGGTTTGCTTTCTTTTGCTTTCATCTTCAGAACCCTAAAAACTCTGTTCATTGAACTTAGACGTCCTCATCCTCTTGCAATTTTGGAATTTCTTGAAAATTTTGCAAATTTCACTAAGGAATGAGAAGTTGGGCACCCTTCTTGGCTAGGGGTGCCCACTTCAAGCAGTGTTAGTCATTTTTTTTGATATTTTCAACTTCTCACAACTTTGACCCCCTACTTTGACCTCGATCTATGGCTTGTAGACTAATCTGATGAGCGAGCTGAATGATTCATCGCGGAGCCTGACCCATTCTGAGAAGATTGTTCTGGAGGTGTCTCTGGCTAAAAACTTCATCTCGACCTTCGAATTCATGGGAGCCTATTTCCTCCAGGGGCGCCCATTTTGTCCAGAGTTAGCCATTTTTATGATCTTCAATTTCTTCATTAACTCTTCTTCCACAGATTATCTTGTCGAATCTGGTGATCCGAGCATCGGATTGACTGATGGTTATGCTCGCTGCGAAGCTGAGGAGATATTGAGAGGGGTCTCCTAGGAGAAACTTCATCAAACAGTGAGTTTTGAGCCTTCAAAAGCTTGGGCGCCCCTGGCAAGCTGGGGTGCCCAAACTCACCAGAGTTAGAATTTTTTTCACTTTTTATGTTTGCTTTTGAATTTTGAAATTTCACTCTTGTTTCACCCTATGTTCAGCCTCTCGTAACTGGCAATTGTAAACTCCGATTGACGCGCTGAATATCTCGTTGGAGAGCCTGATCAAATCCGAAGAAATCACGTTAGAGCCACATCTGCAAATTCATCTGTTTAGGCACTTGAAGACTTGGGTGCCTCTTCTCTCCTGGGGCGCCTAAACCTTTCAGACTTGGCCATTTTTTGATTTTCCATCCTTCAGAGTTTGAAACCTTCATTCTATATCCTCAACTTTGATCTGAACCTGCTGGAGATTGGACAGTCAAATGCTCTGACGGAGACAGGTGTTGCGAAGCTGGCTGAATACTGAAGAGATTGAGCATATTCTCAAACCCTAATTGTTGAGTTAGGTGCTCCAAAAAGCTGGGCGCCCTTCACCAAGGGCGCCCAAAGTTCCCAGACTTAGTCAAATTTTGATAATTTTCATTCTGACTACAGTTTGGATCTCCTCTGTTCAGCCTCGAATCCTGGATGATTGGATGATCTGTTGACTGTGCTGTCGGACTCGTTGCGGAGCTGGAAGAGAACTGAGCAACTTTGGTTGGAGGCACAAACCCTAATTTCATCATTTAATGCCCTAAAAAGATGGGCGCCTATTCTCACCTGGGGCGCCCAAGTCAACTAGTGTTAGAAAATTTTCACAATTTTCACCTTCTCCTTCGTTCTTCGTGCTTGCTCACCGACTCGCCTCCTGTTGAACGCCTGAGTGTTGAATCTGACGCTTGGCAGCTGACTGACCTCCATTGATGACCTCAGAGCTCTTGATATGCTTATGAAAAAGCAGAATAGACCCACTAGGGCAAAACTGATTATTTTGAGATTCTGACTGCATAAGCCTGATATGGACGTATTTTGAGCCTATCAAAATGAGTTTGAACCCTAATGGACCAACTTTCTATTTTTAGAAAGTTTTGCCAGTATCCGTTTCAAAAGAAACCCAGAAAAACCCAGAAAAGGTTACTATTTTTAGAAATTTTTTAAAAATAGCAGTTTTCCTAAAAAGTAGGGATGAAAAACTGAGATTTGGGTTTTGTAGATTAAGCTGCTCTGAGCAGACCCAGATCGTTAGATTTTGAAAATTTTGCATTTTAATCCCTCATGCAAGACCTGCACACCCAAATTTTGACCTTTTTGACTGATTTAACAAGACTTTTACTCATTTCTTCAAAATGTCTAAGTGTAACAAAAATTTTAATTTTGGGGTACAACAACTCTTAATGTTCTGATTTCTGATTTATATGGTTTAAAGTTTTAAAGTTTGAAATATTGATTCACCCCCCCTCTTAGTATTTCCTGTGTGCTCTTCAGGTTGGCAGCCATGGGTTTGTCCTTGTAGGAAAAGTATTTGATTCTAATAGGATATTTGATAGGTCAGGGCCTTTGGTGCTATTCATTGAATATCTTAGACACTTCCAGCATGTGTTGAAAGAACTCCATTAAGAGAAGGAAGTCAAAGCACATGTCTAGGCAATCTACAAATTAGGCTTTTGATGAAACCAAAGGAGTGGATGTAGATGAATGATTTATGCATTATACCAGTCAGTCTACCTTTTGATTGCTTCCAGCCCTTGTTGAGAGATATGAAAATTCAAGTTTCCATGTAGCTCTAAAATTTATTGAAAAAGAAAGTAATCATTGATTATCTTTGAATCTTTCATGTAGTTATCTTGGCAGAACTTGGGGTAGCATTTATAAATAGGAGCATTCTATCTTATTATTTCTTTGACACCGAGAGGAGAAAATTTGTTAACAAGGTAAAATGTCATGCATGATGACTTCTTATAAGTGACTTCAATCAATTGTTGATGGATAGTCATTGGTAATATGGGCACAGTTGAAATGCCTATGCTCTAAAGACTTGCTTTATAATGAAGAACTTGTTTTTAGTATGCTTGGAAAATTTGACCTTGGAATAATTCTTCTTTTGAATGGGGAGAAAATTCTTGTTAATGAACCATTGGTTGTTAGGAAGCTGGCATTAAAAGTATAAAAGGACACTTTTATGCTTACTTTGGCAACAACTTCAGGAATGGAGCATTGATTCAAAGAATCTTGGGTTGAGGTTGGTAGTCTTTAGCTTGTGAATAGTTTTGATTGTTGGAATTTTCCATCATAATGTCTAGTGCATTCTAGACCAAGTCAAGTGTAATGTCCCCATTTTCGATGCCCTCTTTTGGGCTAGTGTGGTTCTGACTCACTATTTTTAGTAAGTACTATATTTAGTAACTGGTTCAGGTGGCAGTGCAGTGTAGGGTTTCCTGTTTGGGCAGTATGTTGGAGTTGTCCGATGAGCTTTAATGTTTTGGCTAGTTTGTTACTTGGTGAACACTTACTATTTTTAGCAGTTGCTATTTACAGTAAGTCAATTTCGGGAAACTGGTCTCAGACTATTAGTGTCCTCAACAGTGTTATTTCTATGGTGGCGTTTGAGAGCCTAAAGTTGAATTATTTAATATTCGCTTTTTATAAGTCATTTAAGTAATTTTAATAAAATATCTTTATAACTTAAGTGAGGGGGTAGGTGGTCATTGAAAGTACCTTGGTGCCTAATGAGATAACTTAGCGTTGTTTTAGAAGGCTGAATAAGGTAAAATGGTTTCCTTTTGAGCAGGACACCCCTTTGAGGAATATTTGCTTATGTTCTAAAGTATAAAGCAAATATATTAAAAGTTTTTGGAGGGAAAAGGATTCAAATGGGGGGTTGCCCTAATTTCTCCCTCCACTTCTATTTAATTTGCTTTTTGGCTCTCATTTGGTTATGATGGATTTGACAACTTAAGGAGACTCTGCTGGATTGTTTCCAGTTTATCGTTGCAGCTGGTTGAGGACGGAAACCCTCATCTATGGCATTGGTTTCGGTGGTGAGAGATCCACCCTAGCTGGTTTGTGGAGGAGATCATATAGGTCTTCTACTTGGGCGTAATTTGTATTTGAGTTTGGTATTCAGTTTGAAGGGTTTACAGAGTAATCCAATATTTTTTCTATTGCATTTCCGGAGGCAAATTTGATGGAAATCGATATCTATTTCTTGAGGTATGATTGGAGTTTAATTTATGAAGATATTTGTTGATTTTATGATTTCTTTAAGCATGCTACAGTGATGTGCTACAGTGTTAGGGCTTCTGTTTTTGGCTTGTGGTTGGGCTGAAAGGCATCTATTTGGAGCATAGTGTCTGCACTTGTGATGGCGTGAGGTTTGTGAAAGGGTGTGTGAGTCTTTGGAGGCTGGATGTGAACTCTTAGGGACACAAACAGTCAAATATCTGCCGTGAGACTCCTTATCAGCTGCTGCATGTGAGTTTGGTGGTTTGTTTTGCTGGTAATAGGAGCACTGAGTTTTGAAAAATCTGGGATATGACTGCTGTCTTGACTTTCTGGGCAGTCTACAAGCTATTTTGAGCCTATATCAGACCCAGGCGCATCTTTTGAGGTCTGGGAACTTCTTGTAAGTGCATCTCATATTGTTGTTACACAAACAGTTAAGATTTGTTATAAACCTTGTGTTATTGCTACCATAAACGGGTCTATGTAAAAGGAAGTATTGAACATACTGCTGTGGCAGTCAGATTGACATAGTTTGAAAGTCTCATAAGGCTGCTGTACGTTTTCTGAGTTCAAATATTTGCATGAATAACCTGTAGCATTGCTCAGGATGAATGTTGTATAAGTCAAACATATTTCTGCAATTATATCTTTACTTGAGAGTCAAATATGAATGAATGAAGATGCTGTGTTTGATTATTATCCTTGTCCATTGTATTTCATTTGGAAACTGTCATATCATATGCAATGTGTTGAACTGAGTTTGGGTAAAATGGAACATATAACAAACTGAAAAAAAAAAAAACATTGAGCAAAAAGTCACAAGTGAAAACTCAGAATGGGGTTGGCCATTACATCAAGACAGGTGATTGTGCTTGGGAGAGAGGCTGCAGCAATCAAATCAAAGGCTGTGAGTGGGTCTCATAATTTTTTTTTGCATTAATTGTTGAGACCATATCTTTGTGTTGACATGCCCCAAGTTGGTGTCTCAAAAAACTTCCACTTTGTTTACTATATGAAATGGCTTTGGTTTCATTCTGTATCTCATTTTCAACAATAGAGGGCAATTCCAAGATTACAAACCAAAGAAAAACACACGTGTGTGGTGATGTGGATGGACTTAGTGAACACATCCACATAGCATAAAGGGCTTCAAAACAATGTTGGAAGCCAAGTTGACATTCAAATGGCCGTCAAAATTATTTCCATGGGTTTTAAGAGTTCAAATATTATACCCCTTATTGATAAAAATTAACCATTCCTATTGTTAGGATTGTGGAATTTTGTATATCAACCCTTCCCTGCACTTTAAAGCATCCTTGACAACCTACGGCTTATGGGCACAACCTTTGACAAGATGTCTTTTTTCCAAGACACCTTATCTATGTAAGTAGTGTCTAGACTCTCAAATACACAAAAAAATAACACCTGCCACCAAATGTGGGAAAAATGTCTTTTATTATTGTTACTATTTTTTCTATGCTTTCATTAAAATGCCTTTTATTATTTTTATTATTTTTCAATGCTTCATACAGATGATAGGGAGTGGCTTGCTATAAAGGGCGTGGCTATTTGGTCAGGTATTGGGTTCATGGCCTTTTGTAGGTGCCAATGCTGCTGCTGTCTCCTCACTTCATGGTTCCCCTTCACTTAGCTTCTCCTTGACACTTAATGAGAGTCTCATATAATTTTATGAGTTAGAGGAATCAATTTACAATTTTCTTCAATGCCATAAACATGTATTCAAATTGGAGATAAAAGATACTATTTCCTTTGTATATGTATTGGAAGCATTAAATTAAGTTTTTGGATGATCTCTGCTCACCTCCTATTTATATCATCTCTAGTTTCTGCACTTTAATCTTGATTCAATTCAATTATTGGCAGGCTTGCATCTTTATCCTGTGTGATTTAATAAACCGTGCTGCATCCCATGGTGGTAGCTTGTCTCCATTGGTGATGTCAGGAAAATAATGCAACTCACCAAATTGATTCTTAGCTGCTCAACATCTAGAAGCGCCCCTAAGCCCTCAGCTAGTTGCTCTCTAAATTCCTTTGAGCCACTCATCAAACTTTGCAAGAAAAAGGGAAGGAAAGGCTTAAGAATTTTTTGCAGACAAAGGCTTGGAGTAAGTATTCGTCCTCCATTCCTTATCTCTTGTGTTGATTGCATTAACCTACGTTCGAAGGATATCTTTTGGCAGTGATCCTATCACACATCCTAGTGCCTTCCACAAATTTTGTCGAGTTTCCGTATAGAGCTCCATGGTGGTTCAAATAAGGATGGCTAGGCCCAACATGCATGGAACAAAGACACCAAGAACTTTGGAGTCTTAGTTGTGAAATGAGCCTCACAAATATTTCAAAATCATGCATTTAATTAATAGACGTCTCTTTCCATGCAACCAATTGAAGAGTGGCACATATCTCTTCATTAGTTGCAAGTGAGAGTGGGTGGTTTGGAAGAGTTTGCAAATTCACAAATTCCATGTTCACCAAGTTGGGAGCAGAGGCAGGGAGTGTAATTTCCATTTCAATTATGTAAAATCCACTTTGTAAAATTTTAAATTTGAGTTTTAAGCTCATTGAAGTGAAACTGGAAAGTAGAGGGACAGAGTAAATAAGATTGTCTTGTTCCTATTGCATGAATCTTGATTCATTTAAAGTTGTTTCCCTCCTCAAACTCTCACTCCCGCTCTTTAGTGCAATATTTCCTCCACTCAAAACATAAAGGGAAAATGAATTCGTTTAAAATTTTAAATATATAATGTGACATTTAAAACTTGTGAGGAAGCATATAACGAATTTATCGTTGCTTCTTAATAAATTTTTCTTAGATTCTTTTGAAAACAACAAAGATTAATATGAGACTGGAGGTTCAATGCTGTTTACTTGACTGCAACACAAAAAATAGTGCTTGTCATCATTTTAAATTCCTTAGAGATCCAAACTTGCAAAGTATTATGAAGCTTCATCTTATCAGTAAAAAGTAAGAGCAACATGGGTTCACAGTAAAATAACTTTGTGATGCTCAACCCCATTCACTCATTGCCACAACACATCTTTGTATCACGTATACTCTCACACATGACTATACATGACATCAAAATTTCCACACTCCTGTACCAGTTCATGCAAAATGAGCAAAGGAATACAATTCACAATGCTCAGGAGGCTTAACGTACAAATTTGTATGATTACAGACCTTTTTGTTTTGTTTGAAAAATATGCTAGTCACTTTAGAACCAGTAGCTTGAACTCATCGATTCAATCAAAATATTTACAAACAACATGTGCAATCAGCACATTGATCAAAATAATCCAATACACTATTGTAATCTAAATGTCACTTCACTGAAAAAATGACAATTATGCCTTTGTGACTCCTTAAATGTCAATGAGGTATATGTTGAAATGTATCCTCTTCATTGAGAAAAAATCACTTGCATTTGTGAGAAAAAAATTAAAGCAAGATCTGCAGACACCATAATGCTTGATTCTTGACCTGTCAATTCTGCTCTCTAAAACAACCCTGATGTGAAAAGGAAGAATTCCCTGTACTTCTCAAAGCTATGTCACAAAAGCTCATATTCATGCTCATTCTGAGGCCTCAAGAGTTCAATCTTCATGAACCCCATTATGTGTTACTTGCACAAATTCCATTCTACGCACTTCTTGAATTTTGTAATGCTGCACCTACTTCTCAAGTTTGCCATGATGCTTATGTTGTATTGCGCTTGGATGTTTTCAGTCTGACTGTCCGACACCTCTCAAGGTTTCTGTTTTTGATTTTCAATAGAGGAAGTATCCCTGAATCACTTTTTCTGGTTTTGGATATGAGGAATCTAGTATGGATCACTATTGCAGGTTTCCAATCCATAATGACAATCCACATCTGGTATTTTCCAAAAATGATTGTGGTTACTTTGTTGGGCTAAATATACTTATTGAATCCAGGATTGTAAACTTATTATGGTGTTCAGCAAAGTATTTGCGCTAGAGCCACAGGGTTCAGGTTAGGTAGCTCAAATAAATGCATCTAATTTGGAAAGTAAGACTGGATGGAAGAATGATGATTAGAAAAGAGGAATGACTAATATTAAAGAGAATTGCTGAAATCTGAAAATGGTGGAAATTTTAAAATACTGAAATGAAACAAAACTAATCCTGAATGATCTAGACATGCCGAGACAAATACAAATTAGATATTAAACTATGAATAATAGAAGCACAGGTACAAAAATGCCAATGAGCAACAAACCATGCACACTCTAAATTCATTAAACAAAGATAAAATTACGTACACACAAAACCAACAATCTATCTATCCCTGAGGAGAATTCACCTACCACCAATCTTCTTGAGCAGGCCCTTTCCTATTCAGAGTGTGTGATCCTCTCTAAATCTGTAAGTCACACAACGATAAAAAACAATATCTGATTGTAGAAATGAAAGAATTTACAACATACATCTTGCAGCAAGTGTCCTCATTTTCTTCTTCTTTTCCTCCCCTTGGCAATACAAAATGCCTTCTTTTTTATAGAGAGGCTATGCCAACAAATTACTAAACAACTTACAATAGAATACAAATAGGATAACTAAATTAGTTGGCAATAAATCCAACTAATCTAATGTAATCCCATCAAATTAGTTGGCTAAACAAACTCAACTAATTTGGATCTACCCAATTTATTTAAAAAATAGTAATTCTATGTACGAAATCTAACCAAAATTTTGGGAGATATTTAAATTATCTAGTTTCTTTCTTATTCTGGTTTATTCCTACAACGTGTGTGCTTTCCTAATTCATTCATAAAGTAGAACATCATTACAATAAATAATCACGTAATGTTGTTTGTGACATGAATAAAGCATCCTTTTTATGCTTAAGAGTTATGTCGATTATGATGCTAGAAACAAGTCTCTTTTATTCTACTTGAGTATGCCATATGGGGTTCTGTATATCACGATTATCTAATGTTTTTTATGAATTTTCTTTTCATAGATACTAGACTTGGAGGATTCTCTATCACAGCTGAAAGTTATCCATATTGCTGGAACTAAGGGGAAGGTAATCCTGTTTATCATTGGCTGTTTCTTCACGATTAAATAATTTCATTCTTAATGTTTGCTAGTCTTATTGAAAATGCTATATACATATATGTATATATACATCTATGACATTTAGAAATTCATATATGTATATACATATACACCTACATATATACATATATGTATATGTGCTTACATATATTATTATATATACATGTATCTATACATACATATATCATTACACACACACATAATATATAGATATGCATACATACATATTAAAAAAAAATGTGCTGATCAGAATAACAATTAGATGGAAATGACACTGCACACCCTTAAAGTGCCGAAATTGATCATTAATTATACTGCAAATAGCAAATCTGAATTATATATGCCCAAATACATCAAATATAGTTGCTGTCCATGAGTGATATAATCTTAATTGTGTCAATATTAGGATCCAACAAGAAGTATGAAAGCCAATGGACTGATTTTACTTGCAAAATGACGATTGCAAATGTTGATATGAAATGTGGAAACTAATTTCATAATAGATAAAATATTTGCCACTCACAAGACCTTCTGAGAATGTACGGCTGGCAGACCCAGCTAGTTTCTGTAATGAGCTACCCCAAAAGTGGTCTGATTTTTAAACTTTGTATCATGCAGTACTGAATTTTAAAATAAGGTTTGCATGGTTCTAGTTTGTTTTGATGATTAATTGCAGGATTTCCAATGACAGAAAATTCCAGAATTACCAACAGAAACAATTATCAGAATGGTACTGATATCAATTCACTGAAGATTATCAAATGAACAGCAAATTACAAATTTCAAGAAACAGATTTAGTTCTGACCTTTACTTACAGTAACAAACAAAGCTGTGTTAAATGCCCAGCTCTGGTATTTATTTTGCCAATTCTAAACTCAGGCCCCCCTCTGATTAATACAACTCCCACTGAATAATTTGGCCAAGATTAAAATATTTCGTCCTGATGATTCTTAATCTGGAGTTTGTTCCAAAACATTTCAAGTCCTTAGACTTCCCAGCCTCCACATAAATACAGCTCCATTACTCGAATTCCTGCCTTGAATGCTGATAGGCCCTGTTGCGATGGTATCCGGGCGATAACAATTAGATTAATGACTTCCCTATTACATTGCCCACCAGAAATAACTCATGATTTTGTTGTTCAACCCACACCAGCCTGGATGATTTCAGAAACACTCACACGACCTATCCCTGGATTGGTTCGAACATTAATCTTCAGGTCATAGCCTTGTTTAGAGTAGCTTAGACGGGTACAGGAATAAATGACTCTCCCTCTTTTTCCAGTAGCGCACGGCAAGAAAGGAAAGACTTCCGCTCATAGAACACAACCACCCGACCGTAGAAATGCCTGCTTGTTTTCAAGACCACCCTGAATTTTAGCACAACCCATCAATGAGGAATCATGGCTATAAACTTCAAGAATTTTCTGTGCAGTTCATATGACAATGGCAAACCATGAGTATTCGCCCAGCTCTTTTCAGTTCTCCAAAACTCTGGCAACAAACAATTCAATGATAAAACCCGACTATATTGTTGCTTGCTTCAGATGGAAGACGTTTATCTTCTTGGTGCAATTCATAGGCTCAAATTAACTCCATATTAATATAATGACTACCCAGAAGGAATCCGATAGTTACCGGCTCCTGTTAACACAATGTACTGAACATCTGCAATATTTAATAACAATATGAAATTCTCTTTTAATTCTCATACTCTGTCTTTAAACTGGAGCAGATATCCAAACTACAACGAGTTACTTGGTCACAATTCAAAAAACAACACAAGCTATCTAAACCAACAAATTGCCCAGGATGCATCTTTCAACATCGGAGGCAATATACTCCACAGAGTTTTCTCGTCTCCATAGAGTCCCAGAAATTGCACTACCAAAACCTTCATCCAAAAATTTACCCCCTCCCGCAAAATGCTCTCCTAGAACTTTATTCTTCTCAACTCTGTAACTCCTCCCCGACTTCTTGTATTCTCCTTTTCTCCCTTCTTTTTATTTTTAAACTTTTAAGAATTCACTTCAAAAGCAACTTAATTAATTCATTTTAACTTTTTTCCAGAATTTAAGTTACTTTTGCTCCATTAAATAATTAACTTTAGTTGTCCTTTTTAATTTAATCTCTTTGGACAACATAAGAATTAATTATCTAATTACAATGCTGACTTGCAAAAATTGGGGACATTACAGTTTCAGACTTGTACGACACCAAAGAACTAGTACAGATGCTGATTGGAGAGGTGTATGGTTGTTACAGGTGAAAGAATATGGATTGGCAGTTAGGAAAGTGACCAAACAGCTGTCAAAATCATGTCAAGACTCAAAACCCTCCTAGTTGCTGGTTGCTCCACAATTTGTGCCCTAAGCTTATACGGCCACTCTAGAATAAACCCTCAAATGGTACAAAATATCTGAAATGTAGGCGCTCCAAAATAGATGAAAAATCAGCAACAATGAATGTGGAAATATCTTAAAATGCAGTGATGAATCCTATTGAAGATGTCAAATTATTTGCTTGCAAATCCAACACCAAATTTTTTGAAACTTGCAGAGGGTTTTTGTCCTCCAAGACCTTCAAACTGCCAAGGGTTTTCGTCCTCGGTTGTGAGATTGAGCACAAAGCTCTAATGTGAAATGCCAAATAAAGTCAAGATGCCAAAAATGAATCCAAGCGTCACATTTTTAAACCTTTCCGCAATGGACCCTTGAATTAAAAATTTCCCTCTAATGTATTTAAAAATATTTTTAGTATTAAGTGTCTAAAAACAATTTTTTTAATTAATTATAAAAATAGTATTGATTTGGCCCTTAGATCATAAAATTACTTGGCCCAACTTAAAATAATATTATTAATTCTTTCACTCTGTAAAAGGGACATGACTGTCAGGTCTATGAATTCTCTCGACTGCATGAGCCCTATTGTGAACCTGTGGAAATCAATAACAAACGATACCAATCCCTCATCAATCTTGTTTATTCTATTAATCATTCCTCTCTAATTCTCTTTTATTCCCTTCCAGTTTTGCATCAGCAAGGTTGCATTTTCTTGATTGAATTCCTGTGGTTTTGTTATGGTGCTTCATGACTTTCATAAGACTATTTAAATTGTCATTGATATTGGCCAATACCAAATGGATGGTTCTTTGAGAGCGGGGTTGGGGTTTTCCTTAGTATTTTTATCACTTGAATTGGCTGTTTGTTCTTTGTGGAAGGTGTTTGATTATGTAACTAGCTAGTTTACTGAGATTGAATTGATTAGGGTTTTTTTGAAAAGCAGTATTTTTATGGTTCTTATAATTAGTTTGAGTTGGAAGCTCACATGTAATCCTTGTAATCACAATGATAGTACTCTTCACAGGTGGTTAAGTGCTCCCATGTTTTGAGTCATGGGTGGTGGATAAGGACTCCTAAGTTAACTCCACTCTCTAGAAAACAAGCGATTCATCTATTTGTGACTTATTGCTCAAATTCTTTGCTCTTCAGATTTGAAGTAAACTAAATAACTTTTTAGTAAATAAAATAAATCAATACTGATATCTTTTGGTAACTTTAGATAGATGGATTTAAGATATCTATACTAGTTTCACTTTTTGGGAAAGTTTTAGTTTCCATAATTTCAGAGCTTAGTTTGGCTCATACATTCTCCTCTGTTGTCACTAGATCATATGTGCTCCTAAAAAAGTCACATTCATGATTGTTCACTATGGTTGCAATATATTTCACTCCTAAATAATTAAATCTTTCAGGCTTTTATGACTTGTAAATGTTTGTCTAAATGGACCTAGGAATGGCATTGGGGGAAAATTTCTCATATGGAGATTTAGAAAAGATTTGATTTTTAAACAATTCTAAGTGCTGTTTGAAAAGAGCTCTTGAATGTGATTTCTAGTTTAGCTCATGATCTACCTATTAGCCTCTGGTATGATAGAGTTCAAACTTTTTAAGTTTTGTTTACTTGGGCAGGTTTGGCATCTACTTTTTATGCAAGCTCAATGCCATATCCGGTTTTCTTGGGTTTTTGTCAGTCCCATAACTACTGCAGCTATGTTTTAACAGGGATAAGTGTACCTCTCCTAAAATAATATTTGGATTTATGGAAGAGAAATGCTTTTGCAGATTACTGTTCTATTTATTTTTCTCAGGCATTGGGAGTAGTTTGACAGTCTGGAATACATTCTGATTTCTTTAATTTTGTACTATTCTTCTTCCTGGCCAAGATCACCATAAATTGATCTACCTTAATCATGAAAAAAGAACAACAATTAAAACTTTGGTCGATGGAGAAACAAATTCAGTGGGTCCTGAATTGGTATTGTTCTTTTTGTTGTTGTAAGGTGTTCATAAGAAACTTACAAGGATACCATTGTAGTCAATGATAGAAATTGTTTTCCTTCATTTTTCAGTAAATCCTTTTCCTGGCCAGAGAGGGTCAACCTACAGGGAACATGTCACTTTAGAGAATCTAAGGTAGAACTCACAAACTGCCTGAGGTGTGCTGAGGATTGAACCTGGGTCAGCTAGCGTAAACATTCAACTATTTACTTCCAGACAACAGCCTGACCAGCAACTTGATATTAAACCTAAAGGCTAAAACCTTTCAGCATAAATTAAAAATGTTTAATGTAGCAAGATAAATTGCCAAAATTGCAGCTCAGTAATTTATTATTTATGGAATACATCTTGCTTGCAATTCTCATAGATGAAATTTGTATACCTACTATGATTTTTAAATGATAAATAAGTGTTGGCGTTTCAATTAGCACCTTTGGAGTGCTTATTGGAAATGGACAGCTATGCACAGTGCGTGATGACTGCTCTTCAAATTATGGAGGGGAAGCTCCCTCTTGTTTGCTGATGTTTGCGTAAAAGTAAAATGGACTAAGTGTTCCTATCTTTTTTACTCAGCGGGCAGGACACAAGGGTGCATAAACACAATGCGTTGCAGCTAAGGTTTTCTCTGGTTTTTGCAGATCTTAACTACAACTAAACTAACTTTTAATCTATCCTATCTCTTCAAGGTAAATAGAGCATGAGGGCATAGGAGCGGGAATGGATTGGTTGGATCACTTGGGCCGACCGTCTCTCAGAATGCGTTCAAGGCTCTGAACTCTCATATTTTATGCTGGAATAAGGCTTTATGCAAGCAATCACTCTTACGGTAACATGAATCTCAAACTTGCCAAGGAGGAGGAACCCCTGTTCAAGGTGTAGGGGATGCAACTCACTAGAAACAACAAATAACGATGAACTGGCTAACAGGATTCCTGAGGAGGTGACGACACCTGTCCAAAGTGTAGGCTGAAATACAACTCATTAAAAAACATCAAACGATAACTATTAACATCAAAATACCCAAGGAGGTGACGACACTTGTCCAAGGGGGAGATTGAAACAATAAGTTATAAGAACGAGACGTTGATAGAACTTGAATCTTTGGATCAAATTGCATGTGCCTTTTGATTTATATCTTCAAACTTTCTCAACGAATTACAAAGGTTTGGGACAACTAAGGTACGAAATCATACACAATTGCTTATCAAAACCAAACAACTCTCATCCAAGAGTGAACAAATATAGACTTGCAAGCTTGTTGACACAATGGCGCAACAATTTTACCTAGTAAATAAAGGTTACAAAATAATGAGCAAAGGCTCTTATTTATAGAAACTCAAAAGAGTAGGCAACCCTAAAATCTCCTTGAGTTAACAATCAGTTCTTGCCAATCTGCAAGATTTATTCCTATGTCTAAAAGTAGGTGAGCTAGCAGTTAACTGGAAATCTACTTCAGTTAATTGAAACTAAACTAAAAGTGAACTTCAATTACAAAAAGTGCCTCCAAAATAGAGATCCACAATTAGTGGAGATCTGAGATAGACATCCATAATTGGTGGGATCTGACATGCATGATCAGTGGGATAGTGAGTTAACTTGGAATGAGGCATCAAGTTAACTCTTGTTGCCATTAATGCTATTCTGAAGGGTAGGACGTCTTAACTAGGTGTTTGACACCTAATCACCTCTAGTCAACAGTTCCTCTAGCTAGTCATTGACTTCTTCTGCCTCACAATCTGCTATTGATATTCGATCTTCTTTGCAGTTGCGTCATCTAGCCTTGTTGACATGGAATGTGGAAGGTAGTGTGGTAGTAATCCGTGGCGGCTCTGTGTTTGGAATGACTACCTTCCGCATTTGGCTATCCATTGAACGGTGATGTCATTTATGCCTTCCAAGGCATCCATCTTGACTACAGGCTTCACTTGATGCATGTCTGTGTCGAGTGTTTTTCAGAAGGTCGTGAAGTAGGACCATTTTGGTCTTGATTTCAACTTGAGAGTACTATACTCTGAAAAACTTGACTGTTGACTGTAAATGAGGATATGTTCAGACAACTTCTGTAAACCTCTAAAAATAGCCACCTGTCGAGAAATATTTTTCCGGAAAAAATCTGACACATCGGTATTGTTCGTGCTTCAATGCTGAACAAACCTAGTTCGTTTGATTTTCAAATTCGTGACTTTTTCCGGAAATCCCTAAAAATAGGGGCAACAAGTTACTATTTTTGGAAAAATTCAACAAGTGGGTTTTGTTGAAAAAGCCATGCTGATCATACCTAGTTGGTTAGATATGTGATTATCTGCTGTTTTCTTGGACATGCAAGAAGATCTAAGACAAGAAGAAGATTGGAAGTTATCAACTTCCTTTCTGGATCTTCAAAAAAAATCATGCCTCTAGATGCAACCTCTGATAAGTTGTTCCTCTGTGCAACTGATGTTCAAAAATATGAAGAACGGTGAAAACCCCTCTGTCAGATCTTGAAAAGACGTTTTGGAGAAGAAATTGCTGTTCTTGAGCTTCAACCTGCAAAGAGAAACAATGAATAATGAAGCCTAGACTTGATACATAGTGTTTGATGTTGAATCAATCAAGTTTAGGCGCCAACACATGATGGAGTCGTCTTTCTGCTTGATATGGAGCTCACAACACTGATTTCCACCAATTTGTGGATATTTTAGACATGGAAAGGCTTCAAAAATATCTTAACTTTAGTCAACTAGATCTATGTTGACTTTAGGCATCCAAGTTGAGAAGTTGAAGATATCTTCATTCTTTTTCATGGTGAAGTGCCTCTGTTTGATCCTCGATCTTGGTTGCTCAGTTGATCTTGAGATGTTGCTGATAGATCCATTGCTGAGATGGAACAACTTTGATGAAGTGTGCCTGGGAGCTGTAAAGCTCAAAACCTGAGTTTGATGCCTCTAATTCTTGGACGCCTTTTCCCAAGATGGTGTCATTTTCACCAGAATTAGCCAATTTCTTGAGTGTTCTTCAATTCCATCCAGTTTGACCCTCTGTGCTTTGATTTGAGATCATCGATGACTGATGAGTCTAACGATCTTGCTGAAACATGGGATGGATAAGTTCAATCCCAGAAAGAATGACTGGCTTCGCGAATCCTGAAAGTTGATTTAGATGCCTTAAAAGTTTGGGCGCCCCTGGCCTGTAGGGGTGCTTTTGACCTTTTGACTAGTTATTTTTATGTTTCAAACTTTCACGAACTGCCCCAGTTTGATCTCTGTCGTCAGGTGTTTGATTTGTCTATTGTCTTTGCTGATAGTGTCATTGTTAAGATTGATCAAAACAGAGGAGGTCATCCTGGAGATCATTGAGCTTACATACTACATCTGATTGCCCAAAAAGATGGGCGCCTATTTCTAGGAAGGTGTAGTTTCCTTAACACTTGTTCAATTTCTCCATGTTATTCATCTCGTCTTCACCTTTGGTGTTTCCTGCTTGATCTCTGTCTATGAAAGCCTGATAGGTCCTGTGAACATGTAGTTGGATTGATCGCGGAGCTGAGAGAGTGTTGAACAAATGCCTTGTAGAAAGCAGTTGTTAAAAACCTCATCAGGTGACTCAAAATGAAGGGCGCCCTGGGCCAGCAGGGGCGCTTTTGCCTTGATGTGCATTGATTTTCCTTCCATTTTGCATGCTTGAATGATTAACATCTGCTGTCGTTTGATGTGTCTCGCAGGCTGGCGAATAGGCTCGTTGTGGAGTTGAGTTGATGTCGGGGATATTACTTGAAGACGAGCTTGTTCAACAACTGACATCTTCACCCTCTAATTCAAGGGTGCCCTTGGTCAGCAGGGGCGCTTTTTCTCATGTTTGATTTCCATTTTTGACAGTACTTGCTTGCAGCATCTCTTGACTTTGCTTATGTTTGTCAGTGATCGATGAATCAGGCGGCTTCGCTTGACGATGCGTCAGAAAGCCAACAGAGAGATGAAGGAGATGACTGCCTTGGTGAAAGTTGATGACTGTTTTGGACCCTTTGAATTCAAGGGCGCCCCTGGCCTGCAGGGGCACTTTTAGCTACAGTTCCATCATTTCCTTTGAAAATCTTCATCTCTTCATATCTCGCGTTCGCCGTGTAGCTTGACTGGTTTGAGCGTTGTTGTTGACGACGCGAACGTGCATCTTTAGCAATCACTTTCTCCGTGCTGCGTGTACAGGTGTTGGAAAAATGACTAAGGCATTGGATTGCACAGCCTCCTCTTGGTAGCAAGGCATGCATTCTCCAGACTTAGTCAATTTTCAGCATTTTTCAACCTTAAAAAATCCCCTTCGTTGCAGAGCATCTTTTTGAGCGTTTTCGCCATGGATTCTTCGTTGAAGCTTTTGAGGCTTAGATTTCACCACCTAGCACTGGCCATTTTGCCATTAATGGCTGCGGAGGTCCTAGCTTTTTCCTTGAAAAATGAAAATAGACCCACCAGAGTAAACCAAACTTTTTGGTGATTTTGACTTGACCAGTGTGATCGTGAAGTCGATTAATCCTATCAAAATCATTTTCAATCATTTATAGGAAGGTCCTATTTTTAGGGGTTTTTCTAAAAACAGGGGTTTTGAAACCCTAATATTCAAATTTTCAGAAATTTGCAAGCATCTTCCTTGACACAAACCCACAAAAAGCCTATGTTTTGTTTGACCTAAAACATACTTTTGACAACAATTTTTCATGATTTAGATCATTTTAAGAAAAATTTCTCATTGAAGCAAAAATATATTTCGGGTACAACAAGAAGTTAGACGTAGTTGACATTTTCAGAATAATTAGAAACTTGACTGTAATGTACCCAACTAGGAATTTTTGTATTTTTTTAATTCTTATGTAATTTTCTGATTTTTGATGCAAAACCATGAACTGAAACAGCAAAACAAAATGAAACTAACTGCTGGAAACTTGTTATTGAAATCCTCTATGGCTGGAAAACAACATCAACTTCACCCACAGTAGCAAACTACAACTTGTACATGATAATAACCCAAATGAAAGTGCTGGTTATGGTTTGATATGAAATGGACAGCCACTTAACACCCTTTAACATACAATTACAGTCAGATTTGAGTAGTCAATGCTCACAAACTTCAAATACAAGTGCTGATATGATTGTAGATAAATGAATTAGCCATCAAATGGCAACAAACATTCAAGAATGAAACCCTAGGGTATTAAAATTGATTGGATTTGAATTAAACACCAAATTGTCACCTTCAAAATGCTCTATTTTTGACTTGCTGGGAAAACTCTACGTTTTTGGGTATGATTTGTCTTGGAATTGGATTTCATTGTGATTCGACTGTAGAAACGGGTAGTGTTCGATTTTTCAGTGGTTAGAATTGCTTGGAATCATCTAAGGGCGTATTTAAGCAATTCTAAGATTGACGTGGTATTTACAAATCAATTCCAATGGTGGATGAACAATCCAAAACCCTAAATGATAGTCATATAATAGGTTTTGAGTGATTAACTACTTGTAGCAACAACAAACATGTATTCTGTGTGATAATGCGTTGTAAAATCAGCAAACAGACATTTATGATTTTATGTTAGAAGCACTAACAAATCCAAGACGATATAACAAAACGTGACTAGTTAAAAGTCTTAATAGCTAATATATATTGTGTATAACTTTATATGCTGTAACTCTATATATTATACAGTATGGATTCGAAAGAGGTAAGGAAATAACAATTAAATATTAAATTATTAATCATAATGTAATTTTACATACTATTTTTTAATTTGTAAAATTTATTATATTAACACAAATTTTTATATTGTTAGGATATATATTGTTTTTATCATTATGTAAATTCAATATTGATCATAATGTATTTTTATCATACTAATATAAATTTATCATGTTGTATTTTAAAAAAAATTAGTATAAATTTCATGATAAATATTAAATTAACAATAGTATATAAACTAGATAAAAATAGTATGCATTTATTATTTTTAAATGCTTTTTGTACGGATATACCCAAAATATATCCAACTTTTTCTTTTTTTTTCATATTGGCATACCATACTATGCACCCACCCTCACACTTATTTCTGATTCGATAACTTAGTCAAAACGCCTTTGATTTGCAACTTGTTGGAGCAACTTACAATGGCTGATATGCACAATTTCAGACTTACAATATTTGGGTTTTGGCCTGGAATAACACTATGTAGGAACCCTTTATGGTGAATAATAGGCCAGTTGGTGGGTGGATCTGGCTGTAGAATTGCTGTTGCTGCAACAATGGCGAGGCAAATGACCTAGGCGGGTCATGTGGTAGGTGGAAATAGTCAATTGGAGGCTGCACTGTTAATTTTAAGATCAGATGTAATGCACAGAAAATTAATTCAAAATCAACACAATGACACAGCAGATACCTTGGGAAAACCGTCCTCTTGAGGGAGAAAAACCCAGCAACAATATATCACTTATATATTGAATGATAACACAAATAATCTCCTTTACAAGAGGCCGATATGACGGCCAGAATAAGCAACACAAATTGATGCAAACTCAGATACAACCAGATGTATATTGCTGATAAGAAACTCAGCCAGTAATATGCTCTTCTACAGAATTCACTATCTCCTCTATATGATTCGCACTTGTACTCCAAAGAATAATGAACTGAATGAATGAACAATGAGAGAACCATCTAATATATATACAATCTGGAAAGTTGTCACCCTTCAAGATAAGTTGGCCAGCAAAGAGGAAGACACCTCTTCGTAAAGACGCATCCAAAAAGGCAAGAAGTCGGCCACATAAAAACTCGTGCTTCTTTAAGAAATCGTGCCACTTCATTAATCATTAAGTCGGCCTTAACAAACAGATGCAACTTAATAAATCGAGCCTCTTGAGTGAATCGATGTCACAATAAATTAAATAGCCATAGGCTATAATTTAATTTATCACAAGTGTAGTAAAGGAGATCGCTGGAAGAAGATCACGACGCTGCCATAAAACATCAACATGCACAACAGTCCTAGGCCTTCCAAAATGCTGATAACAATCAATAAAATGTCTATAAACAACAGATGCTTATGCCACTTGTCCAAAGTGCTTTTGTAACCTCCTCCAGTGGTGGTACGCCCGATTATGTAATAACCACCCTAGATTTTTTTTTTTTGAAATTATGTTAGCTTCAACTGTAAATGAAGCACAATCACTTCCTTTCCACTTTATGATCACCTAGATCCCAAGATGGGCAAGGTGAGAGCATATGGTGTCCAGGATTAAAACTACACCAAATCAACAATCGAAAGTAAGGCACTAGGCAGCAAGCCAGCCAATACCACTTATCCAGTGGAGTGGATAAATAGTACTAAATGTAATGTCCCCTTTTTCATGAGCGTTGGAGTTTAGAGGAATTAGCCTATTCCTGATCCTCGTAGGCTAATAGGGCTGATAAGAGGGTTGGTTGCAGATACCCAGCTGATTGGTTGGCTCATTTCGTGATTTCATGAAGGTTTTCCTATTCTCAACATTGATATTTCTATTTTTGGAAACCTTATTTTTATTACATTGTACTTTAGGAGTTGATTTATATTTTATATTATTATAAAGTGCAATAATAAAATAATATTATGTCAAATCTTCTAGAAGTCGAATTCTGGTATGTTCTTGATGGGCCAATCTCTTGAGAGGAAAAGAATAAATAGACATGGGGAGCTCATTTTCTATCATCCAGACTTGAGTATTGATTTGATATTTTTCAGTTGTGGAGCCAAGGTTTTCTGCAGTTGTTTCAGTTGGCCATTCAGAACGAAAACTCTCAATTGGTAATGCAATTTTGAGGGTGTGAAATATCATCTGAATTATTGCAGTTGGGAGGAAGATACTTCAGTCTTCCATTTGTGCTTCATTGGAAAAACTTTGTGGCCTTTGGCCAAGTTTTTGGTATAGTTCGATTGGAGAAATTGTTGGAGACATTTTGGTAATTGAAGTCTTCATTTATTTGGACATCAAAGGAGATCGATCTGCATCTATTATCTTCAGATTGGAAATTACAGACATGCTGGTAGCTTCTTAATATCACGAATTTCAGTCAAGGAGGTTGCTTTGAGCATCGATTTACTTCATAGCTGGAGCGCCACACTTAGGAGAGTATGGGAATGATATTTGATGCTGAAAAAGGAAGACTTGGAGGCTGTTTAAAGTTCATAATTATCAGTCTGTTTTCAGAGACGGGCGGCATGCTGAGAGGTGCGATTTTCATCAAGAAGGCTTAATAAATTCAAATAAAATTCACAAGGCTTTGTTAGAGGGTAAAAAGGTCAGGTGCTGCATTTTTGGAAGTAAATCAATCAACAGCAAGGAGAATCGACTATTTATGTCCTGGCAGCCTTCATTCTCCAGGTTCTTTATCAGCCATTGTGTTGCTTTCAGTTTGGCACTCCATCAATAAATTATTCAGTTAATTATAGCTGCATTTGCCATTGACTGTAGTTGCAGCTGTAGGTGTTCATTACAATCAGATTTAGCATTGTAATTAGAAGTCATTGCATTGATCAATCCATGACATTAGCATGCTGCTGTAGATGGTTATTTTGCATATCAGATTTGGCATTGTAAATTGCATCCATAATATAAGCCAAGAGTCTTGGCTATTCCTATTATCATTGTACTTGGAATTACATTTAATAAAGGAGTTAAAGTCGTATGCCAAGTGTTCGATGTAATGTCTATTTCTATAGCATTTATAATCAGCATTTAGATTGCATGCCAATTGTATGACAAATTGTCACTTGGCTGTAGGAGCATGTTTTGAATGTAGAAATCATATATGAGCATTGCAAAAGATGAAAATAAGTCATGGATGCATTTAGAATATAGTTTAGACATTGTAGTTTTGATTTTCAAGCATTTAGAGTACTTCAATCTCTTCTTCAAGCAAATACATCAGACTGAAACCACAGACAAGCAAGCATTCAGTTTGCATCAGAAGTGTTTGACAATATTCCTTGGGTGCAAAACTTCAAGGGATATTACACTAAAAAAGTAAACATCCGCTATTACAAAATGCTAATAAAGATGAATATTGCTGATATAGGTTCTGATATGAAATCAAACACTTGAAACACCCTCCAAAGGTACCTCAAATCATAAATAAACCACCCAGCTTGTAAATAGCAACAATACACCTTAATGTTTGATGGATATTTTTCTGGTACAGGTCTGTAATTGCTCTATGAACAGGCTGCAATCTGGGCAGCAAGCAATTGCTTAAAAAGCTTCATCAAATCATACCCAACACACCAAGTAAGAACACAAGCTAGAAAAATCCTTCAAAAGTGTTCCAACTTGTGCCATATCTCGCTAGAAGATGAATACATCAATTTGGAAATGGATTTCAGATGTATGTAGATCTGATATATTACTGAAAATAACAAGTACAACACCCTTTCAGTCAACCAAACTTCATTAAAATGCCAAAACTTAGTGCCAAAGTATTGGAAGAGGGTTTAGCAACCCTAGGTGCCACCAAACAACACAAAAATCATCTGAAAGTTATTAGAAAAGTCACTCCAAAATATCTGCATTTAGAAAACAATAAAAACTTGCATCATAAAATCCAAGATCTAAAATTGCTTGAATTCCAATGGTGATTTCTGGATGAAATCACACCCAAACCAGCTAGGGATTATTTTTCAAATCCAAAACTAGCATTCTAAAGAGGGTTTTCATCCTCTAAAGATCAAGGAAGAATTCTCTAGTTCAAATCTGGAAGCATAACAGTATCATATCAATCAACATATGAAAATGAGCCCCTAACACCTCCTTTAATAGTTTTTTCGTTGTTTTTCCAAAAAAACCCTTTTTTGGCTTTTTTTCAAAACAGCACTTTTTGCTTTATTCATTGTTTTTAAAAAAAACACTTTTTGCTTTTTCCATAAAAAGACTTTTTTTTTTTCTTTTTTTTTTTCAAAAAAAGACTTTTTTTCTTTTTTCGATTAAATAATTAATTACATGCAAAAGACACCTTATGCCTAAGCATCCAACTGTTTAAAACACTTAATCACCTTTCCAACGAGCTATTACAGTAAGTTGTCCTTTTATTATTTCTCAACATTAGACAACATTAGTGAAACATTAATTGATAATTTAATAACTCACCTAAGTTGCAAAAATTAGGACGACGACATCAAAATCCAATTCTGACCACACCATGATGAAACTAAAGCAATAGGAAGATGATTGGAACCAACTTGGTGACTTACAAAAAATAGAAGTGCTCTCCAAGAAGTTTAGAGAACACCCCAGGAGTCCAAAAACACTTATGGAAGTGTCATTGCAATCCATGTTGCTAATTGGGCTCATTGCCAAAAATAGAAATCTTGAATTATTGACCTTGTGTCCTCCAAGAACTTTGGAGTCCCCACCCTTCTCTTATCATTCAGCCTACAAGACTTAGGAACTGAGCTAAACTTTCACAAAACAATATTGCATAAAATGGGGACATTACAAATTATGGCCTAGAAATTGATAAAAATAGCAATAACTAGGGCATATTTGCTCTCCCAAGCAATGATGTTGTCAAGGGAAGTGGTTGGAAATGTTGTGACAATAAATGATGACAAATCTTGTCTAGAAACCCTCCAAACTGATGGTGTTGTCACTAGATTTGCAGAATATGCAACATATGATGATGAAATCGCCTTCTCAGTGCTAGTATACTCAAGTTGATGGCTGTATATGTTGGTCGCTGCATTAATGATGACAAATTATTCCCCAAAAATACTGATTTGATTGTAGCGAGACTGCAGCAACAACATATAAACTTGAAACTTGGCAAAAAATGCCGATTTCACTATAGGAACACTGTTAGCAGTGACAAAATGTGTATAAATCCCTCAAACTAGTGATGGAAAGTGATGGCAACTTCTCCCAAGGAGTGGCATCCAAGATCTAACAAGAATGGATGGTGGAACAAGCCCCAAAATTCTGAAATTTGCTATGAAACTCTTCAAATAACAAACCACAAATCTGCAAATGCTCCAAATTAGCACACATGTAACTCTTGGATAAAATTGCCAATGTTGGAGATGATAGTTTTCATTCCCAATTCCAATAGTGAAAATCCTAGAGGGTTTTCGTCCTCCAAGATCCTCAAATCAACCAAGGGTTTTTGTACTCGAAAGCAAATTTAAACGAATGCTCAAATTCTGAAAATTGTATGGAAAAATTGATGGCAAAACATGATAACCAAATGAAACCAAGCACTCTCCTTTTGTAGCACTCCAATTGGGCCCTTGGGACCAATTTTCTTAAGTATTAATAAATACTTTTTTATTTTATTTAATTTTAAGTATTTAAAAATACTTTTTATTTTGTCATGTTAAAAACACTTTTATTTTAATAATAATATTATTTAAGTTACTCCCTTATATTAAAAATTGTTGGACCCAACTGAAAATAATATTAAAAATTATTTCCCTTTGCCCTTTAGCTTACAGGAAATGGGGATAGGCTAGAGGTTTTCTTTGTGGCTCTATTTTTGAAAAGGGGACATGACATTGGCATTATATGGAAGAATCCCTAACATTAAGGACATAATAATTTTATTTTCTGGGTTAAATTGTATCTATGGACAAGAAATGCGTTCTTCTAAATAAATTGTGAAACAAGATACCTCAGAAACAAACATAAATGATAAATCCCATATCAAGATAACTGGATTTGTTGAACTTATTGTTATTGTCATTAATCTTAAAAAAAAAAAAGATTATTATAAGTAAAAAATCATCAGTATAAAAGAAGCAGATAGGAATCTACATGCATGGTTGCATACACAAGCTATGTGCACAAATAAATAGGTTATGAATAAAACTAGGATTCATTACTATTCTAAGGGACTGAAACCAATAGATGAAACAAGATAAGAAATAAAGAGGGCTGTTCAAAACAGTGAAAAGCTTCCACAAATCTGACCAAGCGATTTCCATAATTATCTGAAAAACTGACAAGTGAACATTCTATGTGCTTCTTGAGGGTCATCTACATCCAAGTTCTGAATTAGCTCTTATTTAACATCACTGGGAATCATGTTAACTGTGAAAAGATTACAGAAAAATAAACAGGAGGGCATATCTTTTTGAAAGTCAGAGAAGAGACATACAAATCATATCATATTATTGCCATTGTAGGAATTTTTTTGTTTGTTGCAAATTATTTTTTTGCAAGGCGATGTGAAACTTAGCTGGATTGTTATTAGTAGTAAAATTTATTTTAATATTGGGATTGCCATTCTAAGTTATTTTTCATTGTTGTACATCAAAATTTGCAAGGAGCAAAACTTAGGTCTTGAAATTATTGCTGATGTAAATTATCTTTTGGTTTTAGGGTTCTACATGTACTTTTGTAGAGAGCATACTACGTGCTTATGGCTTTCGAACTGGACTCTATACATCTCCCCATCTTATGAACATTTGTGAAAGATATCGCCTTGATGGGTTAGTATGACAATCACATCTAATCTCAATAGTTCTATAGTTTGTTTTTGTGTACTGAAGCTTGTTTATATTGAACACTTCTTCGTTTTTCCGCTCATTATATTAAATGCAATTTAGTTGCTGAATACTATTATATTCTTTAGATTGGTTGGCTTTCCTATTGGTCCTCTCTTTTGATAATCTTTATGATAACTTATAAACATTTGTCATCTTTCGAGGTATGTTGAAAAGTTTCTGATTAATTTGCTCATATCAATGATATTAAAGAATATATCTTCTATGATAAAGTGTAATGACTATTGTAGTGCTTTGTAGGAACGCTATATTTTACACAAACATAATCAATCTTTTCAGGGCTCAGCAGACAAAGGGGGATTAAAGAGGTGACTAGAATATGTCTATCTAACTTGATTCTTTTCTAATTTCAATGTAGATTGGAGGTATCTGAAGAAAAGTTTCTGAATCACTTTTGGTGGTGTTGGAATCGTTTAAAGGTATTCCTATCTCTGGTTTGTCTGTCATGGAATGATTTTTTGAAAGCTCACATTAGGTAAACTGTTACCTATGCTTTCAAGTTTCAATATTTTTCTTCAAAATTTATTTGCATCAATCACACTATCTTATGCTTCATCATTATTCAAATTAATTTTACAGGAGCCACTTGTGAATAATTAAATACAGTAATTATTAGTTGTTTGGTGACCAGAAATAATCAATGGATCTAGAAGAAAGATACAAGCGAAAGTAAAAAAGGAGGGGTGTTCCAATATGGAAGGTGTTGTACCCATACAAAATTTTCCTATTATGTCAAATTTTCAGATAAAACCTTATTTTTTCACCAGTGAAGCAGTCATGTTTCAGAACTTGGTTTTGTTCATCTATGTTGTTTGTAGTTTCCTATTTATGTCTTTGCAAGGTTGATGGAAATAACATCCAAGTTCATTGGTCAGAGTGGAGAAAGGGGTTGAATAGCATAAAGTTACCTACGGTTCAGTTATAATTTTGGTAGCTGCAAAATTGACATTCAATAGATTTCCAAAGGGTTTCAATGGTGGCTCACCCTCAGTTATCAGTGTTTTCAATCACTTTTAGATGTCTTATTTTAATATCAGCTGGTTTTCAAGCAATTAATGACAGAATTGTAGTAATCAAAGAGTGAGTAGTCTACCAAATGCTTAGAGTGTTTGACAGTCCTGAAGAGCAGAAGTTTTCGAGTGAAAATCTGCAAGCTTGTGCAAAAAGCTTGCCATAAGGGGTTATACCTAGAAATTCAATACTAAAAAATACTTAAACCCTAGGTGCAGGAACAAAGAGAAAAACCTAGGCATGCCAGAAGAAAGAAAACCCTAGGTGTGGCTTTCTTGAGTAGAACATTTTAAAATTTAACAAAAATAGTTGGCCCTTAGAGACTGTCGTGTGTTTATAGAGGGCCAACTAGTTTTTTTTTGTTTTTTTAGGTATTTATGGTAGCACCATAAATGGAGAAAAGCAATTTACACAAGCAGGTGAGCGGTTGCGCTTTGATATATAAGGAAGAATATACAATTTAAGTCTAAAGGGTGCAATCACCATAGTTAGGCATGCTTCTAAATGCAATAACAGTTTAAAACTTAAATGAAAATTGTAAACATTTATAGAGTTGTGCACCAGAGTATAGCAGGAGCTGGGTTTCAAAAAAGTTGATTGGCAAGCCTGTTTACCTGCTTGTGCCCTTTCATGTACAAACAGATTTTGAAGTTTTTTTTCAAAACTCATGCACTAGGTTAACAATGACACACAACAGGGATCATAACACTAGGTTAACAATGACACACAACAGGGATCATAAGAAATGGAGTTTTCAAACACAAATTGCAAACCTTTATCAAGTGCAGGCTGTATAAAGGGGCTGATTGGATTTCTGAAATAGACTTGTTCAAGCTATGAATATAGGCGCCCAAAATCAACATTCATCAAAGAAAAGCAAATTATTAATAGGGGTATGTCTTTTATGACAGAGGGTTGATCAAATTAAGCTTATTCTATTTAAGGATGATGCCTGTTATTGCAGGTGGCTGACCAAATTAAGCTGATTCTATTTAAGGAGGATGCCCGTTATTGCAGGGTGCTGACCAAATTAAGCTGATTCTATTTAAGCAGGATGCCTGATTGTTAGTAGATGAAGTCAGAAAAGCAACTAAAAGTCTATTTATAGAAGCTTGTCACATTACAGAGGCAGATGAATAAAACATCTGTTAAATTTTCAAACATAATTTCATGTTTCCACCAGATTATACCTTTTTGCTTTATTATTTCTCATCAGACTTTCATCAGAAGCATAGCAGTTATATTTGTGAGTTTTTGGCTTAGTTACCGGATTCTTCCCCTAGGTGCTCGATTCGGATTCTGATTTTGATTCGATCTGGATACGTCCAGGAAACAAATAAACTATGACATTTGAGTTTGACTAATTGACATTGTAGTATTTTTAATTTTAATATTTTTTATGGAGGTTTTATTTATTATAATTAAATGATCATGATGCTATGTGGTATTTTGAACTTAATTACTGCTGCAAATATGTATATAGTTCTGATTTTTATATGTTTTTGTATTAACGTACCCAAAACGTACCCACCCCCAAAACTTTTTTGACCGAATCCCGTACCGGATTTGCGTACCCGTACCCGAATCCAAAAACGAATCGGTAACTTAGGTTTTTGGTCATAGCATTTGTCAAGAATCAGTAATTACCATCAGATAGTTGCTGATATTAACATTAGTTTTCATCATATCTGAACAAATTCCATTCTTTTTGGGCAGGGTTTCACCTTTTTCAAAAATACTCTACTTAAAAAATTCAGATTTTTGCATAAAGAACGTTAATGGTTTTGAATTGATAACCAGTTTTTATTGTCAGAATCTTGGCTGATCCACTTCGTTAAATTGCACAAATTCTGTTAGATTTTAACTGTGGTTTGGACAGCAGGTTTTTAAGAGGTATTCAATAGTACAGATTCCAACTGGGGTTTGCTGAAGGAAATTTTCAGAGTCAGACATCAGAATTTGAAATGTCAGAGTTTCAGAATTTCATCAGAAGGATGGCCATGGTTAGGACTCAGAATAGAGAAACTTCATTAGAATCATTGTCCAAAGCTACTTGTTGAAATTATCTAAAATAGCCTGTGCTATTTTTGGTCATCACCATTTTCGAAGAAATAAGCATATTTTGAGAAGTCTATTTTCGTGTGTATTTATAGACCAGCTATTTTTAGACAACCTTTTAGAAGGAAATTGTTAGTTTGTAGTTATCCTTATCAGCAGTCAAATTGAAGATTGCCTGAGTTAAGATTTGGTATTTGTGGATAGGATTTTGTAATAAGCTTGCTTTTCATGCAAGCAATCTATCATTGAGTAGAAGTGTCAGATTATTAGTTATTTTTTATGCAAGAGTTTTTGTAAAATTAATAAGTGTTCTTGGCACCTAGTTTATGATCATTCAATATCACTCATTCAATAGAATTTAGTAACACCTATCTTGCATTTAAATTACTGTCGAGATTTTTTGTGTTAATGCGCTTTAATAACTTGAATACTGCTTAATATTTATTGAAAGCTTTGTAATGCAGTAAGTGTTAGGTTGGTCGTTGTATCTTTGAATGCAAATACTATATTGTTCAGAGGTAAATTAAATTGCTTTTTGTTGTCGTTTCAATTAGCACCTTTGGAGTGCTTATTGGAAATGGACACCTATGCATAGTATTAATTGCTCTTCAAATTAGGAGGGGAAGCTCCCTCTTTTGCTGATGGTTGCGTAAAAAGTAAAGTGAACTAAATTCCTATCTTTTTTACTCAGCGGTAGAGCACAAGGTGATAAAACACAATGCGTTGCAGCTAAGGTTTTCGCTGGTTTCTGTAGATCTTAACTACAACTAGGCTAAAGCTATGACTATCCTATCTCCTCAAGTATTTTAGAGCGAGAGGATCTAGGAGCAATTGGGAATGGTTTGATCACTTAGACAATCTGTCTCTCAGAATGCATCCGAAGGCTCAGAACTTTCAGATTTGTGCTAAAATAGAGTTCATGCAAGCATCAAACAGTCAACTAAATCTCAGGATTCCCAAGGAGACGAGGCACTCTGTCCAAGGTGTAGGCTGAAATATAGATTTACTAGAAACAACACATAACGTAATCCTAATCTCTAAATTCCCAAGGAGGCGAGGTGCTTTGTTTGAGGTGTAGATTGAAAGAAAGATTATTGAAACAACATACATGAAGATCTTGAGAATTTTAGATCAAAGGAACGTGGCTCTCTTGATTTATTATCTCAACCTCAATCAAAGATTACACTTTGGGACAACAAATTGCATAAAAAAGAACAATCACACAGCATGTGATCAACCAAATACACTTGACAAATATTGAACCCAAATACCTAAATAACAAGAATGCAAGCAAACCGCTCAACATTTAGCTATAACAAATATGATTCAAGAACATATACTAAGTGAACAAAACACAGGCTATCTGGCATCAACGTTTTGCTACCGGGAATTAAAGTTAAAAACTAATGAGCAAAGACTCTTATTTATAGATGCTCAAAGGAGTAGGCAACCCTAAAGTATCCTTGAGTTAACATTTAGTTCTTGCCAATTAGCAAGATTTATTCCTATGTCTAAAAGTAGGTAACCTAACAGTTAATTGGAAAGTCTACTTCAGTTAACTGATTCTAAACTAAAACTAATTCCAATGTACAAAAGGTGTCCTCTGAAGAGCACAAAAGATTTACTGAGAGGGGGGGGGGTGAATCAGTAAATCAACACAAATTTACACTTTGACAACTTTCTACACAAACTTAAATTCTCATCAACACCAACTTTAGATATGAATCAATTTACACAAGTTGATACCAATTTATTGAAATATTAAATATATTTTTAGATGGAAGCAGGCACCAACCTACTTGATTTACAAGTGAGATGATTTAGCAGGCAACAACCTACAAGGGACACCCAAACCTTTTTAACTATTTAGTAGGCACCAACCTACAAGGAGCACCAACCCCTAATGCAAGGCACCAAACCTTGACTTGATGATTGCAAGATGATGCCTTCAATCTGACCTACACTATCCCAATCCTCCAATCTGCCTTTGGTGAAGAATGATCTCACACTTAGCCCACACAAGGAGATGGGACTTCAGATTTAGAATGCTCACTTACTCAACCACACCTTCAAGGCTAAAAGGAATGTCGAATATATATTTTGTTCAAAGGTTGCAACACTTGATGAAAGAGCACAATAATCTATTCACACCTCTTCGTTAGATTTATTTCTATCTTAACACCTTTAATTTTTCAGTTTTTAAATCTGTTAAACATATTTGATTTAACAAGCAGATCGAACCCTTCAAACATTGCAATGGATGATGATATCCTTTCAATTGAATGAGCATATCCTTTAAAAGAAGCATCACACCTCTTTGTTTAATTCGAATTTCCTTTGATATATTTGCATAAACAGATCAAACTGTTTTAGAAGACAAATCGCATCTGTTCAAGAAGATATCTTTAACTTCATTCGCATCTCTTGATTAAAAGACGTCATTTCCTTCAGACGTATCTCTTGAAAACAGCACCACTTCAAAAATAAATCTCATCTCTTAACAAATGCATATTATATTTGAAA
The DNA here is from genome assembly GCA_007258455.2 of Sequoia sempervirens. Classification (NCBI taxonomy): domain Eukaryota; kingdom Viridiplantae; phylum Streptophyta; class Pinopsida; order Cupressales; family Cupressaceae; genus Sequoia; species Sequoia sempervirens. The sequence goes on along the minus strand of VDFB02281492.1, from coordinate 170,534,219 downwards.
ATAATCAATTTTGAGGTTCATTTCTCTTTAACAAATTTGATAATCAATGATGGAGACCACTTTTATTTGAACTCACAAATTTTTCCATAGACTTTGAGACAAAAAAAGCATATCCTTCCTTCGATACCTTGATATCATTAATATAATGTTCGCCTTTTTTAGTGACGCATCATTTGGTTCACGATGACTCACTTCTTGACTCAAATATGGCGACAAATGACCACTCTTATTTGAATTCGTGGCTTAATATCCTAATACTCCACTGTGATAGGATTCATTCGACGAATGCAACACGAATTTATATATTGGCAACAAGTACGCAAGATAGAAACTCTAACGTAATGATCTTCAAAGCTTGATTCCACTGTATATGTCAATTGCCTCGTGAATCTTTCCGTTTAATATTAACCGCCTGTGAAATGTTAATATCGGTATGTTTACTATCTTCCCTTAATTTCTCGGTGATAACTCAGTAGACCTTGGACAAAAATTCTCATATCCTCTCCTCAACACAAAATTCTTATGGAGTCTTTGATTGTCACACAACTCTCTAGATTCTATTTGACGTGATAACTAGAATATGTGATATCAACGTCAACATCGTCTTCAACAATGAACTTATAGTGATACTTTAGAATAGTAATACTTTATTTGTCAGACTCGATGGCCATCAAATGTTTCTTAATCATATCAAGATCTTCATTGTAGCTGACTGCATCAGACGTATTTGTTAAAGAGTCTTCATCATAACTGATTACTTCATATTGACTTTCATTTGTAGATGATGTTCAAAGTTTTGATCTGGGCGTTTAAGTTAGTCTGTGATAAACTGCAAGTTAGACTATATTCAATAATCTGATTCTTCATTCAAAATCTGATTCTTAATTTTGACTTGCCGATTAATAATTTCTATTAAGCTCAACAATGAATCATCCATCTTCAACGATTTGATTTCCTTCATCTATTCAAATCTTCCTTCAATCTTCCTTATTTGTAGATTGTTGGCGTAACAACTAGCACCTCTGGAGTAAGAGTTGGTACGGACAGCTATGCACACTACGCAATGAGTGCTCTTCAAATTAGGAGGGGAAGCTCCCTCGTTGTGCTTGACAAAAGTACCTGAAAAGGAAAGTAAACTAAACTAAATCCTGTCTTTTTGTTTCAGCTGTAGAGGTACAAGGCTTTCTCGAAAACTATATACGTTGCAGCTGAGTATTTTCTGGTTTCGCAGATTCACTAACTACAACTAAGCTTAATTACTTAAATTCTATCCAGTTTCCTCAAGAAAACAGAGCATGAGGAAACGGAGCAAGGTTTGACTATTTGACGATAAACAAGTGTAGATTCTCAACTTGAAGGCAAGGTGGCACGACTATCAGCTCAATCTAGACAAGTTTATTGGAAACAACATCACACGATAAACTAAATACGGATTCTCAACTTGAAGGCAAGGTGGCATGACTATCAGCTCAATCCGAATAAGTTTATTGTTCACAACAACACACGATAACCAAGTGCAGATTCTCTACTTGAAGGCAAGGTGGCACAACTATCATCTCAATTTGAACAAGTTTATTGATCACAAAACAGATTTGATCTAACTATGGAAAGAATTCACCATTATAATTGCATGAAACCCTATGTGGCATAACAATTCATCATAATAGTAAAAACGCATGAACAGATACAAAAAGAGCAATATTGAGGGCAAGGTAGGCGCAGCATATATTTCTCTCTCGTGGAAAAGTTCGTGAACAGATACAAAACAGCAATACTACAGGCAAGGTAGGCACAACATGTATGCTATCACACAAAAGTTAATCACAAATGAGCAAAAACTCTTATTTATAGACATCAAAAGGTGTAGGGAACCCTAAAGTCACCTTGAGTCAACTACAGTCTTGCAATGCATGCAAGATTTATTGCTAAACCCTAATAAAGTAAACTATACAGTTAACTAGAAAATTACCATCAGTTAACCAAAACATCTAACCTAAATGGACAATGTGCAAGCATGCACGTCCTTATTTAAAGCAAAGTTAATTGGACACTACCTTCAGTTAACTGGAAACCCTAACCCTAACTCCTGTGAAGATAATCCAAGGAAGAGATAAGCATGTATGAAGTCAGCGAGTGAACTGAAGACTGAAAGTCGAGTTAACTGCTGCTCATGACTCAACCCTTGAAATTAACTGCAGGTTCCAACTGGCAAATCACTCCATGTTATCTCGATTCAACACCTCGTCCAGGAACTCATCAATCTCTCTGTCTTCTGGCACATTGATGCTGTCCAAAGCAGTAATCTGTTTCTTCAATTCTCTGTCACTTTCCTTAACTGCTTTTTGGCAGTTTCTAATATCTTCAATTGCTTTCTTGAAACTAGATGTCATCATAGAGATGTGATCCAGAATCTCCATCAAGATATCACGAACATGCTTCTGGAACTTAGTTCGCATAGCCTTGAGATCAGTGTAGGTACCATCTTCACGAAGATAATGGCATGGGATTTGAGTGACTTTGGCGGCTCCGTAAATGGAGTGATGGCCACTATCTCTTCTGCAACTTGATGTCTCTAACGCTTTTCCTTATTCTTCTCAACGAAAACGTGTTGCATGATGAAACCACAAAGCTTGACTGCGAACATTCTGGTTGCGAGAAATACACAAGAACGCGGAATTCCAACGGTGTCCAACCCGCGTCTATGCTTGTCAAATTGTTTGAATCAACCCTCGGGTGCACTTGATCTTCATTGTCAGCTGCATAAATTAAGACTGATTTGGTCTTGAATTCAGTCTAGTTGAATTGCCTTCTGAAAAACTTGCCTGTTGATTGTGAACACGGCTATGTTCTGACAACTTTCTCTGGAAAGCTAAAATGGCCCCTGGTGAGGCTAAAAATACCCTGTCGAAGGATAATTTTCACCAAAAATTCTGAGACATGGGTTTTATCCGGAAGATGATTCTAAGACAACCCACAACGTCAAAATTGTAAAAAAAGCCGTTTAGCTTGACATGCAAAGACTTTTCAGTCAAGAACTATAGGGGTTTTTAGAGCTTCCCGGGGCAATTTTTCTTGAGAAAATCTGGAACATGGGTTTTGCTATTGATGCTGAAATATGCGAACGTAGATGGTTGACATTCTGAATATTTTTCCATTTTCCTTGACATGCGAAGAAAGTACCTAAGATGAGAAATAGAAGAAATAAGACAGAAGATAGAAGGTTTTATTTGCTCTGCTTCTGTAGAATTCGCCTATCTCTGACTTGGAATTGATGTAACCTGCATACAAATTGAAAACAAAGTCTGGAATCGCCTTCCTCTGAGCAATCTGAATCCAACGCTATAAAGAATGCTGAATTCTGACATCTGTAACACCTTTAAATTGCCGCTCGCTCAAGAAGAATGTATATTTCGAAGCTTGTGATGAAGAAATATTGGACGCCAATGCTTGAATAAATAGAGTTTCTTCACCAAAATTCGTAAAAATGCATGAAACCTTGAAAAATGCGCTTGGCTTATGATTGGACCCCAATTTTAGTTAACTGAAACTAAAATGAGCTAAATAAGGCATCATGCTTTAGTCGCCTTACTAAGACTTCAGTTGACAACACCATTTAAAGCATCATGCGAATTTTACTTTAGTTGACAATTCCACATTAAGTTCGCCCTTTTCCACAAGTCACGATGCATGCTTTAAGTCTTTAGTCAAACTGAAGCGTCCCTTTTAAAGACTGAAGTTAAAGCACCATGCTAAAGCGTCCCTTTTAAGACTTCAGTTGACAATCAAAAGTGAATTCGCCATACTCAAAATTCATGCTTTAAACATGGCGTCCCCTTTTCAAACTTCAGTTGACAAAAAGTGAAGCGCCAACTTCACAAAGTCTTCACAATTTCAACCAATTGCGTCATGCATGCAAACTCAAGTTGATTTTCAAGCATAAACTTCAGTTAAGTGAACATACAAACAAGTTAACTCAACATGCAAAGTTGTTAACTGGACATGCAAACTAGTTAACTCGACATGCAAATTGAAAGAACACTCAACATGCCAAAATGTGAATTGGAGATGACAACCCAGAAATCGTTCAGTCTAACTGATGTCAGAACTCAAGTTAGGGCGCACCAGTCAACTTCTTTCGAAAAATCAACTTTGACCTCTCTAGGCGTTTTTCAGACTTAGCCAATTTTGATGAAAATTTGGATTTAAACCTCTTTCGGGACCTCTGTTCATCCTCTGACATTGGCTGACTGACTCCACCGATTGGTTGGCTGACAGGTGCATCGTAGAGTAGGACAAAAACTGATCAAAAGGTACCTTGAGAGTGAATGTCATAAAACTAAGATCTGAAGGGTCAAAAATCCAAGCGCCTTTTTCAAAAGCTGCTCTTTTTCTTAGACTTAGTCAAATTTTCTCATCTCCATCTCATACGAAGGGAAAAACAAATCCTTCATAACTTCTGATTGACAAAGTTTCAGGACTGGATCACAGGTTCACTGAGGAGCTGACCTCATTCCACATGACAGCTGCAAAGGTACATTTCTCCAGAAAACATCGTCTGAGGGGTTAAAATCAAGGGCGCCTTTTTGAAAAGTTGCTCTTTTTCCTCCAGACTTGGCCATTTCTGGAATTGACCAGAATAATACTAGAACTTCGACTGCAAGTTGCTAAGACATCTTCTGATCTGACGGAGACAGGCAACGGAAAGCTGAACGTAACATGGACAAATTGAATATCTGAGATCATCAAAAAGAAGGCATTAAAGGCTTGAAAAGCTCAGGCGCCTTTTTGAAAAAGTGCTCTTTTGCTTTTTCCTTGATATTTTGACCAAGATTTGACCCCATGTTTAACCTCTGGTTCAGGCACTTTTGCAACTCAGATTCACCCACTGACGGATGCATCGCGAAGCTTGAACAAATGTGAGATAAACATCCTAGGTGGCATTTAGTCAAAAACCTTCATTTAACACCTCAAAAAGATGGGCCCCTTTCTAAAAAGTTGCTCTTTTTTCCAGTGTTAACCAATTTGGACTTTCCTCTCGTTTTGCGCTATATCTTCCGTAACTCGAACAAAACAGGTCCGTTTGATAGGCTTGATAGCTCGTTGCGAAGCTGGCGTGATACCGAACAAATGTCTGCTGGAGGTGACAAACCCTAAAAACAGGATTTGAGCCCCTAAAAGATAGGGCGCCTTTTTCAAAATGTGCTCCCCTCTCCAGAGTTAGAAAAATTTGACGATTTTCCTTTAGATTTTGGATTTTCTCAAAATTCTCCAATATTAGACTTATATCAAACTGACATAAGCTCCATACTTAAAAAGCCCAAAAATGACCTTCTGATATCACTTTAACAAGGTTAAGACTATATTTAGCAAAATGCCTTAGTGAAGCAATTTTTTTTGGTTTTGGTACAACATAGATCTGCAGGTGTCCCTCTTATTCCTAATTCTTTCGTATGACCATATCTTAACTAGCCACACCCATTCCTCATGCCACTTTTGACATCAATGACAACATTTCCAACAATCTCCCCCTTTGTCATTGATGGCAACATATTCTTCCTTATCACTTCTAACTCTCCCTCATTCTACTTCTCTCCCCCTTTGACATCAATGGCAAAGGGAAGTTCAACCATGTCTTGCTTTTTCCTGTTCCATGGAGCTACAAGATACTGTGTATAGCTCCCCTTGAAAGTATGCTCTCATCTAATAATGCTCATTTTTCTCTAACTTCCTCATTCCTTGGCATCTGAAAAAAATTTCTACATGGATACTTCTTTATTTTGACATCAATACAATTTCCAACAATGGAAGCCAATTCATTATCTTCTTTAGATACCAATCTATATGTAGATTTCATTTCAACATTTTGAGGCACTTCATTTTTCAGTCATCTCTTCCAAGGGACTGAAAGACAATGTTCAACTTAGCTCCCCCTAAATTCATGCTTCCTTTTAGAAAAGGCATATTGAATTTGCATTGGATTCTTCATTTATTGTATCTATCTTCTTTCTCCAAACTTTTGTAGACTTTCTTTCCTTTTCCATGGTGTTCTTCTTCATATCTTGTAAAGGTGATTCCATAAAGTCACATCTACAAAAACGTGTTATGTGTCCAAAGTTGTTACACTTAAAACACATAATGTTATGATCAAAAGAATTATAATTTCTCCTAGTGAAGCTTGAACCATTTCTTGCTTGAAATCTGCAATTTATTGCTTTGTGTCCAAAGTAGTTGCATGAATAGCAATATCCATAGAAAGAATAAAACTTCCCACAGTTAGATTTTATTTCATTTTCCTTAAAACTTGTGACATTCTCATCACACTTTGTACATTTCTCCTTTGGCTTATTCAATTCATTTTTCAGCATGACAACTTCTTGTTCTAACTTGTCACAATCTCTCTCTTTTGCACTTAACTTGTTCTTAAATTCATTTTCAACTTGTTCAACCTCTACAAGTTGAGCCCTTAAATCTTCAATTATTTTGTTCAATTCCTCCAAGCTTTTAGTTAACTCCTTGGTCTTTATTTTATGCTTGGTCACCTTCTTCTTCAATTTTTCATTTTTCATGTATGCATAATGAAGTTCTTCCTCTAGATCTATTTCTTCTTCTTCTTCATTGCATTCCTGATCAATTTCTTCTTCTTCATCACATTCTTGATCAACATCTTCATATTCAGCCATGAACAATATTTCTTCTTCACTAGTGCTTGAGCAACCTTCACTTTGTTCTTTAGAAGTGCTGCTATCTTTCTTTGAATAGAAACTCTTTTTGTGTTTTTGAGATCTCCTCTTTGACTTGTGCTTAGAATTTTTCTTCCCCTTTTTCTTTGTGTCACTTGAGTTACTATCACTTTCAGGATAATTTGAAATTTTGAAGCATAATGTCCAACTTCTCCACAATTGAAACATTTAAAAGGATATTTCCCTTTGTACTTTCCTTTTCCCTTTATAAGCTTCCTCATGAAATAGGCCTCTGCTTCATTATCACCTGACTTCTTATTTGATAAATCATGTTTAGTTTTTTTCTTAGTAGATGCTTTGAAAGAAATTTCATTTTGTGGTGTCTTCCCCTCAATCCTCATTTCATAGGCAACAAGAATCCCATGTAATTCATCTTTGGATAGCTGATCCAAGTTTGTTAATTCTTCCAATGCTGCAACCTTGGCCTCAAACTTTGTAGATAGAGATCTTAGAATTTTATCAACAATAAAAGCATCATCAATTTCCTCACCAAGTCCTCTCATAATGTTCACTGTTTCATCAACACGAAGAAAGTATGAAGCAATATCTTCATCATCTTCCATCTTGAGAGTTTCTAACTTCCTTCGATGAGTTTGCAACTTTGCCTTCTTTACTTTTGCATCACCTTCATAGATGTTTTGAAGCTTGTCCCATATCTCTTTTGCTGATTTGCAACGCATTACTTTTGTGAATTCGGAATCTGTTAGGCTGCAAAGAATAGCATGCTTAACTTTTGCATTGTTCTCACTTCTCTTTTTCCCTGCTTGATCCGTTGGAGGGGTAGCTGGAGGTGTATACCCATCAACAACAGATTGCCACACATCAAACCCAAGTGCATTCAAATATGCTTCCATCTTAATACTCCAAAATGCATAATTAGTCCCATCAAAGATGGGTGCTTTCACTGTATTGTTATGATCTGCCATAAGTGCTCTTTAAGGATCTCCTTCAAGCGGTTAAGCTTTTAAGAAGGACCTTGCTTTGATACCAATTGAAGAGCACAAAAGATTTAATGAGAGGGGGGAGTTGAATCAGTAAATCAACACAAATTTACACTTTGACAACTTTCTACACAAACTTAAATTCTCATCAACACCAACTTTAGATATGAATCAATTTACACAAGTTGATACCAAGTTATTGAAATATTAAATATATTTTTAGATGGAAGTAGGCACCAACCTACTTGATTTACAAGTGAGATGATTTAGCAGGCAACAACCTACAAGGGACACCCAAACCTTTTTAACTATTTAGTAGGCACCAACCTACAAGGAGCACCAACCCCTAATGCAAGGCACCAAACCTTGACTTGATGATTGCAAGATGATGCCTTCAATCTGACCTGCACTATCCCAATCCTCCAATCTGCCTTTGGTGAAGAATTATCTCACACTTAGCCCACACAAGGAGATGGGACTTCAGATTTAGAATGCTCACTTACTCAACCGCACTTTCAAGGCTAAAAGAAATGTCCAATATATATTTTGTTCAAAGGTTGCAACACTTGATGAAAGAGCACAATAATTTATTCACACTTCTTCGTTAGATTTATTTCTATCTTAACACCTTTAATTTTTCAGTTTTTAAATCTGTTAAACATATTTGATTTAACAAGCAGATCGAACCCTTCAAACATTGCAATGGATGATGATATCCTTTCAATTGAATGAGCATATCCTTTAAAAGAAGCATCACACCTCTTTGTTTAATTCGAATTTCCTTTGATATATTTGCATAAATAGATCGAACTGTTTTAGAAGACAAATCGCATCTGTTCAAGAAGATATCTTTAACTTCATTCGCATCTCTTGATTAAAAGACGTCATTTCCTTCAGACGTATCTCTTGAAAACAGCACCACTTCAAAAATAAATCTCATCTCTTAACAAATGCATATTATATTTGAAAATAATCAATTTTGAGGTTCATTTCTCTTTAACAAATTTGATAATCAATGATGGAGACCACTTTTATTTGAACTCACAAATTTTTCCATAGACTTTGAGACGGAAAAAGCATATCCTTCCTTCGATACCTTGATATCATTAATATAATGTTCGCCTTTTTTAGTGACGCATCATTTGGTTCACGATGACTCACTTCTTGACTCAAATATGGCGACAAATGACCACTCTTATTTGAATTCGTGGCTTAATATCCTAATACTCCACTGTGATAGGATTCATTCGACGAATGCAACACGAATTTATATATTGGCAACAAGTACGCAAGATAGAAACTCTAACGTAATGATCTTCAAAGCTTGATTCCACTGTATATGTCAATTGCCTCGTGAATCTTTCCGTTTAATATCAACCGCCTGTGAAATGTTAATATCGGTATGTTTACTATCTTCCCTTAATTTCTCGGTGATAACTCAGTAGACCTTGGACAGAATTCTCATATCCTCTCCTCAGCACAAAATTCTTATGGAGTCTTTGATTGTCACACAGCTCTCTAGATTCTATTTGACGCGATAACTAGAATATGTGATACCAACGTCAACATCGTCTTCAACAATGAACTTATAGTGATACCTTAGAATAGTAATACTTTATCTGTCAGACTCGATGGCCATCAAATGTTTCTTAATCGTATCAAGATCTTCATTGTAGCTGACTGCATCAGACGTATTTGTTAAAGAGTCTTCATCATAACCGATTACTTCATATTGACTTTCATCTGTAGATGATGTTCAAAGTTTTGATCTGGGCGTTTAGTTTAGTCTGTTATAAACTGCAAGTTAGACTATATTCAATAATCTGATTCTTCATTCAAAATCTGATTCTTAATTTTGACTTGCCGATTAATAATTTCTATTAAGCTCAACAATGAATCATCCATCTTCAACGATTTGATTTCCTTCATCTATTCAAATCTTCCTTCAATCTTCCTTATTTGTAGATCTGCAGGTGTCCCTCTTATTCCTAATTCTTTCGTATGACCATATCTTAACTAGCCACACCCATTCCTCATGCCACTTTTGACATCAATGACAACATTTCCAACATCCTCAAAGATAGACATGGACGATTGGTTGGACAACGAGTTAACTTGGAAAGAGGCATCAAGTTAACTGCTGTGTTATAAATGCTATCTTTGGAGAGGTAGGACGTCCTAACTGATAGTTACACCTCATCAACTTGAGTCATCATTTCCTCCAACCAGTTGTTGATTGTCTTTGCGTCTAGACAACTGATACTCTCCAGGATGACGTCATGTCTTCGTAGTGTCTCCTCGCCACTTGTAATTTGATCCTAAAATTGGCATCCCTTTTGAGCTGCATCATCAAGCTTTGATGACATGGCAGCAATTTGACTTAACTTGCAGTCAATAGGGTCACTGCAGAAACTACTACGGATGAAGTCTTGGAATTGTGTCTGTACTTCAACGAGCTCGATGTATGCACCACCTTCATGCTGGTATTGGCAAGGGATAGATGTTACCAATGTTCTTACGAACTTGATAGCACTTGCTACATTTTGTTTGCACTCAGTTAATTCCACAGAGATTGTATCATAAGTTTTCACCTTGTAGACAAGTTGTTCTTTCCAAGTGAAAAGCTTTTGCTTGTTCTCCTCTGTAGTAACTGAATCGTACGCCATCTTCAAGTCTGAGATGGTGATCTCATCTTGAGGCATGCCTTCTGCTATGCCCTGTTCTGATTCTTGGATCTTTGCGTGAAGGTCGTGGGCATTGTACCTCGGTTGGTACAACTCTGCAAGTATATACTGGCCCCTGACGACGAAATCTTCCACTTGATCTCTCAAGTGCTTCCCATATAGAATCAGCTGACTCAGCTGATTTTGTTCTATGGGTAGCTCCAGCATCTATGGAAGCAAGGTGGTGACGTTTGTAGTACCATGCCTCAGGTTGGAGATGTACTATTGCAGTTGCTGGTTTTCAGCCTTTAGGGCTGCTTTGTCTTCGCCATTCTTCACCACTCTTTCTTTTATGCTCACTGACGCAACTTCAGAGAGGTCCACCTCAACCTGATGTGTGCTCTTGCCAAGGTTGACTTTCAACAAGGTGAAGTCATCAACCTCTACTTCATTTGCATCTTTATCCTCGGGTGGTGCGGCGGTCTCAATGACAATCTCATTGTCAGCGTTCTTTCCCACATGAACTTGCTTTTTTAGCTTTTTCTCTGATGTGTCTTGATAGACATGGTCAAATTCTGAGAAGTCCAGTTGGTAGGACGACTTCCTCCTCTTCTAACCTAGGAGGTTCTCAAGCCAAGATGAATCTCGACTAACCTCGCTAGAAGGATTGGTGTTAGTCCCGTGAACTTCTAACGAGTGAGATTGTGTTGCAATGTCTCGTGGTGGTGAGTCCGGCTCTAAGTCAATATGGATCGGTGATTGCTGTGGTGGCAACTGAAAAGGAGGCTCTGCTTCTATCTTTGGCACTGCCTCAGTTGTAACTGTTTCCATTTCCGACATTGTCTCGGCTGTGTTTGTCGCTGTCTCCACATGTTGCTCTTGCTGATTTATATCAGCAATTGGCATTTTCCCCATTGTACTCCTTGATGTTCTATTTCCTCTAGGAGGGTTACTCCATGTCTTTTGTCTGGGTTTTGCTCTTGACGTGGAAGGTAGTGAAGTAGTGACCGGTGGCGGCTCTGTGTTTGGAATGACTACCTTCCGCGTTCTTTTACTGTCTAAGTAGAGCTGGTTGTTCCCGACAACTCTGCTTGTTCTTTCCTCAACGGACATGCTTTCCTTGGCATACCAATCCACGACTCGAAGTGGCTGTGAGTCAACTTATCTATGAAGAACGTGGGAAGTGTGACTTCCCCATCATCATCTGATAACCCTTCCACATCTTCTAACAAGAAGTCAGCAATTTGTGGAAGCGTGAACTTGATGTAGTTGCGCCTTTGCACTTCAAACTTGTCTTCACAGTTGAACCAATAGTCCTCCATGGAAGATTTGTGTGAAGAGTGGTGACCAAGGTGTGCTGAATAGTGACCCCAAGGATCGTATGAGCATCTTTCGATGAGATACTTAAGGTTAAGTCTTGTCATCTCATGGCTCATAGCCTTGGCATCAGCTGCTGATCTGCACCTGTAAAGTCCCATCTGGAAAGGAAAGTTTGCAATTGTCTTGCGTTTGATACGCAGAAGAGAATGGACTTCATGTAACTGCTGTAGAAATTCCATGAATACCACCTTATTCGATGGATAACGGGGTAACATGGCTAGATAACTTGAGTACCCATACACGCGGATGTAGGTAAAAGTGGGGAATTGGATGAACCAATCTGCCCAATCTACCATTGCCTCTTTGGCTTCTGGTGAGATACGTGTATGTGACTCATGATCAAGGCCCCTCACAGTGTGCATCCGGAACTGATCATTCACTGGCTTGAAATGTCTTTCTGATTGTGTGAACTCAAGCTGTGTGAAATGCTTGTGTACCTTCTGCACGCCCAATGTTCCAATAGTGTTCAACGCTCTAAACTGGCCTTGGAAGGCAATCAGATATACGAGGTACAAATACATGTGGAATTCGTGAGCCTTGAAGAAACTGGTCATCTGGTTGTGGATAGTGCAACTGATCAAGGCAGGCCAGTCATAGTGTTTCTTTGTTGCTGACAATTTGAGCGATGATGTAGTACATCCATGATTGGAATTTGTTTGCCTCTTCTTGACTGGTAACATGGTTGAGTAGAGTGATCATAATCGCGTATTCGTCTCTGAACTCTCCACATCCTACATTCTTTGGCAAGTTGCTTCTTTTCTCTTTAAGCCATCTTTCTGCCATTCTTTTTTGACATTTGTCTTTTGATGTATTGAATGCTTTTTTGCACTCCTCCATAAATACAACCAAGTTTTTCGCACAAGGTGGAATGGTGAAGCACCTTTCAATATCCTTGGGCTTGAGGCTGCATATTACTCGCCCATCTACTGATTGAATCTCTCGTGTAGTAGGGTTGTAATGCTTTACACATGCGATTACAAACTCCATGCTCTGCGCTAAGATGGGAAATGATGCTGCCTCTAGCAATCCGGATTGCTCAATATTCTGAAGCGTGCTTTGGTCTATGCCTTCCAACTTTTCTAAATTGACCTCTGGGTGTGCCCGATGTATATTGGTGTCAACTGTTTTCAGGAAGTCATGAAGTAAGACCATTTTGGTCTTGTATTCAACCTGAGAGAATTGCATTCTAAAAACCTTGAAGATTGACTAGGCACATGATACTGTTCGGACAACTTTTCTGCAACAGCTAAAAAATAGCTTCGTTAAGGGGTACTTTTTACGAAATTTTTTGAGATGTGGGTTTTGTTGGGGATATCTTTTTGAACGAACCCACAACGTTAGATTTTCAAAAAGATGAATTTTCCTTTCACATGCAATAACCTCTCGGGGCAGAAGTTTCAGAAGCTCTAGAAGCTCTTTTTTCACGGAAAGTTTTGGCACATGGGTATTGTCGGTGCTTTAGAGCTAAACAAACCCAGTTTGTCTGTTTTTTGAAATGGTGATTTTTCTAGAAACCCTAAAAAAAGGGGTAGCAGGGCAACATTCTCTGGAAGAATCTGGCACGTGGGTTTTATGGCCAATGCTGTGCTGATCATACCCAGAAGGCTAGATCTGTGAAAAACTGCTGTTCACTTGGACATGCAAGAAGATCTAAGACAAGAATAGGAGAAAAATGTGGGGAGAAGCTAGAAGAAATATGTGGGGAGAAGATAGAAGTTATAATCTGTTGCTTTGAATCTTGAAGAAAAATGCCAAAATGGAGAAACCCAATCTGATGCAATTCTGACAAGAAAATCTTCTGCCTCTGAAAAGGACGTTTTGGAAAGATGGAGTCTGGAAGACTAATCCTCTATGCAACTTGATCCTGGAACCACGAAGAATGTTGAGAATGGCTTCTGTCAGATCTTCAAAAGGCGTTGGAGAGAAAATATCTTTGGTTGAGCTCTTCAACCTTCAATAAATAATGAATAATGACGCCTAGGCTTTGATAAATAGTGATTTGGAGTTGCAAGCACTAGTTAGGGCGTCCATATCTTGATTGGGGGGATCACCTCCGTGATTGGTAGTTAACAAAAACATGGCCACCTAATTTGGGATGCCTAGGCTTGACGAAGCCTTTAAAATATCATAACTCAAGTCAACTTGGGCTTGCTTTGACTTTAGGCGTCCAAGTCTTGAGAGTTGAAGATTTTGATCTTTTTTGTGACGAAATGCCTCTGTTTGATCCTTGATTCCGGCTGCTTGACCGAACCTGAAGCTTGGCTGACAAAGTCATTGTAGAGTTGATTCAACTCTGAAGAGATGTTCTTGGGAGTTGCAATCCCTAAAATCTGAATCTGATGGTTCAAATCCTTGGGCGCCTTTTCCCAGGAGAGTGCATTTTTCGCTAGACTTAGCCAATTTCATGGATGCTTTTCAATTTTCTCCATTTTGACCCTCTGTGCTTCAATTAGCAGCTGCCGGCGACTGACGAATCTCGTGATTGGGATGTTCAATCCATTGCGAAGCTGAAAACATTCCAGAACAGATGACTGTATGTGCAAGCTCAAAAAACTGATTTATGAGGTTCAAACTTCTAGGCAACCTTGGTCTGCAGGGGCGCTTTTGTTCTTTTGAGGTACATTTTGCACTTTGCAATCCTTCACGAACAACTCCAGTTTGATCTTTGTCGTCAGAGGTTTGACTGCTTCGATGTTTGTGCTGATGATTTTGTCGTGAAGATTGATCAAAATGGAAGAGGTCTTGTTGGAAGTTACAACACCTAAAAGCAACATTTGATTGCCCAAAAGGTTGGGCGCCTATTTCTAGGAAGGTGCATTTTCTTCAACACTTAGTCAATTCTTCATATCCTTCAATTTGCCTTCACCTCCAGCGTTTTACGCTTGATCTTTGTTTTTGAGTGCTTGATAGGTCCTATGAGCTTGCAACTAGATTCATTGCGAAGCTGAAAGGTTGTTGAGAAGATGCCTTGGAGAAGACAACTTCCGAAAACTTCATTTAGTTGTTCAAAATGATGGGCGCCCCTGGCTAGCAGGGGCGCTTTTGCTTTGATGTTTATTGATTACCCTCTGTTTCATGTGCTCAGCTGATCAACAATTGTTGCCGTTTGGTATGTCTCATGAACTGGCTGCAGGATCCATCGTGAAGTTGGGTTGAATTAGAGGAAATCATTTGGTGGTTGCCAATCCAAAGACTGGCATCTGATAGCTTTCATTCTTGGGCGCCTCTGAGCTACAGGGGCGCTTTTTTCCTTGTTAGACTGCCGTTTTTGATGGCTTTTGCTTTTAGCATCTTCTGCCTCTGCTTTCGTTTGACGACGTTTGATGAATCTGTTGAATTTGCTTGAGGATCCATCGTAAAGCTGGCAAAATTACGAAGAAGATGACTGTCTCGACAAAACTTGATAACTGCATTTGACCTTTTGAACTCACTGGATAGGGGCACTTTTGGCTTCATTGTCATCACCTTTTGTGAAGATTTTCATCTCTCGCGTTTTACGTTCGCTGTCTTGCTTGACTAGGTTGATCATTGTTGTTGATGTGAACTTGTTCATCATTGCAATTGCTTTCACCATCACATGTGTACGGGTGCTTGAAAATCACCAAGGCATTGATTGCATAGCATCTTTCTTGTAGAAAGGCATGCATCTTCTAGACTTAAAATATTTTCAGCATTTTTCAACCTTTGAAAATTCCCTCTGTCATGAAGCATCTTTTCGAGCATCTTTTGCCATGGATTCTTCCTTGAAGCTTTTGAGGCTGAGATTTCTATACTTGGTACTAGCCATTTTGCCATTGATGACCTCAGAGGTCCTATCCTTTCTCCTTAAAAAATGTAGACCCACGAGAGTAAAACAAACTTTTTGGTGATTTTGACTTGACTAGTGTGATAGTGAAGTCAAATTATCCTATCAAAATCATTTTCAATTATTTTTGGAAAGGTCCTATTTTGTAGGGTTTTCCTAAAAACAGGGGTATGAAACCCTAATTTTCAAATTTTCAGAAATTTGCAAGTATCCTATTGACAATAAACCCACAAAAGCCCATGTTTTGTTTGACCTAAAATTGGCTTTTGACAACAATTTTACAAGATTTAGATCATTTTACCCAAAATGCCTTATTGAAGCAAAAATTTATTTTGGGTACAACACTTTTAGCAAGTTAGCAAGGTTTGCATTGTAGGTTTACTTGAAGTTGGAGATTGTGGCTTTGAATTTAATTGAAATATGCCTAGCTGGAAAATATGCAACTTTTCTGTATTTTCTGATTTGTGCAAATTGAAATGAAACAAATATGATGTATAGACAACAAACTTCTCCAACAATTGCTGATCAACGCCAATGCATAATAGTAATTATGGAAGCCTGTTGGCGTTTAAATTCGCACCTCTGGAATGCGGATTTGAAAACGGACAGCTATGCACAGATAAACTGCTCTTCAAATTAGGAGGGGAAGCTCCCTCTTGCTGATGGTGTTTGAAAGAAAGTAAACTAAAACTAAGTTGCCTATCTTTTTGATCAGCTTAGAGCACAAGGTTTTTTAAACACAAACGCCGCAGCTGAGATTTTCTGATAAGAAGTTCAACTACGACTAACTTAAACTAAAGACGTTCCTAACCTCTCAAGTAATAGCAGAGCAAGAGAAGTTAGAAATTAACAAGGTAGATTCTTTGACAAAAATACTTCAATAATCTCTCTTTCAACGAACACCTACACACTTCACTGCAAGCTGAAATAAAGATCATAAAAGCGTAACATAGATAACGGAAATCTGAGATTTTGGACCAAGGCAAAAGAGGCTCATGATTTTATTACTCAAATCTCTAAAACAAAGCTCACTTCTAACATGCCTTGAACAAGAAATTGCAGCTAAGGAGGCTTGCAAACTTATTCTTAACATAATAGAAAACAGCAATCTCACTAACTCCTTGTTGGCTAAAGAGGCTCAACAATTTGCTTATCACAACACAAATGAACAATACTTGAGCAACAAATAGAAGGCACAATAGGCTCAGCGTTTTGTTCTCACTAGCATGGTTTTAACTAAGTGAACTGAAACTGAATAACAATTTGCTGCAATTCAGGCTCGCAATTTGCTATGAAAATAACCGTTAAAGAAACTAAATGAGCAAAGGCTCTTATTTATAGAGAAGCAGAGGAGTAGGGAACCCTAAAATCTCCTTGCTTTCACAATCTAGGGCTTGCTTAGCAAGCAAGCTTTATTACTAAATCTAGAAAGATAAAACCCTAGAAAGCAGAAAAAGCGGGAAACGCCAACTATTACATCTTATCTTCTTTCTATCCTCAAAGAATGGATAAGGATTATTCCAAGAATAGAAAGAAAGCGGGAAAGAAAGCTTCTAGAAGAAAGCTGCTTTAAAGCTCGATCACATCCGCTAGGAAGTTAGAGATTGTGTCCCGGTTCGGTGCATCTATGCCATCAACAGCAAAACACCGCTTTTCAAGAATATCTTCAGCATCTGCAATGGATCTCAGGAAATCTTCAATCTCATTGGCCGCTTTCTCAAACTTTGCTGACATCATGGAAGTGTGACTTGTCAAAGTCTTATGTTTTTCTTTCATTCACTTTAGTACAATCTTCTTGTTGTATTTATCTTTATGCATATTCCATATCCTTTCGCATTCACCCTTTGAGAGAGTTACGCTTTCAGGCCACGGGGGAATGGAAAAAACACTTTTTGATCATATCAGGCTTTAGACTGCAAATCAATCTACCGTCTGCTGACTGGATCTCCCTTGTAGCCGGGTTGTAATGCTTTATGCAAGCGATTACGAACTCAAGGCTCTGAACTGATATAGGAATTGACGCTGCTGCGAGGAGTCCAGAATGTCCCAGGTTCTTGATTGAAGTGTTGCCTGCTCTCTCCAAGGCATGTAGATCGAACACCGGCTTGACATGATGCAAGTCTGTCTCAGCTATTTTGATGTAATTGTGAAAGAGAGTTGATTCGGACTTGAAAACATTAGGAGTGTACTCCATTTCAGAAAACTTGAAGAATGATTGTAAACTCGCCTTGGTTCAGACAAGTCTTGAACAATTTCTATTTTTAGAATGCTGATTTTTGTGTTCCAACGGACAAATTTTTTTGAGAAATTTTTCTGAGATATGGGTTTTGTTCAGAATATCGATGCAAGACAACCCAGATCGTCCGTTTTTGAAAATTTTGAATTTTGCCTTAAAAAGCAGCAAACCCTAATTTCTTCAATTTTTCCCAAAAAAAGCTAGCATCTGGGTTTTGTTCATAATGTTATTAGAAATGAACCCAGTTGATTAGATTTGCAAAACCCTGACGTTTGATCGAAAGAGCAGCCAACCCTAGATTTTGAACTTTCTTGAAAAAAGCTGCGATATGGGTTTTCTTCAGAAGACTGATTGGAAAGGACCCAGATGAATGAAATTTGAATGCACTGAGGTTTTCACTGACATGCAAGATAAAAGCACTTGCTGCAACTTGATGAAGTTCTTGAAAAATTCTTCAGAAGATTGAGGCAAAAAGACCCAGATGACTGAAAAATGGAAAGCCTTGGCCTTCTGCTTGAAAAATTTGATCTTCTGGAACAAAAAGAATGAAAAAGCAAGGGTTTATGCTTGGTCTGAAAAATCTGATGTAAAACCAGCAACTATGGATTTTTGAATCACAAAAAATCTTCAAACTTGCTGGTCCAACTTTCTCCTCTGGATGCTACCTGCAAAAATAATGAAAAATACATGAAAGAATGATGTTAAATAGACTTAGGGTTTGATTTAGGTTTTGCTTTCTTTTTGCTTTTATTTTCAAAACCCTAAATCTCAGTCCCTTGAACTTAGACGCCATCCTTCTCCTCTTGCAATTTTTGAAAATTTTGAAAATTCTTGAAAATACTCTAAGGCATGAAACTTTGGGCGCCTTTCTCCAAGAGGGGCGCCTATTTCCACCAGTGTCAGTCAAAATTTTAACTTTTTCAACTTTCCTTCATTTTGATGTGCTACTTTGCCTCTGATTTCCCGTTGACAGATTAACCCGACAGGCGAGCTGAAGGTTTCACGGCGGAGCTCGACTGATTCTGAGAAGGAAGTTCTGGAGGCACCACCGGCGAAAAACTTCATTTCGACCTCCGAATTCATGGGAGCCTTTTCCTTCCAGGGGCGCCCATTTCTTCCAGAGATGGCCATTTTCATGATTTCCAAGTTCTTTCTTCTCCCTTTGATCTTTTGATGAATCTTCGATTCTGGGAGATGTGTAGATCCGACTGACTGTCTGAATATTTCGTTGGATAGCCAGACTGATTTTGGTGAGGCATTCTTGGATGCTACTTCTGCAAAATCCATCATTATGAGCTTCAAAAGTTTGGGCGCCCTTCCTCAATAGGGGCGCCCACTTCTTCCAGACTTAGAAAATTTTCAATCTTATTCATGTCTTTCACTCCTATAGGCGATCTTATTTGAATCTTGAGCTTCGGGCGTCGGATTGATGAATGTTTGGACTCGTTGCGAAGCTGAGAAGATTTCAGGAGGGGTCTTCTAGAAGTAACTCTGGCAAAAAGAAGATTTTAGGACACCTAAAGGTTGGGCGCCCCTGGCAAGTTGGGGCGCCCAGTTTCACCAGAGTTAGTTTATTTTTCACATTTTTCACCTTTGCTTTCAGATTTCTCTTTTCAACTCTCATCGGACCCTCTGTTCAGCTCTTTGAATCTGATGACTGCGAGCTCCGTTTACCGTGTTGGATAGCTCACTGGAAAGCCTGTTGCATTCTGAAGACATCTCGTTATAATCTTGACTGCAAATTCATCTGTTTGAACCCTTGAAAAGTTGGGCGCCCTCCCTCACCTAGGGCGCCCAGTTTCTCCAGACTTAGAAAATTTTCAATTTTTACTTTAATCTTCTTCTTTGAGTTTCAGATCTTCATTCTATACCTTCCACTTTGACTCGAATTTGCCGGAGACTGGATTGTCGGACGCTCTGACAGGGATATCCATCGCGAAGCTGACTGAATACTGAGCAACTTCCATTGGAGGTCCAAACCCTAATTCACTCATCTGATGCCCTAAAAAGGTGGGCGCCTTTCTTCAACAGGGGCGCCTAAACTCAACAAACTTAGAAAATTTTCATGACTATTCAACTTTCTTCCTCGTTCCTCGTGCATGTTCATCTTTTCACCCTCTGCTGGAAGTTTAAGTGCTGAAATTGACGCCTGGCAGTCGAATGACCTTCATTGATGATCTCAGAGTTCCAGATATGCTTCTGAAAAGCAGAATAGACCCAGTAGGGCAAAACTGATTATTTTAAGATTCTGACTGCACCAACCTGATATGGACGCATTTTGAGCCAATCAAAATCAGTTCGGACCCTGTCGGACCAACTCTCTATTTTTAGAAAATTTTGCTAGTATCCGTTTCGAAAGAAACCCAGAAAAACCCAGAAAACGTTACTATTTCGAGAAAATTTCTAAAAATAGCAGTTTTCCTAAAATTTAGGGATGAAAAACTGAGATCTGGGTTTTGTAGATTTAGCTGCTCTTAGCAGACCCAGATCGTCAGAAATTGAAAATTTTGTGTTTTAACCCTTCATGCAAGACATGCTACCCAAATTTTGACCTTTTTGACTGATTTGACAAGACTTTTACTCATTTCTTCAAAATGTCTAAGTGTAACAAAAATTTTAATTTTGGGGTACAACAAAGCCCTTATACATCAAATATCATAGATCTAACAATTGT
This sequence comes from Sequoia sempervirens, assembly GCA_007258455.2. Classification (NCBI taxonomy): domain Eukaryota; kingdom Viridiplantae; phylum Streptophyta; class Pinopsida; order Cupressales; family Cupressaceae; genus Sequoia; species Sequoia sempervirens. Next base: position 170,513,780 of record VDFB02281492.1, on the reverse strand, counting down.
CAATAGATCCAACAATAGGGAATGCTCATATGTTATGACATTAGTTACAACTTCAATAACAGCAACAAAAGTATGAGATCCAATGATAAATTAATATTGCAATAGGATGGTACAAAAGAAACTCTCAGTTGTTGAAAAGTACATGTAGGAAAGGTACAACAGTAGCAACAATCAATAACAATGTCCATGTATTGAGTGAATTGATGATCAACACAAATTCCAATATAAAAAGATGTAATTTTACTTACAAATGCAGCAATCTAACTTCCTATGACTATACAACAGCCCAACAACGATTATCAACAAATGGCAATGTGTACGATGGATGGAATGATGAGATTTTAGGTTGTAATGATTGCTTGGTATGATGCTAGAAACTCGTGTAGTTTGTGAATGGGGTCGCACAGTAGCAAGGAATCCTAGAACACCTCAGATTTGAGTTGTTGTTAATGATGGTGGCTAGAAAAGGGCTGATGTATGTTGGATGCCAGTCCACAGATGGTACAATGGTGGTTGGAACAATATTAGATGCTTGGAAACTCCTCCACAAATCATTGAAAACTTCTTGATAATGATGTGAGACAAGTGAAAAATCTAGGCGAAACAATAGATGACCTCTAAATCTTGGAAAATATCAATGTTGTGATGATATTGGATAGATTTACTTGTAGACACTCATTTGATCCAATGCTGACAATCAAATCTTCAATTAATCTTCAACAAATCAGCACAAATGTGATATCCATATGGAATCACCACAAATGGATAAGAGGGTTTTCATCCCCAAATCTAACAATGGAAATGAATAAGGGTTTCATCTTCGGGATCTCCCACACAAAAGGGTTTTTGTCCTCATGTGCTCAACCTAAAAATGGAATTGATGCCAACAAGCTTGGATGCTCCAAATGACCAATTCACCCTCTTTTTATATTTTCCTTTGGGCACTCCAATCGGGATCTCCCACACAAAAGGGTTTTTGTCCTCATGTGCTCAACCTAAAAATGGAATTGATGCCAACAAACTTGGATGCTCCAAATGACCAGTTCACCCTCTTTTTATATTTTCCTTTGGGCACTCCAAAGTGTTTAAAAAGATTTTTAAAAATAAAATAATAGTAATTAAGCTGCCCATATTAAATAAAGTGATTGGGTCCAGCTTAAAATATAAATATTAGTCATTTCCTTCAATTTATACTTTAGCTTACAAGAAGTGAAGAAATAGGCTATGGGCTCTCCCAATGGAACTAATTCTAAAAAGAGGACTTGACATTAATTCCTTAATTCAATTTATTGAAGTATTTTTGTCCTTATGTTTAAAGTTTAAACTTATTTTATCCTTGCGTTGTACTTGCACTACCTAGTGTTTTCTTTTAGTTGAATAGTGTAAATGTGGTAGTTCTTTTATTTATTTTTAATGAATGCTTAAAAAAGAACCTTTTGTTTTGATTGTTACACATGAATCACCCTAGAAAACAGTGTGTAGTTTGTGAATAACAAGTACATATTGTTAAGATTAGGGTTTTGTGTCGCATTGAAAGGTCCAAATTAAATCATTAACAGTTTTGGCAATTCCATTGGGGATTGGCAACTGAGCACTCGTATTGGCATAGTCTACACTTGATTGTGAAAGAAAATAAGTCTTGTTTGTTCTCCTCCAAAAGAAAATTCATCAATATTTACAGCTTTAGAAGAACGACTTTAGGCAATGGTTGATTTGGAGAACAACAATGATCACCCGCTTTTAGGAGAAAATCAAATTAGTTCACTGGCACTTGCATAATATCATGGGCTTCCTCATGGACCAAGGAAGAATTTTGCGAAGTTCTATGGTGATGGCAAGCAACATCTGTATAAACATATTTCATCTTTCACCATTCCATGTGGATTCTTGAGCATGTCACATGAAGATTTTGTAGTTTGCTTGTTTGTGGAAACATTACAATGCATAGCAGCTGATTGTTTATACCATCTTGTGTTGATTCTATGACTAGTTGGGAGTTTGTGTATGAGAAGTGCCTTGTGCACTTCAAGCAATCAAAAACTGGTCATCTTGTGTTTGCTTAACTTTCAATTGCCAAAAAAGATGATGATGAGCCTACGAATGAGTTTGTTGCAAGATTCAACCATTTGGTTTTTAGGAATAGTGGCCCTCTAAAACCATCTTTTGAGATTCTTCTGAATTGCTTCACAAATGCTTTATTACTAAATGTTGTTTTTCTTTCTTAAAATAGGTCATAGTACCGAATTCAAGGATGCTCAAGAACATCCAATTGAGTTGGAGGATATTACGATCATATAAGAAAAAATTCAAAAAGATTCAATCAAGCCATTAGTATAAATATCAATTGACTTGTTATTGCAATGAGTGGTAAATGATGTGGCAAATATGTGGAAACAACTTCCCTTGAACATTCCACTGCTTTAATAGTATTCATCACCTTCAAGGAAAAATAGTTCTTTGAACAATTATAATAGTAATAGGCTTTGCTTGCTTGCTTCTTTGAGGTTAGTAGTGGAAGCATCATTTTCATCTCGGATACTACATGTTTTGTGTAACAAATAGCCATTGTGAGAGAAGGCTCAAATGGTTTTTGGTTGCTTCAAATCTAAATCAAGAGTTTTTGAGTGATCCTCATTGTCTAATAAACAACCTGATGACATCCCTATGATGGGATATATCATACACCCCTTACAAATTTAATTTTGATAAAGTAAGTAATAATTTGTATAATCATACATTGAATGATGTCGTTTGTTCACATAATTAGGAACTATAAGTAGAATAACAATATCCACAAGAAGTAGAAAATTTGCCTACTTTGCTTAAGTTCTTTGAGGCTGAGATGGATTGCTGATTGAAGAAGAGTGTAATATTTTCCAAGTGTGCCATATGTTCTTTGAGGATGAGACCAAGTTAGCACCTAAAGATTTGAGTTGTCTTCCAATTCTTTATACTAAGCAAGTACAAATCAACTACACTGCATTTGAAGGATTGTTTGAAGAGTCTTCACAAAACCAACTAGAGGAAGGTGAGATCATTTGAGCTGATCAAGAGGTATTTGTTGAAAAGGTGGAGACAGAAAATTTGATGACATAAGAAGTTGATAATTTTGTTCAACAAATAAATCCATTACTAGAAGACCAATATATTTTTCTCTTTCATGAGTTTTTAGCTTTAGGTTCAGTAAATTCCATAAGCGCTAATGATGAAAAATCTCAATTGGTAGTTGCTAAAGAGATAAAGATTGTGCTACTAGAGGATGGAAATGTTAGCGAAAGATCTTAGTTAGATAAAGAATAGTTTCTTGTTCTTGAAGATAAATTTGCACTAGAGGCACTCATTAGGATTAGAAGGCCATGTGGAGGATTTGTTGACAAACACTGAAAGTTTTCTGCAGCATCCTTAGAGCAAGTCTTCAATGGATGACACAATGAATTTCCTCTTAAGTTTTGACACATCTTCGCTTCAATAGATCCCATGTGTATTAGTGAGGAATTGGGTGATGACCATTCAAAAATAATCAATGAGCCTATGCTAGAAAGGTTACTATAGAGGAAGGAGAATGTAAAGAGTATGATAAGGAGCTAGAATATGAGGTTGTCATCAATCCTAAAGATGTGCTAGAGCAACAAGATTTGTGAGATATATTTAGAAGGAAACATAGTATCTCTAATAAATGTGGTAGTTTCAATGAGATGGAAGGCTATCCTAAAACATAGAGCATCAATGAAATCTTGTGAGGCTTTTCTCTACATGAACCTCAAAGTCGTTTTGAGCCTTTTTTTGCAACATATTATATTAGAATATTAGCATAATAATATAATAAAATATATTTGATTAATTAAGTGGTTAGTTTCAAGTCATGTTAGAATATAAGGCTTACCTTTTGTAAGAAAGTCACTAAATTGACTTAGTGGTGAGTAATAATGTAGCTATTATTAGCATTTAAAATCTTGAACAAGTGTCTCACTTATGATTTAGAGTTACATCTCTCAAATGCTATATAAGGAGATGAATCCCTTTATAATCGACACTTCAATATTTAATAATAATATATTTTGTTATTTGTATACCTAAAATGTGCTCACTGCTCATTTTTTGCAATATGGTATTAGAGTCAACTTTTAGCTGCAGCTAGGGCAAGACTTTTAGGGGACTAGTACTCATAGTCATAGATGAGGGAGCCCATAAATCACATCTTTTTTTTGATATGTGTGGGTGCAAGGGTTTCAACATTTGTATTGCTAGGGCACCAGGTGAGTGCTATCGTGGGCATTTATAGTAGATATGACTGTGTTCCAACTATTGCGAGACTTGCATTTTTTCTATGACTTGTGAAATTTGTGATGTGCATGCTTGCCTAAAAATCATGATTTTCTACACACAATTTAATCACAACCATCATTAACAGCTTGTATTTCCTAGTTGAGGGATCTGAAAAGTGTGATGGTATTTACTAGTTTTGGCTAGTCAAGGGCCCTCCAAAGGTACAACTAGACCACATAGTTTATGCCAAAAATTATGGGTGAAAGTTTGCATCTAATTTCTTGAAAGCTAAGTTGCTGGTTTGGGTATGGGTTCAGATACAGGTACGAGTACGGGTACAACAGTAAGATAATTTTTTTTATTGGGTACGGGTACGGGAATATATATATATATATATATATATATATATATATATATATATATATTTGTGTGTGTTCAAAATCATAAATTATAAGAACAATGATACTCATAATTTGTTAATTTTTATATATAATAAATTAAAATTATTAGTAATAAAATAATATTATAATAAGTTTAAAATATTAATAAGCTTAAATTTTATTTAAATATTTAAATTTGTTAATATTAAAGATTAAAATAAAACAATACTATATTTTTAAAATTTAATTTAAATATTTGAATTTATTAAATTTTATATATTAATAATTTAAATTTTAAATTAAATATTTTAAAATATTAAATTTTGATTTATTAAATGTTAATATTTTTTTTAAATTTATAAAAATAAAATGATAAAATAAAATAATATTAAATTTAAATATCTTTTCTTGATTGACCTTAGATTATCTTGGTTGTGGGGAATCGATTGGCAAACAGAGCTAGGTGAGAATATAACCCCCCACCCATCCCCACACATGATGCAAGTATTTAACTTATTGACCCGGAACTGCGACTACTCTGTTTGTTCGGGTCAATGTTAATGGTCTCTGTTTCTTATGCTCACATATTTGATTTGGGTTATGAGCCTACCTGTAACAGGTAGAACTACTATTCCAATCGGGTCTGGAGCCTTCTCACGTGTGTTGCGGATTGTCATGTCCCCCGAAATTGTAACACCAAATATGAAATTTTAAAATACAAATAACAAAGTCAAATGAATATTAAAATATAAATATGAGTCATCACAATTTAAATATTATAATTATAATTATCATAGATAACATTATAATTATAATACGAATACCATAGTATGAAACAAAATAATTAATATTAGTAATTATAAATATCATATTATTCACAAGAATATAATTAAATACAATTATCGTAACAAATATATACATATATATATTCAAACATCATTATAATCATAATCACTCCAGGTCATATTATAATTATCATACAATTATCATAATTAAGAAGAACCATCAATATTATAAATAATAATAATGTTTATACAAAACCCAATACTATGATAAACCCCATAAGACTAATCGGCGATCTCTAGCAAGACTTTATTAGAAATTAATAAAACAAACAAAAAACAGCGAACATTAGCCAACTTTACATAATAACGAGAAAACATCGATCTCTATTAATAATAAAGCAAACAACGATCGGGTCAAAGAAGCAAAGGATGCAACACTTTAGAAGGTGATCACATGAAGAGTCATGTCTTTGGGAGGATCGATCATATATATATATGGCAAGTAATCCAAACAAGAGGTGATGGAATGAAGGGAATGTAAATAGAGAGAAAAAGGGAGTCTGCAGATTGATCATTATCACTGGGATTGTGTTATTTATTATGAGTAGAGATAATAAGGTGATGCTTTAGGGTGTTAATATTTGAAGTAGGATATTATTTATTATTGCCAATTGGTATTATTAATGTTCTTATCTATATTACTCATGGATATTAACTTATGAGATTTTATTGATACTATTTATTAATGTTAGGGATGATAATTTTAATGTTGTATATATATTCTTGTTGATATCAATTATTTATTTATGTTATTTAGAAATGATGATCCATGTGTGATATTATTAGTTCTTATTAAGTTGGCTGATATATATTTATTTAGGAATTACATCATTGTGTTTATGCCTTCACCATGATGGAAAAAGGGGAATTGCCAAGAGGGTATAGCAAATGGGTCCTCTTCTGGATACACCACACAATGGAGGGGACAAGATGAGTCCACATGGGCCAAAGGGGTACTTGCCGTTGCCTCAACGGGCACTGCCTTTGGGTCTAGAGGAGTTGAGCCACTAGGACAATGGGGTCCTCCTCTAGATACGCCACCCAAGGGGGGACAAGATGAGCCCACATGGGCCAAAGGGGTACTACCGTTGCTTCAACGGGGTATTGCCTTTAAGTCTAGAGGAGTTGAGCCGCCAAGATACCTTTTGCAACTCCTAACCACCCATCATGGTGTAAGGAGGTTGTTAGATACTTTAGTTTAGATATGTGTTAGTAAAACCAATACATATCCACACCATGGATAAGAGAAGGGAGGATTGCCAAGGGAGTACAACGAGAGGGCATCTTCTAGATACGCGACCCAAGAGGGGACAAGATGAACCCACATGGGCCAAGGGGGTACTTGTCGTTGTCTCAACGGGTGCTGCCCTTGGGTCTAGAAGAGTTGGCTATTAGGACACCCGTTGCAACTTCACTTCCCCTACCATGTTGTCATGAGTTTACTAATACTTAAATTAGGGTTATTTGCTAATTATTGTTGTTGTGATAGATGATTATAATCTGTTAACTAGAATGATCATGGTAATGATTTCTAACCTATGTGTAGGGCTTCAACCAGGAAAGAAAGGTACTCTCTAAACCCATTGTTTATTTAAGCAAGCAAATTAAGGAAAATTTGGGTATTCCCAATTAGGGACATTACAAGTGGTATCAGAGCATGTTCTTGCCAACTCGTGTTAATGTATCTCCATATGTGTGTGCCTTCCATGTGTATACTTTGTGACCTACATGTATTTATGCAACTATGTGTATACCTCGCATATATTTTGTGACTTCAAGCGTATATTGTGTACTTATGTGTATACTAGGTGACCTTGGGATGGTGGACGGACCCACGGTGTAGTATGGGATGAACCAAATCCCCTTCCCAATTGTCAAACTGTATACTTAGCCTTGTGGTGTTGAGGACGGACCTGCAGTGTAGTATGGGATACATCGAATTCTCTTCCCATTTGTCCAAAACCACGAGCCACATGATCAAACAACAAACAAAGACATCTTCCACGCAAGAGATCTGCAAACAATATATGCAATATTCTTCAACAAGAAAAAGCTACACAAAAGACTTTCAAGAAGATATGAAAGCTCCAGAATAATATCGGAGAGTAATTACAATGAGGGTTGAATGCTTATAAGAGCAAAGCCCTAAATGAGAAAGGGATCAGATCATGACAAGTGTCAACATTACATGAGATGAGACATAATGATCTAATATTAACTCAATTAATAAAGCATAAAACACTCCTAAGTTTAGCTTAAGTGTAGAGAATAAATTAGACTAATAATCAATTAAAGATTAATTAATTATTAGCTAATGCATGATTACTCTTAACACTTTTGCCATTGCTATCGACTGCCTTTCACTTAAAAAGTAGAAAAGGCAAGAAAACAACTTTCTAAAAATAGAACCTTTTGATTTTTGTGCTTCTCTACTCTGTCCAGGACACAACAGAAAACAAAAACATTTTTTTTTAAATAGAAATTTTCTAATAATAGAAAGTTTGATCTTTGGGAAGGACTGAAACTGCTTGTCTTGATTTTGAATTTCCTGAAGTGGCAATTTCATGCTTGGAAGATAATCCCCATATATGATTCTGCCTCAATGAGTTGGAGAAGACTTGCCTTCACCTCAATCCTTCCTTCATCTACCTAGCATCTGCCACCATAGTCGTTCTTTTATCTATGCTAGATTCTCCTTCATGATTTAGAACTTGATATTCTTCGTGACAAAAAACTTGCAAACATCATTAGTTGACCAAGACATAGCAACACATAATGCCTTGGCTATTTTGATGGTACAGACGACATAGTTAACATTGATGTGACAAGAATGACCTGACATTTGGCTACAAAATTGATTGATCTTGAAGTTTTTTAGGGATAGTAGTTTTGGGTACCAACAAAACAAATGTAAGAAAATTGACCCAATCTGAAATCACTGCTTTGGCATGCTCTGAGATGTGAACATGTATATGCTCATCCATCTTTCTCACCAAGTGCATGAAGAATGCATCATTCATTCTTTGGTAATGTTTCAAGGATTCATTATACTCCAATTGAGGGAAGTGTTTGAAGATACGACTGGTGTCATGAGGTCCAACTATGTTCAAACCCATAAATGATCCTATCTGAGCCATGGCATCGACAAATAAGATGTATGGAACTCCTGAATCTACTCAAACTCAAATAACTACTTGTGTATACATTCACTGATTAGGATGCTCCAATGAAAGTAAAATTCACCCTTGCATAGGTATTCATGATGTAAACTATCCAAGGCATGAAAGCCCTTGCCTCCTCTTGTGCTATAACTTGGTTGAGCGAACCGATCATGATAGATATCTCATTCTAAAATTCACCCCTTTTGAATGTCTTTGGCATTTGTGATTTCTTCTCTTTCAGCCAATGCTTGTCAATGTGCTTTAGTCATTCAAGGACACTATTTTTTGAAACCTTTTCAATTTTGTCAAGATCTATTTTGTGTTTCTTCATAAGCAGCAAAGAGAAGGCACCTTCTATTGAATCTGGATAAAGTTTGCAGCCTTTGATCACACACCGGAAAAACCTCTCTTTCTTCAAGATCATAGTGTTTGACACATGCAAGAACACATTCTTGACTTTGTATGGAAATGGGAAAATAAGCTGCTTCAATGAGACCACGATCCTGTAATCTTTTTGCATTTACCTTCATTTTTACTCTTTTCTTCTAAATCCAATTCTTCCACATTGACATGCCCTAATCAGTATCTTTAATTAGGATATTCAGTCAGCGAAACTGATGGAACATCCACAGTTTGGAAATGATCAAATTTTCAAACAAAACCCTTCTATGGTTGTCACAAAACTGTTTGGAAGAATACGGCTGCCGAACACTTGATAAAACAGTCAGAAAGATTGAAAAATACCTCTTCAAATCTGTCAGTATAACTGCTGTTATGTACTGTGGATATCTTTCCTCTAGACAACTGAAAACATGCTGAAATGGTGGTGAAAAACACTATCCACAGTCTGGCAATGATCACAAAAATAATGGATACCCAAGGTAGCCTTAAAGGACTTGAACAGCAGCATGATGATGCTGACAGTGACTGAAAATTGCCTCCAAAACCCTACGTGCTGGGCAAAAGCATCAGAAAAACTAATTTTGATGACTGAAAACCTCACTCAGCAATGTACAAAACCCTGCAAGCCATATTCATCGCTGTTGGAAAATAAAAAGCCACTGAAAAATTATGGTGGCATAGCCAAAATCTTCCACTTTCAATCTGGAAATTGGCAAACCCTTGGAAGTTTGGAATAATTTAGAAAAAAATTGGAGAAGAATAATGTATCATCTAGTTCCATCCTGCTTTTCCTTCTCCAATTGCATGCCTAAAAATAGAAGTGCTGCTTTTCCATTCTGTATTTTACAAAATCCGTATCTCCTTTTATAGAGTGTGCACCCTTGAATAGAATGCAAACTTTGAATGTTGAATAATCTGGTCAGCCTTGCTGGAGTGCATGCCTAGATATGGCTTTGGAATTTTGAAAATGTGGTTCAGCTTGAGGATGAGCATGCCATTCTATTAGTTTGTATATTTAGAATTTGAAAACTTTGAGAGCCCTCAATTGGATATATAGGTGCATTTTTTGCGTTTTGCAAAGTCATGTTTTCTTCACTTTATGAGGCATGTGGTTGAAGACAGCCTTACAATTTTTGGAAATGTTTTTCTTTTTTGAAAATGGACAACCCTTTGGAATAGCATGTTCCTGCTAACATGATTGCACTGTTTTAATCTTGGAAAACTTGTCCATCCTCCCATAGGTGTGCAGCTGTGTATAAAAGGGAGCATTTTTGAGTTTTGATGTTTTATGTACTCCTTAAGAGGCATGTGCTTCATAAGAGAGACGCATTTTTTGTTTTCTTGAGAACTTTTCTTCCTTCACATGGGTGCATGCTTACACACTAAGTAATATTTTTCAAATTTTTAACTTTTATGCACCTCTTCACACAGGTGTGCGCCCTCTAGTTGGGCAACATTTTTTTATGGCTTAGTGAATATTTGACTTTTGTCCACTTCTTGAATCTGATCTTTGCCTCACTGGATATGTTGGAAAGCTCTTTTGTTGGCTTTACAAAGACAGCCACTATAGACGACCAAAATAACGTGGGCAACCACGCTGAGGATCAAAATATGACTCAAAATCAGAGAAACGATAATGTTTTGACTTAAAACATGACAAAACACAATTTTTTTTGTATGGGTAGAACATACTAGATAAGCATGCTGCTCCTCATGGCTGAGACAGATGCCCAATATGGTAACCAATTTGGTGTGATGGAGTTTGTGAAGCATGCTGATCAACTTAGACACTTCCCTTTCATCTACATTATCACTACTTTCTTCCATACAAGACACCGCCGAAAGCAGAACCCTTAATCCTGTGGTGAAACTTTTGGCAGCCTTTTACAGCTCTTCAAAAGTTTCAAGGTATAATATTACTAAGTACTTATAATATATTAATAATAGGTTATAATAATAATACTAATCATCCCCATTCATGGGGCTGTTGGAGTTCAGTCTAACCCTAAAGAAAAAATGTAAAATGGTCTCCTCCATCTAATTTCTTCAAATTGAACTTTGACGGTGCTTTGAGGGACCTTTGGAGCTGGCTGTATAGAAGAGGATTCTTCAAGGTATCTTATTTGAGTTTCCTCAAGGAAAAAAAAAAAAAAATACGAATAATGAGGCTGATGCGTTTGCTTTGATTCTTGGTCATTAAGTGGCAGTGCAGTTTGGTATGTCTTCTCTACAAATTGAAGGTGATTCTATGGTCATCTTCAATGCTAGATGAAACTGTGGCTTTCTAAACTGGAAACTAGAGAATATCCTTAGAAAAGCTTGGCCTATTTCGGGAGTCCTTTACATTTTTATAGCCATGGTAATGATATAGAATGATTAAAATATTGATGCTTATTAAGCTATAAGAATATAATTGATATGTACATCTCTTTACTATGAATGTTTTCTAGTAGTTTCATTTTCTACAATTATACATCAAGTGGATAAAGACAAGCAATAGTTATCTAGAATTTACCCAACTCAAAAATTGAAAGGTTTCTATCCCTTGTAAATTGTATGGAGTGCTATTTACATTCTCAATCGTGCTCTCATAATTTTTTTTTCTTATGATTTGCTTAACAAGGTCATGCCTTTTACTCTTGAAATCATTTCTTATGCAGGAAAACTCTATGGAAGACATACATTTTTTCCGATTCTTAACTCTTCTTGCCTTCAAGATATTTACGGAAGAGAAGGTGAATAATTTCACTTGTTTTCTTGTCTGTCAAATTTCTGAGCACCGCTTCTTATAGAATTTATGATAATCTGATGTATGGTGAATATGCCATATTGTAATAGCATATTGCATATGGTTGTCTTATTTAGCTTGAAAGTAAAAAATGGTATATCTTTTGTTGTAATTTGTGATCATCATATGAATTGATTTATGTTGATTGTTCTGCTAAAAGTTTTTAACTTATGCAAGAATATTGCACGCAAAGAGGTGGCTGTTTAGTATATTTTATTGGCATCAACACAATAGTTGAATTGCATAGGACATGGACTTTCCAGATATTGACTTTAATGAGAAGTGTGAATTGTTGTCAGTTATGAAATCTTACAAGTGGGAAGAATGAGAGTTTGACACTTAGTGATTTTTAGGTTTCTTGGAATATATGATTTTTTGGTATTTTCTGATTAAAGTAATAACTGAAAATGCTGAAGTAACTAATGGATTCAAACTCTAGGTAATTGAATTTTTTGATTTATGGGAACTTGTAAATAAGCCCTAAACTATGGAGCTGAAATGAAACCTTATGCTAGCAATAATATATTAACTTAACGATTTTTGGAAATAATAATAATGGTAGCAATGTATGAAATTATAAATGGGTAGCAGTGACCAGCATAAATATACTAATTAATGAGTTTAAGAAATAATAGCAGCAGAAACGATCGGCATTTACTCATGGACAATAATATGAAGTAGGTGAATCAGCAGTAGACTGAGATCTGGTTATTATTTCAGATCAATAACAATAAGTTTGGGAATCCAATGCAAATATTAATTCTGAACTGTATCAATAATCAGCAGCCAAACCTAATTCCAATCGCCATTAACATGAATTAATTTCAAATCACAGGGTTAAATGAAAAACAGCAATCAGAACCCTTATTTGAATGTATTTCAATATTTCAATCTAATTTCAGATTTCAATCTGTGCTGGTGATTTAGAATTTAGATAAACCACAGCAATACATTTGATAATGAATGAAATAACCAAATAGTGATATATAGTTTCCAGAATATGAGTAAACCGCAGCAGGATTCCTTGCTTAACCATCAAACATACAATTATGCTCGGATCGTTATGATAGATGTAATTTACATCTAATTTCAGATCTCAATATTCTTCAAACAGTGGAATAGTCATGTGACAATATTGCAGTCGCAAGGATATATAAAAGGTGCTGAAAAGACAGTCATAAAATATCTGAAAATATGCGATAAATATGCTGACCGTATGGTGGTGATATAGCTGCAGCAGATGATAATACTAAAATTGCCTCAAGTTGGCCCAGCAGATAATAGAAATTTCACCCCAAATTTGCCACAATAAACTGCATCCAGCTGCTACAATTTCCTCAATTAGACTTGAGTGTTTTTTTGTCCTCAAATCAAGATTGCAATCTAGGAGGGTTTTTGTCTAGACCAGGTCACCAAGGGTTTTCATCCTTGAAAGCTCCAATTGAAAATTAAGTTCATGAAAATAATAATTTTGGATACAAAACGATGGTGCTAGACTTTGCCTTTATAGGCAATACATTTAGGTTTTTTATTTAAATTACTTTTTCCTCCAAAAAGAAAAAAGTAACTTAGTATTAAGTAATTACATAATTAAAGAGTACTTTATTGGAGTGCCCAGTAAAGCAATAATTGGGCCTGAAAGTTGAGTTTTTTGCAGACCACTTAAGAAAGGGACATGACAAACACCATGAATGATGTGCTTTCCCTTTTCATTTTAAAGAGATGAAAATGAGTTTTTTTTTAATATTCAATTCCCTAAGCATGAACTTTTTTTGTGGGAGAGCATGACTTCAGGTTGATGTTGCTATTTTGGAAGTGGGGTTGGGAGGCAAATTTGATGCAACAAATGTGGTAATTTATAATCTTTCTATCCATTTCTCTACAATTAAGAAACTGACTTCCTCTAAATTGTATTTGTACTTTTTTTTATAGTCATTTAGCTTGTTTCAGTGATTTGCATTTTGATATCGATGGTTCTTCAGGTAAATTCACCAGTTGTTTGTGGAATATCTTCATTAGGATATGACCATATGGAGATATTAGGTATTGTTTTGTGCTCAATTTCATCTCTTGTAGCTATTAAACTACTAGAGGACTTTTAATGCTTCTCTGATAGATACTCTAAAGACTTTATGGTACTTGAGAACTAGCTTCTTATTTTTTTTTTTATTTATATTATTAATTTTGGTCAAGGAGGCTTCTAACGTGTTACAAAACATTCTACTCTATATTGCTTTTTTGAAAATTTCATCTATTGATTTTTCATTACAAAGCTGATTATTAATTTCCTAAACTAAGCAAATAATTTTAAAAACTGCTTTGTCATACATGGCTGAAACCCCTGTGAAGTCCAAAACTAGATCTATTTTTGTGATAACTTTCTTGGCAGTCAGATGATACAATTTATAATCTATTAATCATTAATTCTGTGCAATAGATAAGAAAAACACATTTTGAACTCCTTCCTTTTCACTTGTGCCTTTTTTAATGTGGGATATGAACATTAAACAAATGATTTACAACTAAAATCTCTGATTTTTTTTTCCTGAGGCTTCTCTCTGGACATTGTTCCTCTGGAGCCATATCTCAAACTGCTTTGATTGGACTTTTGTTCAGCAAGAAAACAATGGTTTGACTTTGAGCAGTTTCCACTGAAAACTCCAGTGTCAGATTGTGTTCTTTTATCACTCAGAAAAGTATAATTCTGCTCCTTTTGGTGTTCATAAGGGAATTAAAATATAGGAGGAAAATGTTTTTTGTCAGTTTGTTCCTATTGAGAAATTTATTTCTCCTTTTATACAAGGTCTAAATGAGGTTGGTTCCAGCTGCTATGATTATCCTCAAACAAAGACAATTACTCCATTGCAGGAAAGGACCACCTGGGATAGAGGGGTGGAGCAGCCATATGCATACCATGACCAATTACCACATCATTCTTTAAGTTCAGGGAAACTTTCCTTTTGATGAAAGTACTGAGGGCCACACACACCACTAATTTATCTTCCCAATTTGCTCTTGTAATACAAATGCCAAAGTTGATTCAATGTTTACCTTCATACATGACACACTACTGTAATGTCCCCTTTTGGGATTGCCCTAAATCTTGCCCTAGAATCACAAGTTTAATGTAGTTAGGGTTATAACTTATCACTTAAATACTTCAAGCAAGATAAATCTTGGTTTAGGTCCTGCAATCATGTTAGATAATATTGGAAATATAATTCATATGATCAAAACATATATAATAAATGCCTCATCTATTTAAACTATGCAAAAATGCATAACTATTTCAACACTATATAAACTACCAATATCCATAATGCATAGTGGAAGTTTAATCATAATAGGACTTGGATGAGAAGCATGATAAGTCCACCCGAAGCTATGCATCTAAGCCCAAAGGCGCATAGCTTCCAGACTAAGACAATCCACCCCTTGGCCCCAAGCAACAGGAACCTCGAAACGAAGACAATTCCACCCTTGAGGTGGCCTACTTAGTGGATACACTTGTATCTGCTTTCCCTATCCATGCTGCCTCGTCCATTCCTCTTATGATTGAAACTCCTTCAATCCATCCTAATAATCAGTCATAGTTTGGCTTGATAGGAATTCCTTGAAAAGGGTGCCTGGAAGCCGAAGAGTGCACAACGTCCAGACTAAGACAACTCACCCCTAGGCCCCAAGTGGTAGGAATGTCCAGACTAAGACAAGTCCACCCTTGGGGTGGCCTACTTAGCATGGAGAGCCCGTAAACTGCATCTCCCTAACTTGCTTCCTTCAACCTTACGTTTGACTGATAAAAGACAACAATAAATATATCATAATAATCATGATGGAGCATACCACAATACTTGCTAAAATATAACATTGCTATATTCTAAGATGCAAATATATTAGTGGTTGCTGACTTTTTCCCTTGTCTACTGAGTGCAGATAATTATGTTTGATCTGCTCCAATTGCCTTGCTGTTTGATCTGTTCTTAATATTCGAAGATATTGCTTAATGTAAATCAAACGAATAAGAATCTATTGTCCATATTCATATTCAAGAACCAATTACTTATAAGGCTCAATAATTGCTGCAAGCATCATTGTTGAATAATCATGTATATATAATTGAATAATCGTGTGTATATATATATATATATATTATTTCTAATTGATATGAACTTATATATTTATATATATGTGTGTATATGTAATCATATTAACTTACTTCCCTTAATATCAGTGTTCCATGGAGTTTCCTGACGGGGATGTGTCCCCTGTTGGGGACGCGTCTCAGGGACGGGGGGACAAGGGGTCTAAGTTTGGGGACGGCGGGGGGACGGCGGCAGGGGGGTGGCGGGGAGGTGGTGCTGATATACATATGGTACTTGAATAACTAGTTATAAAAAGATGTTTAAGAATGACATTTCAAATTAAACTTTGGAAAATTAGTAAAATTGCAAATACTAACATTTTAAATACTTGAATACTATTACTAAACGACTAAAAGTAAATAAAATATTAAAATTTGACAAATAAAATTGTCGAATTTGAGATTTCTATTATATGAATATCAAAAATATGACATGTCACATCATAATATCATATCATAAAGATGATTACAATGAGTAGAATGATACATTGATATCAAAATAAGTACAAAATGCAAAACTGTAGTGAAGGGAGGCCTCTAATCATCCCCAAACTTACTCTTTCACTCACTCTTCTCACTGGTTTTCCTCTTCTTCACCTAGTTGTTGCAAAACATCAAATGGCATATGTGAGCAAAAAAATGAAGAATGAGAGTGTTTTGTTTAGCTTATGACTTTTAGAAGGGTCCCACAAGCCTTTAAGGTTCGGCCCTCACATTCCAAGAAAATTAAAAGAAATTTAAATTTTTTTTGCTTTTTTGGACTTCCCACCGTGGGGGACTCCTAGGTGTCTCCGAGACGCTTGAGGGACGGCTAGAAGTCTCCGAGACGTCTCGGGGATGTCTAGGAGTCCCCGCCATTTCCTCGAAGTTTCCCAAGTCCCGGCGGTGGTCGGGGGACGGCGGGGGGACGTTTCTCAGCCGTCCCCAAGTCTCCGAAACGTCCGGGACGAGGGGACGGCTGAATTTTGGGGGGGGGGGGGACGCGTCCCCGTGCAACACTGCTTATTATTGATTTATATTGAACAATCTTCTGCTCCAATCCCAAATGATTTTCTATTTCTTTCACTCTGCTGTTTTTATTCACATTCCTAATTGATTTCATTTCTCCCTTATTCCTTGAAGACCACCTACTTTTTATATCTTTATCTTGTTATGAAAAGAGACATCTCTTAGGAAAGATGATGTCCTTTCAAACAGTCATTGTCTCTTAATTTCTGCCCTCTTAAAAAGACTAAACACAGCCTCCTCTTAAAAAGACTAAACACAGCCTCTCTCCTAATCGCACCCCTCACATAAGTGATAGCTTCTATTTATTATCTTCATTCATTATTTATAATTGCTGCTTCTTAAAGTCTTATTAAATCGCAGCCTTTTAGACTTAACAGTTTCTTTGTTAATATGAATATTGGTTGCTCTGCCCTCAACAAGGTAATCGCTGCCATATAAATGGTATTTGTAAATTAATTGATATATCTTTTGACACTAAGGGTGGTCGGCCAGCATGGTATTTTAAATGATTTGTCATTCTTTAATTGCTGTCTTTTTCTTCTTTTTAATGGCTGCCTTCAATATATATATTATTTTATGTTTTATATTAATATATTATATGTTAGTTATTTTATTACTATATTTATAAATTGTTAATATATATCTATTTTATATTAGTTTATATATATTTTAATATTCACAGTATTATATTACAATGATTATAATAATAATATTTATCTTTGTATTTTTTTAATATTTATTTTATTTATTTATTTGCATTTCAATGTTTTATACTTTAGTGTTGCAATTACGAGGGCATGACAACTACACAGTTCACATACTTATTGTTCTTGAATATCAGAATATGAGATAATCCTTGAAACATGTTCATGTTTATTTTTAATTGGAGACATAAATATTTAAGATGCCCATATCTCTCATGCTGTAGTTGGGCCATAGTTGGTGGGTTGAATTGGCAGAGGGAAGAAAAACATGCTACTTTTTAGTAACTTGTTTTGAATCTATGAAGACCATATGATTTTCAAGCCTCTAGCAACAATTCTGCTCAACTTCTCCTTGATGATGCATTACTTTTAATTAATCAAAAATGATAAAAGTTTTCATATATTAACTGATTAATTGAGAGAACCTTGTTTTAATGCTAAGTTATTGGTCTTGGTACGGGTAGGACGGTACGGCAATATTTTTTCCTTGGGTATGGGTACGGGTTTGGCTATATATATATGTACATATATATACATGAAGAGCACACAAGAAATATTGAGAGGGGAGGGGGGGGAGGAGGGTGAATCAGTATTTCAAACTTTAAAACTTAAAACCATATAAATCAAAAATCAAAACAGTAAGATCAAACATTAGACACCATGAACACCGATATTATGTGGAAAACCCTTTCGGGTAAAATACCATGACAAAATATTGCTTTTATTATCTTCAAAGGGCACCGACCTAGATACACAAGTGAGCACCAAGTCTCCCGAAGCATCAACTCCGAAACAACTAAAGCACCAACTGAAGCACCAACTTTAAACTTCAAAAACAAGGAATTCTTGATTCCACATCATACTACAAAATATCTCAGAACAACATTGTGCAATGTCCACCCCATGTGCTATAAACTCATAAATTTTGTTGATGTTAAAGCAGTACCAATCCATAAAATGTTGTCCACTCAAAAATTACATGAAGGAACAACACGGTATATGATAAAAGGATGCAATATTTGTTATCAAAACATAGGCCCTGCATGTAACTTTGGCGCCTCTTAATGTGAAATTGACACAAGCCACACGATTCAACAACACACACACAACTTATAAAAACAAACGAACTATACTCCAAAACGCCACTTCACCAGATTGCATAATTGAGCACAATGAATGCTCACAACTACTACAAAAATACCTGCAACTTCTAATTATGTCCTCAACAAAAAGAACTAATCTTGGACGAGCCAGGAGAATGATAGGTGCGTGATCAGGATTTCACTAACCTATTTCTTATTATGGCGTTTCAAC
The DNA here is from genome assembly GCA_007258455.2 of Sequoia sempervirens. Taxonomy (NCBI): domain Eukaryota; kingdom Viridiplantae; phylum Streptophyta; class Pinopsida; order Cupressales; family Cupressaceae; genus Sequoia; species Sequoia sempervirens. The sequence continues at coordinate 170,494,771 of VDFB02281492.1, read as the reverse complement.
TAACTTCACCGCATAGCCACAGATACCATGTATATTTTATAAAAAATATTTGCTAACATCCACTGCATATTCATTAACTGCTGTATATCCTCGAACAATTATTTCATAACATGGAATTTGATTCATGTCTTCAGATAAATAATTTCGAACTCAGCCCATACACTCTATCGCACCCATGAACATGAAAAAGACAACAACTTTTAAATCCACCCGACTCCCACACTCATGACTTGAAGGAATTTCAACCACTTTGTCTCAACAGCCAAACATAATATCCATCAACTCTCTGCACAACACACTGCTTAAAACAGTAGTGACATACTCAACTTCATATATATGAGCTGCTGCATATGCTTGAACAAGTTGACGCAATACCATTTCATATTATCACTTCATTCAAGGCAAAACCTTTGCACTCATTCAAGAAGCTCGTTCCCCATACAAAATAAAACTTTCAAAGGATGCAAAACGACATATTTGAAAGCTCACGATTTAAAAGCTTAAGTCGTCCCCACATTGGAATTCAATGTGACGATACCCATTTTAAGACATTCGAAGAATGTAGAACCACACGTCTCCAACAACTCAAAGTAAATGCATTGGTTTCATTGAACATGTCGCGAGTCTCTTGCACAACACCCACATAATTGATGGTATGGCAATGACATCATGGAGAATAATGTAGCCGTCGCCCTTCTGAATTTGTAAACAATATCCAAGCCGCCACATGAAGAAGGTTAGAAGAATTAAAATAGCCACGTTAGACCCAAAATAGTCTCAAGCCACCCACAATACCAAAGGAATCCTTAGAAAATAAATAAGCTGACACCATAATATATAAGCCGTCCACAAGATGAAACCAAAAACATTAACCACCATAATATTGCAATATTCTCTTTGTCAAAGTCAAGCTCATTTAACCATAGACATTTCAACGCTTACTTGGCATACCATCTGACTTGGTATTTGTCATGGCACAAAGTATGACTTGTCATTTTAAACAAGCAAGCAAGTAGATAGCTGAAGCAAGCAAGTAGATAGGTGAAGTAGACAAGCAACCAACTCAAGCAAGCAAGCAACAAGCTCAAGCAAGCAGGCAAGTAGCTCAAACACGCAGGCGGGTAGCTCAAACACACAGGCAAGTAGCTCAAACACCTTGACATCAATGACAAAATACTCAACAATACATATGTATTTATGTATATATAGACATATGTACATATGTATATATGTATACTTATGTACATATATACATATATATGTACATATATAGACATATGTATATATGTACATATATATATGCTATGTCACAAGGTTCGAGTTCATGTTCGTGTTTGACAACAACAAAATTCGGATGAAGTTCAACAAAGAAAAACATTAAAAAAAAAATCTTGATTAAATTCGCCTTATATAAATTTGAATTTTTTGTTTTAAAATATAAATAATAAATCATAAGGAGGCTCAACTAAGTCCATACTATCCCTAAGTACTTTAGAAGAGGAAAAATGGGTAATAAAAGAATGTGCCAAGTCTATAAACAAATGATAGCATAAACATGATGAATCAAACCATTTTAAATTTCTGCCATTCAAATGAAGTCTAAATTGACTAATTAATAAAATATCATCATCAAAAGATTCACAATGAGCAAGTAAAATTGATTTAAAATGTGACATTGCATTTCCATACAAAGTGTAATAATATCATTAGGTAACAAACAAGAAGGTAATGAAGTTTTAATAAGCATCTATATGAGAGACAAATGAACTAATATCATAATGTGATCTATCCTCTTACAAAGTGTCACTAGGTGCAATACTATCAAGACTACCATGATATGCATAATCATCATCATCACAAATTATATTATCATGGATCATATAGACAAATTAGGCAAAATATCTCAAAATAGAAAGAAAAATAGTGGCAAAGTCCATCAAAGAGGATATGGTAGATATGCATGAAAACAACTCATCCATGGAATATTGGATGTCCTCAATATGGAAGAAGGCTAGCATATCATCAAGGATCAAAGGTTAGGAATTGATAAGCATGAGAACACCCTGTAATGCTGATATATGTATGAAGATAATCTTGAAAAAGAGAATCGTAAGAATCTATGATAAATGATCTAACAATCTAGCACAAACCAAGGGGGGGTTAGGCGGTATCAAAGAAGTATACTACTATGTATGCTCAAACCTTGGTCACACTATGGTAAACAATGGCCAATAAAGGTATATCCAAACCAGTGTTGCAAGCCTTAGACTCGCCTTAGACTCGGCAAGCTGATTTTTGACTTGGACTTAGACTCGGCGCCTAGACTTGGCAAAGACTCAGCAAATTGAACAAAAACACGAAATATAGAGATTTTGAAGGATTTAAAACTTGTTTTATGCACCCTTTAATAAATGAAATTTAAAAACACAATAAACCAATCAAATAGAAGCAATTTTGACCATATACACAAGTATATATTGATCACGAGTATAAAAACAAAATTTAATTTTTAGCTGAAGGAAACAACATTGTTGGATATATAAAATTAAAAATATTGTCAAATGTATACAAATCTAATGGATTGTGAAATCCATGGCATCAAAACAATTATCAAGACTAAAAATATAAGTCTATGACTCAAAGGAGTTTGCATCACTTGTCACAACATCACGGAAAGTCCTATGCTGGCATTTAAGATAGGTCCTAGATGATGATGCAGCCATGATATTAGCCTGTGTCTTAGTGACACTAACATCCAAGGGGTCTCCTCGTGCTCTGTCCTCCTCTGCCATGGCTATTGCCTCTGCCTCTTGATCCGCTTGAACAACCCATGCAAGTTCCTCATCACTAAAGATAGGATCGTCAACCTTGGTTATCCAATCTAAATGTGGATCAACCTCCTCTAAACTAATAGGAGATAAGTTAATGCCTAAGATTTGTATGTGACAAAGGCGAAGGTTGTAATGAACATACACAAGATCATTCAACCTTTGCACAAACAACCTATTGCACCTTTTGGAGTGTATGTGCTCAAACATACTCCAATTACACTCACATCTTGAAGCATTGAATGGCTGGCTCAAGATACAAACTGCAATCCTCTAAAGATTTGGCACCTTAGCACCAAACCTTTCCCGCTATGCATTTGAAATGAGAAGAAATAAAAAACAATTCTATTGTGTAACTTTGAGTTTCACTTTCGATATTAAGTTATTAACTTAAAAGAGAGAAAAGTTTTAATTTTTAAATTTAAATCATGCCTTTAGTAGATTTTTACTTGATTGCAATGTTATCCGAGTTGCCTTGCATATGTCTTGTGCAAGCCTGAAGATCTCTATCTTAGTGATTATCTTCGCTCCAACCAAAGAATTAGGTGCCATTCGTTCTACAATTGTGTAGAGTCCACTCAAGCCTCCTCATTGGCCTTAAAATTTGGGCGAAATCGGAGTTGCCAGATTGAGGAAATAGGCAGTTGCATGTAAAGGCTTGTGAAGATGAAGGTGCCATTGTTGATCAATGATCTCCCATATGGGACAATACTTATCCTCAACCCCTAAATAAATAGATCAAATGGCCTCCTTCATCCTATCGATGCCCTCATATATGTAGCCCTTTGTGGGCTTCTCCCCATCAATAACTCGCAAAACAACTAAAGGCTCCGTGAACCGCAATCATTGTGAACATTAACAAAAGAAAATGTGAACAAAAATAAGCAAATGAAATGGCAATATGAACAAAAATATAATGGAAAGTTGCCTCTACAATCTCCTTGGCCGGTTGCCAAAAATCTATGCTTATCAAAGATCCAATCAACCACGTCAACCCTTGCATTGGTCTTTGCATATGATGATGTAGACCAGTCCTCACTAACAAACATGCGCCTCAAAGCGGCCTTTCACTGAAGAACAATGTGATAAAGTTGGTAGCAAAGTAGGTTATTCCAAGACGAGCCAACTCTTTCTTATTTGTGAATTTCCTCATTAGGTTGAGGACCCAAGTATGATTATATATATATTTACAAATATTTTTTGCACTCTATACACATTTTGATCCATGGAAGTTTGCCAAGGTCCTCCAATATGAGGTCAAGGCAATGAGCAGCACAAGGAGTACAAAACAAGGAGGGGTGTGTAATGTCTCCAATTTTTACTATGTCAACATCGTAATTAAATAATTAATTCTAAGTTGTCGAAAAAGATTAAATTAAAAGACAACTTAAATTAATTATTTTTAATGGTGTGCAAAAGTGACCGAAGTTTTGGAAAAGTTGAAGTAAATTAATTTATGTTTAGGTGAATTCTTAAAAATAATTAAAATTTAAAAAATCAAATGGGGAGAATTCGAGAAGGTGGTGAGTTATGGGGGTGAGAGAATGAAAGGTGTTTTGGAGTTTTGTTGTAGGCATGCTGGTTTTTGGTTTTCAGAACAAGAAATTGTTGGTTGAACAGAGTTCACACAACCTTTTGGAGGACGAAAACCCTCTAAAGGAAGGTCAATTTCGGTGGTGACATTATCCACCCTAGCTGGTTGCAGGAGAAATCATTTAGGTTTCTCGCTTGGATTTAAAGAATTGGAGTTTTGTAAAATTTGTGAAGTCTCTCTCAGAGACAAATTTTAGGGTATTGTTAAGTTTGATAAAATTGTGGAGTTATCGGGTATATGCATATTATTGGTCGGTTGAAAATGACAGGGAGATTAGAATTGAATATATTAATGTGCTTGCATTAACTTAATCGTACTGCTTGTTTGGTATTAAGATCACTACAACTTCACAATTCTAGGAAAAAGGAAATCGAATGGTATTTGAGTTCCACACTAGCGTTACCTCCTAAATTTGTTGCGACTCCTCATAGAGTCAACTTGACTTACTTGGATGGGAGGGGTAATATGGGAAGGAAGGCATTGTTACATAAGTGCCGCCACCCACCCCTTAATATGCCTCATATTGGAGTGCAACTGCATGGTTTACATCATAGTTGTGGAAAGTGGAGATTTTTAATGATCATTGCTAGCCACATAATAGATTTGAGATTCTGGTTGGAAGGTAGATGACAAGGGAAATATTTGGCTTTCTTATATACAAGAAATTCAAGGAGGATATTCTTATTGAAAGGTTCCCAACCCAAATCTGATCCAAATTTTTTGAGTTTGATTTCTTATTTGACTTTGACCAGCAAATAGGGAATTTGTTTTTCTGTTTGTTTTTGCTGTTTTATGAGTTTTTTGTAATTTTTGGTGGTTTTTTGATTTTTTTGAGGTTTTGTGCTAGATAATTGCGAAAAAGAAATAGATGCTAAAGGAACATAAATGACTAAAGTAAAATTATGAATTATGATTTTCCTAGGATAACAAATGTAATTTTCAGAATTAATGAAATTGAACCACCGATTACATAGAATTTGCATACCTGGAAGCCAACTCCCAATTTATTGAATATTTAATTGGTAGAACCAAAGCATATACAATAAAGATCTGATCTGCTCCTTAGTGGTCTGAAAACCCTAATTTTCAGCTAGGGTTTGACTGAAAATGACACCCAAATAGTACGGCCAGATGGTGAATGCATTGAAATGATGATATCTGCTGATAAGAAGCCCCTATCTGCAATTATATTCTGATAACTCACTGCTGCAATCAATTCTAACTACAAATTAACCTATGATGAAGACCAATGATGCCCAAATGGAAACGCTAGGTAGATTTCCCTATTTTGTGAACTGGGTTTTCGTCCAATTCACTATCCTCGAAGGGATTTCGTCCTCAGAAGACTGTATGCTATTGAAACCCTCTTCCATCCAGAGCTTAAACTTGCAATTTGCTTTTGTCAAAATGAGAATAGAATGCCCAAGAATGAGCCCAACATATTGCTTTATAACCTCCCATGAGCTTTTTTTATAAAAGTCAATAAAATAATCCTCCTCAAGAAGCTACGCCCATCTTGAGGGTCTTCCCTCATCAAAAGAAAGGGCCACATTTTAAAAACAACTTGAGTTACTAGAATGGGGGGGCACTTTTCACTATTCCTTTTATAATATTCTTCTACTATTCACTTTTTACTATTCCATTAAAGCAAATTTTAATATGTCCAATTTATCCTTGGATTCATCAACTGAACTCCAAATTGAAAGGCTTGTAAAGCTCCCAGCTAAGCTCCACAACCTTCGGTTGGGTCCCCTAACCATTTTGTTGACCTATGAAAACCCTAATAGTAGGCCAACCTTCGCTATAGTCTGAGCTGCCTAAGGAAGGGACATTATAGTCCTCCCTTCCCGAGATTGCTTGCCCCCAAGCAACTGCAAAGCTGGATGCTGAAGTATCATCTCTCCTTCCCACGTGGCAACCTCCAACAACAAGTCCCTCCATCGTACTAGATACGCTTTGATCACTCGGCTACGCAACCTCCTCTCCCTCATGGCAAGAATCTCAACAGGTATCAAAACTAATCAGCTCTCCTCATCCAATGGGAGCAAAACAGGTGAAGAGACAACATGGTGTCCCAAAGCCTTCTTCAAACAAGATACATGAAAGACATTATGTATCTTACTCTCAAGAGGTAGCTCAAGCTCATATGCGACCTCACCAATCCTCCTCAATACTTTGTAGGGACCATAAAACTCAGGCTTGAGCTTCTTCGCCCCACTCCTCTTAAGTGTACTTTGTAAGGCTGTAGGCGCAAGAAAACCATGTCTCCAACCTCAAAGGTCCTCTGAACTTGATGTCGATTTGCATACATCTTCTGCTGATTCTGTGCATGTTGAATATTATCTTTAAGTGCCTTAAGGATATCTTGACTGTCCTGTAACCAATCCCGAGCTCTAGGCACTCTGCTATCACCTAATGCCAAGTCCACAAAAGATAAGGTATCATAACCATATAACGCTCGAAAGGGAGTCATACCAATCGACATGTGATACGAATTATTATAACAATACTCGCCCAAATACAACCATCGCACCCAAGCTTTTTGTTGTCCTGAAACATAGTTACGCAAGTAACCCTCAACCCACTTATTAACTATCTCCGTTTGTCCATCTGTCTAAAGGTGGTAACTGGTGCTAGGTGTCAACTCTGTACTTGCTAATTGGAATAGCTCCTGCCAAAAGATGCTCATAAACCTGCTATCCTGATCACTGACAATGGTCCTAGGGAGTCCATGGAGTCTAAACACCTCACGGAAGAATAACTCTGCCACCTGAGATGCTGTAAAGTAGGCTGCAAGAGAGAAGAAGTGTGCAAACTTCATCAGCCTATCCACAACCACATAAATGCAATCCTTTCCCTGAACTCTCGGAAGACCAGTAATGAAATCCATCGATATACTTTCCCACTTCTGCTCTGGAATAGGCAATGGTTGCAGAAGACCTGCCGCAAAAGTATGCTTTGACTTGTTCTGCTGACAAGTCACACACTCACGTACATAGCGCAAGACATCATCCTTGAGACCCTTCCATGAGAATCTCTCTCTCACCTGCCTGTATGTCTTAAAATATCCAGGATGTCCTGCTAATGGTGTGTCATGGACGACGCATAAGATCTTATCCTTCAATCTTGATCCAAGTACCAAATAAATCCTGTTCTTATAATAGATAACATCATCAATCACTGTGTATCTATTGTCCTAAATCCTACCATCCATAATCTCACATGCAAACTGATTCTTGGAATACTCAACTAATAGTTGAGACTTCCAATCTGCTGGAATCTCACTCAAAGAGCAAAGTGTAGCAACTGTAGGCCTCCTAGAAAGTGCATGAACAACAATATTCTTTTTCCCCTTGACATACTCAATGTCAAAATCATATGCCCATATCTTGCTGATCCATTTCTGTTGGCGCTCATTAAGCTCTTTCTGCTCCAAGAAGTATTTCAAACTATTGTGGTCAGTCCTCACCACAAACTTCCCACCTACCAAGTATTGCCGAAACTTTGCCAAAGCATGCATAATGGTGAGCATCTCCTTGTCATAGGTGGAATATAGTCTCTCATTATCCCTCAACTTCCTACTCTTGTAGGCAATGGGATGGCGATTCTGCATAAGAACTGCTCCAATACCCTCTCCGGATGCATCACACTCTAACACAAAGGGTTGACAGAAATCTGGAAGTGCCAAAACTGGACAAGTGCTCATGACCTGCTTGAGCCTATCAAATGCAACCTGTACCTCATCTGTCCATATGAATGCGCCCTTCTGTGTGATATCTGTTAAAGGGGCTGCAAGCTGTGAGTACCCCTTCATGAATCTCTTGTAGTAACCACGTAAGCCTAAGAAACCCTACAATTCTGAATAGTTCCTAGGTGATGGCCAATCAAGGATGGACTGAATCTTCTCCTGATGTACCTTCACCCCATCACTACCAATCACATGCCCCAAGTACAAGATCTCTATAAGTCCAAATTCACATTTGGACATCTTGGCAAATAGAGACTGTGCCTCCATAATGCCAAGTACCTCATCCAGATGCCTCATGTGCTCCTCCCAAGTCCTATAAATCAATATATCATCAAAGAACACAAGTACATACTTACGCAATTGCTTATTAAATATATGGTTCATGCATGACTGGAAAGTAGCAGGTGCGTTAGTAAGGCCAAAAGTCATTACCAAGAACTCATAGTGCCCATAATGACATCTGAATGCTGTCTTATGTATGTCCTTCTCACACACACGAATTTGAGGGTACCTTGATCGAAGGTCAATCTTCGAGAAGTGCACTGCACCATGAAGCTCATCTAATAACTCATCTATTCGCGGAATAGGATACCTATTCTCGATTGTTTTCTTGTTCAATGCACGGTAATCAATGCACATGCACATAGTGTCGTCCTTCTTCACCAACACCACAAAAGAAGCAAAGGGGCTAGAACTAGGTTTGATGTGCCCCATATCCAATAGCTCACGAATAGACTTCTCTATTTCATCCTTAAATTTCTTAGGATGATGATAAGTAGTAGTAATCACGGGCTTGGCGCCCTCCTCTAACTCTATCACATGCTCAAATCCACGGTCAAGAGGTTTGCCAGGAGGAATATCACTGAATACTGCTCCATGTTTGCCCAATATTGTTTGAACTTCAATGTGGAATGGCTGGTCATCCTGTGAAGAAGGTGACTTGGATGAAATGTAACACTGTACTGCCTACGCCACATCTCCATGTTTGAATATGGATTCCATCCTACTTGCTGAAACCACCATGGGCCCACTATCAGAAAGAGCCTTCAGCACAACCTTCTTACCTCCAACTATAAACTCAAACTCCATCCTCTTAAAATCCTGTATATACTTGCCAAGTGATTGTAACCATTGGATGCCTAGCACTGCATCAATGTCACCCAGACCCACAACATAAAAATCATCGGTCAAGGTGTAATCTCCCAACTATATACTAAGCTGTGGAACTACCTTGGTGCACCTCATAGAAAATACATTTGCTATTGTCACACTGAAACTAGGAAAATCCTCCGCTTGCAATCCTCGCTTAGCAACCAGTCCCTCATCAATAAAATTGTGTGTGGCACCACTGTCAACAAGGCAAGTCGCACGTTGTCCCTTAATCACTCCCTTCAAGTGAAAGGGATGGTATCTAGGGACTCCTGAAAGGGTGGCAATGACAGGATTGGGTGCATCCAATGCGTCACCCACTCCAAGCTCCACCTGTGGGGCCTTCTGTTCATCCTCACCATCGCTGCCCTCTAAATTTGTATCCTGTATATGCTCATCATCCACATCAGAGACAACCTCAATGAGATGCGCCTTGCCTTTCCCAAGGCATCGGTGTCCAGGCTCCCAAGGCTCCTTACATATGAAGCATAGCTTCTTCCTCTGCAACTCATTACGTGACTCCTGATCCATCCTGGGAGGAAGTGGTGCACTCCCGTGCTGTGTCAAAGATCTCTGAAAAGGATTGGAGCCCCTGGAAAACTTCTTATTTTGCTGATAAGAAGTAGGTGGTGAAGTATCAAGGTCTAGGGTAATTTGAATAGCCTCATGTAAAGTCTTAGGCTCAAGAGCCTTGACCAAACCCCGTAACCTGTCATGTAAACCCTCTATGAAAAGCATCACCACACGTCTATCTGGCATCTTAGGAACCATAACAACAATGCATTGAAACTCATTAATGTAAGTTTCAACATGTCCAGTCTGTTGCAGTAGTGCTAAATCCCTATAGTACAAGTCAACATCCTTACGGTCAAATCTGGCAATCAACCGCTCAATGAACTCCCTGTAAGAATGAATAAGTCTATGGTTTTGGGTAACGAAACCATGATGCCACCAATCATAAGCCACACTCTCCAAGTGTAGTATTGCAAACTGAATGGCCTTGTCCTCAGGCATCGGCTTAAGTGAAAGGTAGATGTCAAGCTTGTGCACCCAAGCTCGGGAAATGATCTTCTCGCTACCATCAAAGGAAGATATAGTGAGCTTGCTAGTAGCTCGATGGAGGTCACCATTATGTTGTTGTCTAGGCCACCTATCACCACGGTTCCTCATGCTATCTCTACACTGTGAACAATACTGAGGTAGAGGGAAAGCATCTCTAACATGCTCTGGAAGATGTGCCCACTCATCACTTGCTGCCATAACAACATCCTGAAACTCCACACCCTCAAGTGGGTCAACTGGTGGTGGCTCATCTTTAGGAGGAAAATGGGGCTGCATGGGCTTATCTGTTGTACGTGAATGAGTCCTATCACACCTAGGAGAACCAAGAGCACTGCCCATTGACGAGGGAGCCCCACTACTCCCACAGTTTCCTGTAACTGGAACAGACCTATCAACCCTATCACATCTGTCATGTCTGCTACGCCTATCCCTAGGCCGACCCAAATCCATCCTGTCAAGGGTATTCTGAAGTCTGTCTAATGCCTGTACAATCAGTGGTTGTGTATTAATGAGAGTTTTGAATAACTCACGATTAGGATCTTCTTGCGGATTCTGTCTCTCCCTCTGATGGGGACTTCTACTGCCATCATGGCTATCTCCCATAGTTGCACTAGGAATACTAGTGTCAACCCCAAACTGTCTGTGTGCTCTCCTGCGGGTATTATATCTGTGTGGCCCAAACTCTCTAGGATGAATAGAACTGATCAGAGTGCCCTTAGGCTGGCAAGATCATAGCTCTGATACCACTGAAAGGTTCCCAACCCAAATCTGATCCAAATTTTCTGAGTTTGTTTCTGATTTGACTTTGACCAGCGAATAGGGAATTTGTTTTTTTGTTTTTTTTTTGCTGTTTTATGAGTTTTTCGTGATTTTTGGTGGTTTTCTAATTTTTTTGAGGTTTTGTGCTAGATAATTGCGAAAAAGAAATAGATGCTAAAGGAACATAAATGATTGAAGTAAAATTATGAATTCTCATTTTCCTAGGACAACAAATGTAATTTTCAGAATTAATGAAATTTAACCACTGATTACATAGAATTTGCATACCTGGAAGCCAACGCCCAATTTATTGAATATTTAATTGGTGGAACCAAAGCATATACAATAAAGATCTGATATAAAGTCTGAGCTGTTCCTTAGTGGTGTGAAAACCCTAATTTGCAGCTAGAGTTTGATTGAAAATGACACCCAAATAGTATGGCCAGATGGTGAATGCACTGAAATGATGATATCTGCTGATAAGAAGCCCCAATCTGCAAGTATATTCTGATAACTCACTGCTGCAATTAATTCTAACTGCAAATTAACCTGTGATGAAGACCAATGATGCCCAAATGGAAACCCTAGGTAGATTTCCCTATTTTGTGAATTGGGTTTTCGTCCAATTCACTATCCTCCAAGGGATTTCATCCTTAGAAGACTTGTATGCTGCTGAAACCCTCTTCCAGAGCTCAAACCTGCAATTTGCTTTTGTAAAAATGAGAATAGAATGCCTAAGAATGAGCCCAACATATTGCTTTATAACCTCCTATGAGCTTTTTTTATAAAAGTCAATAAAATAATCCTCCTCAAAAAGCTACGCCCATCTTGAGGGTCTTCCCTCATAAAAAAAAGCGCTACATTTTAAAAACAACTTGAGTTACTAAGATGTGGGGGCACTTTTCACTATTCCTTTTATAATTTTCTATTACTATTCACTTTTTACTATTCCATTAAAGCAAACTTTAATATTTCCAATTTATCCCTGGATTCATCAATTGAACTTCAAACTGAAAGGCTCGTAAAGCTCCCAGCTAAGCTCCACAGCCCTCGGTTGGGCCCCCTAACCATTCTATTGACCTACGAGAACCCTAATAGTAGGCCAACCTCTGCTATAGTCTGAGTTGCCTAAGGAAGGGACATTACACTTATCGCAACCTTTCTTATATTTCATTAAAAAAGAAATCAATTTATATTATAATGGAGCTGTTGTTAATAAAATGGCATTGCATGATGTTGAAGGTCTTTAATGAGTTTTGGTTTTGTTAAGGGTGATTCGTGAGCTTATTAAAGTCTCTAAATGGTCGCCACCTAAGGAGAAATAATGGCCATACAAGCTTATAATATCTTTGAAATCATGGTGGAAACCTTGGTCTGCACCATATTAAGATGCCGACATTATTAAAGGGGAAGTGATTAATATTATAGCTGCTACCATTGCTTAGTCACACAGTTCAAAAAAGGATGTCGTGGTATATAGTATGCAAGCCTTTGTATACACAAGTGTCGTGTCTGAATAAATCACAACATCTATCTTCTATCTGCATCTATGAAGTAGTTTTTAGAAAGAACCGCTGTATTGTTTTGAGACTCAATGAAGGTGACGTGGTGACTTTGAATAGCTAAAAAATAAAAAGGTGCAATGCAAGTTTGTTCAACCATTCCTCCAGCTGCCACTGCAAATTCTTATGAAGAAAGCTGCCCAAGTTAGAAGGGAATTCGTTTATTTAGGGTGCCGACCATATAATAAGTGCTGCTGTACCAAAGGAGGCGGCACCGTACCATTGGTATATATTAAATATGATAAATACCTTGGGAATCTCAATGCTTAGGAGAATATGTATAGCTGAATCTTTATGCTAGTAATAAAATAATCGGGTAAGTTGTTTTCAACTGATGAGAGGCTAAATCCAACTATTTGTATCAGATATTAGGTTGTAGATATATAGGGTGAGATTTGAGTCTCTATTTCTATCCTGAAATATTTTGATTTCTGAAAATTGATAACAGAGTGTATATATATATATCATAGAAGCAATAATTTGCAAAAAGTCCCGATTTTTAAAAAGTTTGTAGGCTGGATGATTTTTCCTTGATTTTTTCCCAATTCAAACTGCAAAATTGCCAAAAAATGCAAATAAAATCATGCTGATTTTCGCGTGTTGTACCCCAAAAATTAAATTTTTTGTTACACTTAGACATTTTGAGAAATGAGTAAAAGTCTTGATAAATTTGTCAAAAAGGTCAAAATTGGGGTTTGCATGTCTTGCATGAGGGGTTAAAATGTGAAATTTCCAAAATCTGACGATTTGGGTCTGCTTAAAGCGATGTAATCTACAAAACCCAGATCTCAATTTTTCATCCCTACTTTTTAGGAAAACTGCTATTTTTAGAAATTTTCTAAAAATAGTAGGTTTTTCTGGGTTTCTTTTGAAACAGATATTGGCAAAATTTTCTAAAAATAGAAAATTTCTAAAAATAGAAAGTTTGTTTGCTAGGGTTCAAACTGATTTTGATTGGCTCAAAATACTTCCATATCAGGCTGGTGCAGTTAGAATTTCAAAAAGATTAGTTTTGCCCTAGTGGGTCTATTCTGTTTTTTCAGAAGCATTTTCAGGAGCTTTGAAGCCATCAATGGAGATCAGTTAGCTGCCAGGCATCAGATTCAACGTTCAAGCTCTGAACAAAAGATGAGATGGTGAATATGCACGAGGAACAAAGGACGAAGGTGAAAATTGTAGAAAAATGACCAAGTCTGCTAGACATGGGCACCCTAGAAGGAGATAGGCGCCCATCTTTTTAGGGCATCAGATGCAGAAATTAGGGTTTCTTCTCTGAGGCAAATTTGTTTAGATTCTTCCTAGCTCCGCAATGAATCTGGTAGCATCATCATTAGATCAACCAGTTACCTGGAATTCAAGTTCGAACAGAGGAGTTTCACACAGAAGACGGAAGGCAAACCACAAAAAACTTCAAAAAATTTCTAAGTCTGGGAACCCTGGGCGCCCAGCCATTTGAGAAGCCAAACTCAGCAGTTAGGGTTTGCCAACAAGCTCAATCTCTTCAGGTTTCAGTCAGCTCTGCAACATATGTATTCGTCAGATCAACAGATTGGTCAATCTCCGACAAATCCAGATCAAAGTTGAAAGTACAAAATGAAGGTTTAAACTTGGAGATGAAGTCAGATGAAAAATATTCTGTCTGGAGCAAATGGGCGCCCCTAGAAGAGAAAGGCACTGATAATTTTGGGGGCCTAAACGGATGAATTTGACAGTTGAGCCTCCAACGTGACTTCCTCAGAGATGACCAGGCTTTCCAACGAGATCACAAACACGTCAATTGGAGTTGGTAGTCGTTAGATGTAGCAAGTAGAACAGAGGGTTTGACAAGAGCCAAAGTCAAAAGTAGAGAAGAAAATGCAAAAAAATATTCTAACACTGGTGAAGTTCAGTGCCCCAGGTGCCCAGGGGCACCCAAACTTTTGGTGGCTCAAATTCAACTTTTTGACGAAGTGATCCCCAGAAGACCCCTCTTAGAATCTCCTTAGCTTCGTAATGAGCCCAACCATCAGTCAATTTGACGCTCGGGTCTTCAGATCTGACAGGATCATCTGTAGAAGAGGAATTGATGAAGAAATAGAAAAGTTTCTTAGTCTGGTAAAGGTGGGCGCCCCTGGAGAGAAAGGGCGCCCAAGGTTTTGAAGCTCTAAATGATAGAATTTTCCAATGCAGCGCCTACGATCACCTCGTTGTTTTCAGCCAAGCTATCCAGCAAAGCAGACAGTTAGTCAATTGGATTAGCGTAGCTCCCGGAATCAAGATTTTATCAAAAGATCAAAGGGAAATGAAGAACTTGAAAATCATGCAAAAATGGCTAACACTGTGAGAGTTTAGAGCCCCTGGAGGAAATAGGCTCCCCTGAATTTGAAGGTCAAAACAAAGTTTTTAGCTAGAAGTGCGTTGGCGTTTAAATTAGCACCTCTGGAGTGCTGATTGTAAACGTTCAGCTATTTCAAATGTAGTTGGAGTTAACTCAAGATGGTATTAAATGTAGTTGGAGTTAACTTGATGCTTCTTTCCAAGTTTAACTCCACTTTCCTTAAATCATGCATTGTTAGATCCCACTGATTAAGGATGTCTATTTGACTTCCATGATTTGTGGATCTTAGATCTCCACTAAATATGGATGTCTATTTTGGAGGGATACTTTCATTAAAGTTTACCTTTAGTTTACTTTCAGTCAACTGAAGTAGTTTCCAGTTGACTCTTTGTTGACTTTTAGTTAACTGAAGTAGTTTTCCAGTTAACTGCTTGTTCCCCCTTTTTAGGAATAAATCTTGCTAATTGATTGGCAAGAACTCATTGTTAACTCAAGGAGATTTTGGGGTTGCCCACTCCTTTGAGTTCTATAAATAAGAGCCTTGGGCTCATTATTTGTTTAACTTTTACTTGCTATGCAAAATTGCTGCGCCATTGTTGCCAACAGCTTTGAAAGCGGATACTTGTTCACTCTTGGATGAGAGTTTGTTGGTCGATTGTAATTGTGCATGATTTCGTGCCTTTGCTTTCCCAACCTTTGTAATTCGTTGATGAAGCTTTGAAGGAGAATATCAGAAGGCGCTTGCATAGGAGTCCCTCCTCCTTGGACATTTGTTATTGACAAGTTATCGTTTGTTGTTGTTTAATGTGTTGACTTCCAAGCTATACATCGGATAGGAGTCCCTCCTCCTTAGCAAGCTCGTTGGCCAAGGCATCGTAAAATTGTTGTTTCTCGTGAACTATTTCCTAGCCCATACCTCGGATAGGAGTCCCTCCTCCTTGGCAGGTCTCAGATCTAGTTTACCGTATAGAGTGTTTGCTTGTACCAACCTTATCTTGGTGTATACCCGAGAGTTCAGAGCCTCGGTCATATTCTCAGGAGACGGCGAATTCAGGTGATCCAACCAACCCATTCCCGCTCCTTTACCCTCATGCTCTGTTTACCTTGAAGGTATTGGATAGATAGAAGCTAGATTAGTCGTAGTTAAGATCTGCAGAAACTAGAGAAAAAGCTTAGCTACGGCGCATTGTGTTTGTGCACCCTTGTGTCCTGCCGCTGAAGCATAAAAAGATAGGAACTTTAGTTTACATTTCCCTTCCCTACGCATTGCTCCCAGCAGAGAGGGACTTCTCCTCTTTAAATAACGAAGAAGTGTTGCAAAACATTTGAAATAGCTGAACGTTTACAATCAGCACTCCAGAGGTGCTAATTTAAACGCCAACAGTTTTCTGGCGCCCACCGTGGGGCAATGAGGCATCAAACTTCAAGAAAAGCTAAACGCTTTTATTTCACGGGAATGACTATCTGGCGTCCTTGGGCACCAGTAGAGCAACCTGATCTTGTTCCAGCAACTCTCCAACCAGATCTTACATATATTGAAGGAGAGCAATTGGATATCATCAGCAGCTTGCGGATCTTCATCTTCGAGAAGAATACATCAACAACTCAGTGGAGAGCCGCAGCCATTACTCTGGACGAGGAAGAAAGAAAGGCTGATCTAGCAGCCGAGAGACCAGTATTACCACCACCTGCGTGGCAGTAAACATCCTGGCTTACCAAGTATATACGAGAAGGAGGACCAATCCCCTTTTTCAAGAAGAAGTCGGAGAAGCATCCGACACAGAGCAGATCTTTCAAGAGGTTCGAGAGCAATTCCTAGAAGAACCACAGCAAGAACCTCCTGCTCAAGCAATGGCCAATAATGTTAACATTCATAACGGCAATGGCCGTAATAACGGCAACAACAACAATGGCAATGGCAACAATGGCAACGGTAACTACATCAACAATCTTTTCGGCAATGGCCGAAATGCAAGAGTTGCCAGACGTGCTGCCCCACTTCCATGGGGTAACAACATAGGTCCATTGGCCTTGCAAGGAAACCATGAACTTCCCAAGGGATCACGGAAGCATTTCCCAAGATTCTATGGCGACGGGACTAGATATCTTGACGAACATCTCTCAGCATTCACAGCGGCCTGTTCCGTTCTGTCTGTGCCACACGAAGATATCGCCGTTCGACTCTTTGTCAAAACTCTTGAAGCAAATGCAGCTGACTGGTTCAATCATTTGCAACCGGGGATTATCACCAACTGGGAGGACATGAGCGAAAAGTTCTTGGCCAGATTCAGACCTGCTGAAGACAGTCATCAACTGTTTGCCCGTTTATCTAACTCAAAGATGGAGTCCACAGAACCGATGAGGGAGTTCGTAGCAAGGTTTAACCGTCTTGTTACACAACTTTCCCACTCAATGAATCCATCCGACGAGATCCTGATGAGCAGCTTCATTATGCCCTACCCTCAGAGATAGCCTTTTTCATAAAAGGCAGTCATGAAGAAGACTTGCTGGTAGCTCAAGAGAAGGCTATCGAACTTGAGGATCACATGATCACTACGGGGAAGATGAAGACTGATGCCATCAGACCGCTGGTCCAAGCATCAGCAGATCCATTGCTACAAAAGGTAGCAAACGAGGTGACAATCCTCAAAAGACAGTCACCCAACCAAGGGAAACAAGCAATGCCCACACCACCACCATATCAACAACAACAGCAGTACCAGCCTCAACAGCCTTATCAGCCCAAGAAGAATAATTTCCAATCATTCAACAACTTCAAGCCGGAGTTCTCAGGACCGCCTAGACAAGCAGAACCTGAGAAATCCAATGTGTTCTGTTGTTTTCATGATTCAGATGAACACACTGGATCTTCATGCCCTGAGAATCAGAGAATGAACCAGATAATGGGATATGCCGGAGATGCAGTTCCAAGCTCAAACGTAGTACCTTCAAATTCGAACATTGCTCCACCTCAAATGGACAATTTCGATGGCGACTCCGCAACGGGATACTTTCATAGTGAACCCGAAAATCAAGAAGAAGAAGACTATCGTCAATACAATCTTGCTGTCAATCACGAGAACCTGTCAACACCTGTGTTTACACGTGCTCAACATTTTAAGGCATAGAAAGAGGAAGACGAAAGACGACAGTCCAATGAAAAGGGAAAGGAAGCTTCCACTTCTAATCCCAAGTCTACACATGAGTTCGTCACACCAGTTTCTCAAGATCCGTCCCCGACGAGTTTTGACATAGTGACATCCATGATGAAGACGAAGGTGCAAATTTCACAGCTGGAGTATCTCCAAGATCATCCCGATCAAATGGATTAGATTCTCAAGGTAATTCAGAAGCCAATCATCATGCAGCCCACATTGCTAGCATCTTCCGTACCAGCGGGAGAAAAGCCAAAACCTTTTTACATATCTTTGTATATGGGAGGATATAAGCTTAGCAATTGTATAATTGATTCAGGGGCATCTGACAACGTCATGCCTTTACAAATCATGAAAGCTTTAGGGCTATCATGCACAAAAACAAAAGAAAAGTGTTATTCACTTGAATCCAAACCCGTGCCATTGGTAGGTCAGCTAAAGGATGCTCAAGTAAGATTAGCATCCTGCCCAGAAAAGAAAATCATGATGACCATTCTCATAGCTGATATCCCAATCAGTTATGGAATGCTCCTGAGTAGAAGCTTCTGCAAGGATCTCAGAGGCGAGATTCAACTGGATTGGTTGTACGCGACAATCCCATGGAAGAAGGGCACCTTCAAGTTGGAACCTGAGGCTAAGTCAACATTCACGGTGGTGAAATCTCAAGACCCACAAGCACAAGTGCTACATCAAAGCACGGGTCCTGACACGTATGCCATGCTGTCAGAAGTAACTGAAGAAGATGAAGGTTTTGCACTTACCACACAAACAATGAATGAAGATTCAAGAATGTGGAATATGCAATTCGACGGCAGTTGCTCAACAGCAGGTTCGGGAGCAGGAGTTGTCATTACCGCTCCTGAAGGAACATTGTACCCATTTGCTTATCGCTTGTAGTTTGATAACACAAACAATACTGCGGAATATGAGGCGCTCATACTTGGCCTCAAAAATGCAAGAGATATGGGTATAAAATACCTTCAAGTTGAAGGCGATGCAGAGCTGATCGTTCAATAGGTCAGAGGACTGTATCAAGTAAGGAGAAGCCGCCTTTCTTCTTACCGACAAAGGGTGTGGAATGCGATCGACTAGTTCGAAGCATTTAACATCAAATACATACCACGTGAGCAGAATAGCAGAGCAGATTCCCTTGCGGTATCAGCAGCTCTTTTCATGCCCCATTCTGATTTTCGTCAGAATATCTTTGCTGTTGAGCTCATTTACAGGCCAGCCATCTCGGACAACTGCGACAATTGGCAGGTCTTTACTAATGATGATGATATTCAAGAGTTCCTCTGCATGGAGGACAATTATCAAGAATTATTCTTTGAAGGTAGTGCTTC
Source organism: Sequoia sempervirens (assembly GCA_007258455.2). Taxonomy (NCBI): domain Eukaryota; kingdom Viridiplantae; phylum Streptophyta; class Pinopsida; order Cupressales; family Cupressaceae; genus Sequoia; species Sequoia sempervirens. The sequence continues at coordinate 170,475,254 of VDFB02281492.1, read as the reverse complement.
TCCCTCCAGAGAATATATGGCAGAAGATTCCGAAGTCACGGAATCTGGTGTCATCCAACTAAAAGGCAATAATATCCCCAAAGGTCTAGTATCCTTGGAGGATATATTTGATAGACACGACAGACGTGTTCAAGACCAAAGGAATTCTAACGACAAGACGTCAGCCGACTACCGACAAGTCAACATTGGTACGGGAGATAAGCCTCGGCTTGTCAACCTAGGCAAGTGTTGTACGGCGGAAGAAAGCGACAATTTCATCTCTTTATTCAAGCAATACCGAGACGTCTTTGCATGGTCCTATGAAGACCTAAAAGCATTCAAGCCAAAGGAATTGTCTCATACAATTCCACTTAAGTCTGACATCAAGCCTTTCAAGCAGAAGCAGAGACACTACAACCCGTGTGTCCAAGATACAATCTACGCGGAGGTGAAAAAGATGGTGGATGCCAAGATCATATACCCGATCCACTATTCCACCTGGGTGTCCAATATCGTTCCTGTACGCAAGAAGAGCGGAGAAATCCGGATTTGTGTAGACTTCAGGAACCTGAACCAATCGTCACTAAAGGATAATTATCCTTTGCCTATCATGGAACATACATTGCAAACAGTAACCGGTTCGGAAATGCTGTCATTACTTGACGGATTTTCGGGATACAACTAGATTGCAGTAGCTGAAGAAGATCAACTCAAGACAGCGTTCACCACTCCATGGGGAACGTTCGCCTACGAGAGGATGCCCTTCGGCCTCATCAACGCCGGTGCTACTTTTCAGCGAGCCATGGACTTGGCGTTTGGCGACTTAAAGGACAAATTGATAGTCGTCTATCTTGACGACCTTACCGCTTTCTCAAAGAAGCGGCAAGATCATTTTCAGCACTTAGTGAAAGTGTTTGAGAGATGCAGGCACCATCACATATCACTAAATCCGAAGAAGTCTATCTTCGCGGTGACAGAAGGCAAATTGCTTGGTCACATCGTCTCTAAAGAAGGGACTAGGATAGACCCTAATCGGGTTGATGCAATCAAGGACCTGACTCTCCCTACCAATAAAACTGGGGTACATTCTTTCTTCGGCAAAGTCAACTTTATACGGAGATTTGTACCAGACTTCTCGGAGCTGACCAAGCATATCTCAGCAATGATGAAGAAAATGACCGCTTTCAAATGGACCGATGAAGGAAGGAAGGCGTTCGAGAAAATAAAAGAGGCCATCAGTAAAGCGCCGGTGTTGGTTCGACCTGATTTCAATAAAGAATTCATTCTTTATTGTTACGCGTCGGAACATAATCTCTCCGCCATACTGACTCAGAAGTTGAATGAAGAGACTGAATCACCTATCGCTTTCATGAGCAGCAGCTTCAAGGATAGTGAATCTCGGTACTCCCAAATAGAGAAGAACGCATATGCAGTTGTGAGGGCTGTTAAGAATTTCAGATTCTACATCCTAAACTCTCACACCACCGTGTATGTTACAGACCCCGCAGTCAAGAGTGTCCTCACTCAACAAGAAATGGGCACCAAAAGAGGCAACTGGATTGCAAGAGTCCAAGAATACAACTTGGATATCAAGCCTACCAAGCTCGTTCGCGGGAGAGGTCTATGTCAACTCCTGGCAGAAGATGGTGATTTAAAGCACCAAGCTGAAGATGGAATCTCAGGAACAGAAATAGAAGACCTCCCAATGGTCTTATTAGTTGAATCTGCTCAAGAGTGGTACACAGAATTGTGGTACTACCTAACCTATGGGGAATGTCCAACACACTTGGATAAGCAGCAGAGAAGAACTTTGAAATTACAAGCACAAAGTTATGTGCTTGGAGGAAATGTTCTATACAAGCGTGGGCTTGATGGAACGTTCCTACTATGCGTCACCAAAGATCAACAAAGACGATTGATGGAGGCATTCCACAATCAAGCATGCGGAGGTCACTTCTCATCAAGGGTTACCACATTCAAGATTTTGCGGGCATCATTCTTTTGGCCGACTTTGTTCCGCGACGCATATGATTGGGTGCACAGATGCACATTGTGCCAACAATTTGTTGGTAAACTTAAGCTGTCAAACCTTCCGCTAAGGCCGGTGGTGATAGATGCTCCATTCCAGCAATGGGGCATAGACTTTGTGGGACCTATCAACCCTCATTCCAGCAAAGGACATGTCTACGTCCTCACAGCGACAGACTATTTCACTAAGTGGATTGAGGCAATTCCTGTAAAGCAGGCTACTTCCGAGGTGGTGTGTAACTTCCTCAAAGAGAACATCATTACACGCTTCAGAGTACCCAAAAAGATCGTGACTGACAATGCTACAAGCTTCTCGTCAGAGGAGTTGATAGAATTTTGTTTTGACTACGGCATCACCTTGTCCCATTCCTCAGATTACTATCCACAAGGTAATGGACAAGCCAAATCGTCAAATAAGAACATAGTCACAATAGTGCGCAAGATGGTTGATTCCAATCAACGGGCTTGGCACACGAAATTGTACGATGCTCTTTGGGCTGATAGAATCATGCCTAAGAGAGCTATCGGCACTTCACCTTTCATAATCCTATATGGCACTGAAGCTGCGTTACCCATCACTCTAGAGTTGTCCGCTTTGCAGCTGGCATCCACAATAGAAGATGAGGAATTCAAAGATCCTATTGAGAAACGTATCTTATGCCTGATGAAACATCAAGAAGAAAGGGTGGAGATAGTTGATAAGATCACTCAGCATCAAGAGCGAGTGAAGAAGATCTTCAACAAGAAGGCTCGGCAACGAGACTTTGAGATTGGAGATAAAGTCCTATTATGGGACAAGAGACACGAACCAAAGGGAATGCACGGAAAATTTGACTCCCTTTGGCTGGGGCCGTTCCTGATTCATAATATTGCAGGAGAGAATTCCTATATTCTCTCACATTCGGACGGGAGGCTTTTCCCACTGCCTTACAGCGGGCAGTACTTGAAGCATTTCATCCCTTCAGGGATGGGGTGAGTATATATTGTAAATACTTTTCCTTGCTTTAACGTTATGTTATTATGTTTTTCCCCGTTCAGTGAAGTATTGTCGTGTTTTAGGTGATTTCTTAGATGTTTTGTCGTAGGTGAATAAATTGGGGAATCCAATAAATAAGGTGAACTCTATTTTTAGGTATGTATGGAACCAAAGTCCTGATCGTTACCCAACTGATTATATATACTGGTCTACGAAACTTGAGATTCTCGGTTCTCCTATGCCGTAGGTATCCGACATGGTCACCAGACGGAGCCTAATGTTGTACCCAAAATAAATTTTTTGGCATTCTGTATAAATTGAGCTAAATCTTGTTAAAATGCCATGTTAAGTCAATTTTAGGTCAAACCAATCATAGAATCTTGGTGGGTTTTCTGTCAAAGAACACACGTGCAAAATTCTGAAAATTTGAAAATTAGGGTTTTTCGCCCCTATTTTCAGGGAAACCCCCGAAAATAGGACCTTCCCAGAAATGATTGAAAATGATTTTGATAGGATTAAAAGGCTTCACGATCACATTGGTCAAGTCAGAATCATCAAAAGACATGTTTTACTCTGGTGGGTCTATTTCTATTTTTCAGGAACAAAGTTAGAACCTCTGCAGCCATTAATGGCAGATTGGCCAGTACCAGGTGTTGAAAGCCTTCAAAAGCTTCAACACACAACCATGGCGGAAAAGGTCAAAAATGATGCTGTTTGATGAAGGAGATTCCTGAAAGTGAAAAAGGTCAAAATTTGACTAACTCTGGAAACGTTACGAAGGAGAAAACTCAAAATGCTGAAAAGAGCCTTTTTCAAGCAGGGGCGCCCATGATCTTTGAGGGTCAAATGCAGTCAGTAAGATCATCCAAAGCAGTCATTCTCGACGTTCGATTGCTGGCTCAACAGTGAAACAAACATCTAGATCATCCGATGAATAGATCACAAGCAGCTGCTGACAAAGCAAAAAGAGGCAGTTGAGGAAATGTCAGGAAACCACAGTTAACAGCAAAGTTCTAAGAAAAAGAGCCTTTCCAAAAGAAAGGCGCCCTTCTTTCTTGACCTCCAGATGCTGATAAATGACGAAAGGTTTCCTAGGATAACTTTCTCAGCCCAAGTAGATCTCGGAAACGCAACTGCAAGCACCAACATCTGACAGAGCATTCAACAGATAATCTGAATCAAAGTAGGCAACTTTTCAGATAAAGATGATCAGGCCAAAAGGTAAAAGCGCCCTTTTCAAGGAGGGGCGCCCTTGAATAAAGGAACCCTAAAATAAGATCCAGGTTTTCTGAAGTCAGTCATTCTTGGCCGAACAGAGCTGTGTACCTGATGAGACATCAAGCGAAATCATCTGACTCTCCGATCAACGAGAAATCCGGATCAAAGCACGAGAGGTCATTTCAAAAGGCTGAAGAACAAGGTTTGAAAATTCACTAAGGCATTAGCAAAAGCGCCTTTCCTTGGAAAAGGCGCCCATTCTTTTGAAGCCCTAAACTCAACTTTTTCATCATCATATCTCCCAGGCACTTCTTTCCATTTTGGATCCAGCTCCGCAGTGAATGTGTTCGCAACATCTCAGGATCAACAGATAACGCTAGATTCAAGATCAAACAGAGGGCTTTCAGGAGAGAAAATATTTAAAAGTTTGCAAGAAACCAAAAGGGACGCCTAAAGAAGTCAAGGGTCAATTTGTTGACTAAGTCAAGAGCTTTTTGAGTTAAAGTTGGCTAAAACACTCCACGATTGGTAGCAATCACCTTTTTAACTTTAGATCAAGCCAAAATCACCTTTTGAGCTTGAGTTAGGTCCCCAAACTTGTGGATCTGAAGCTTAAACATATATATTCAAGGTGAAGGCGTCCCATTTCATTATTTCATTGCAGGTTAAGAGATCAAGATCAGCCACAAGCTCTCAAGGACGCCATTGATAAATCTGAACAAGGTTTTCATCCGTTCTTCAATTTTTCTTGCAGATCTGAAGCAGAAGAGGATTGCTATTTTGAGGATTGGATCCAGAGATAGATTTTTTCAGGGAATCAGATAAAACTTCCAATCCACCTTCTGTCTATTTCCTCTCTTCTGGTCTTAGGTTTTCTTTGTATTTGATGCAGCCGCAGCTACATCGTGATCGATCAACTGGGTAGATTCAAAGATTACTTTCCGCAGAAACCCATCTTTGACAATTTTTCCAAAATCGCCAAAACTTGCTGCCCTTATTTTGGGGTTTTTCCCGAAAAGCTCTTTAATCCAAATTCCGAGGAACTGGGTTTGTTCAGCATTGAAGCACGAACAAAACTCATGTGCCGGATTTTTTTTGAAAAAATACTTCTCGGCGAGGCGCTATTTTCAAGGGTTTCCAAAAATCATCTGAACAAGGTCAAGATTACAATCAATCTTTAAGTTTTTCAAGATGCAGTACTCCCAGGTACAATACGAGACCAAGATGGTCTTACTCCATGATTACTTGAAAACAGTTGACACAAATGTACACCAAGTAAATCCAGTGGTTGATTTGGAGCAGCTAGAAGGCATGAATCAAATCACATTGCAGAATATTGAAGAATCCGGGTTGCTGCAGGCCGCATCAATTCCCATCACACTACAGAGTGTAGAACTTGTAATCGCTTGTATCAAGCATTACAATCCTACCACCAGAGAAATCAGAGCAGCAGATGGAAGAATTGTTTGCAGTCTAAAGCCTCAGGATATCGAACGGTGTTTTGATATTCCATCATGTCCTAATAGCAAAGTCATTTCAGTGACGGAATGTGAGAGGGCATTTGAGACAGCTAAGGACAAATGTCAAAAGGTTATGGCTGAAAAATGGCTAAAAGTGACAAAGGCAAGCTTGCCTAAGTTGTTGGGACGAGGAGAATGTAAAGATGAGTACGCAGTGTTAATCACTCTACTCAATAGAATCACTGGAGAAGAAGATGGTCGTCAATTCCAACCATGGATGTACTATGTCATTGCTAAAATCATTGGCAGAAGGGAATATTACGACTGGGCCACTTTGATTAGTGACACACTCCACCGACAAATCACTGGGTATCTGGAAGCTCAGAGGTTCCACATGTGCTCTTACCTAGTATACCTAATAGCCTTCCAAGGCGATTTCAGGTTATTGAACAATGTGGGAACCATAGGTGTGCAAAAGGTTCACGAACATTTCGCACGTCTTGAGTTTACTCAAGCAGAGCGACACTTCAAGAGAACGAGTGATAACTTCATTATGCACACAGTACGTGAGCTTAACCATGAGATGCACGTGCATATTTCACAGACAGCCAGAGAGGCAATGGCGGATTGGGCGGATTGGTTCATTCAATTCCCTACGTTCTCCTACATACGCGTGTATGGCTACATTGGCCACCCCGCCATGCTACCAAGATACCCTTCAGATAGGGTAGTCTTCATGGAATTCCTGAGACAGTTGTCCGAGGTTCATGTCTACTTGCGCTTGAAGAGGAAGACAGCTGTCAACTTTCCCGTTGAGATGGGACTATATAGATGTGGATTCGCGGCAGATGCTAAGATGATGAGTCAGGAAACAGCGAGGTTTAACCTCAAGTATCTCATTGATAGAAGATCCTATGATCCCAGAGGACTCTATGCGGCACACCTCGAGCAACACTCGTCACATAAGTCTTCTATGGAAGATTATTGGGTAAATTGCAAAGACGAGTATGAAGTGCGAAGAAGGAACTACAGCAGGTTTAGACTCTCACAAATTGCTGATTTTATGTCAGCAGACATCGAGGGCCTGTCCGATGATGGAGGGGAAGTCACTCTCTCCTCATTCTTTGCAGATTCAGTTGACTGCCAACCGCTCCCGAGAGTGGATTGGTATGCCAAAGAAGACACGTCTATAGAAGAAAGAACGAGTAGAGCGGTTAGAAATAGCCAACTCTATCTCGACAGCAAGAAATCAAGGAAGGTGATACCTCACAGAGCAGAGCCGCCACAGGTTCAGTCTACACCACCTTCCACTTCAAAAAGGAAGCCTAGGCAGAAGCAATGGTGCAATCCTCCCCGAGGGATGAGGATGTCAAAGCCTAGAACACAGAGGACACCTATGGAAAAAGCCACACATAGTCCTGAAATAATCACGGGTATTGCTGCCCCAGAACAAAGAGTAGAGACTGCTACCCCTGATTCAGCAGAAGTTATCACGGAGGAACCAGCAGCAGTAATTGTTGAAGAACCAGTGGCTGAGCCAATGGCAGAAGCAACAATAGTAGAAGCAGCAGCAGAAACGGTGCCTGTTATGGAAGCAGAGCCGCCAATATCACCAGTACCACAGCGGTCACAAGTCCTCATCGACTTGGATTCGCCACCGAGAGACATTGCTCCAGCACAGTCTCACACATCTAGCATACAAGGGCCTCACGTCCCTCCTAGCGAAGTTCGCCGAGATTCTATTTGGCTTGAAGGCTTCCTAGGAAGAAAGAGGGAAAAACCCTCCTATGAACTTGACTTTACCGAATTCGATCACGTCCCACAAGACACATCGGCGAAAAGGTTGAAGAATCAAGTTCACATAGAAAGGAATGCAGAGTGTGAGATCATCATAGAGACTGCCGCTCCACCAGTAGAGAAAAGCATACACGAGGTCCAAGTAGGAGACTACACTTTGTCTCAACTTAACCTCGGGAAGACTACACGACAGGTGGAGGCAGACCTTCTTGGAATAGCCTCGGTGAGCGCACAAAAAAGAATGGCTAAGGATGGTAAAGAAAAAGCAGCCTTAAAGGCTGAAAATCAGAAACTGAGGTCTTACATAACCAGCTTGATACATGGCACACCAAACGTCTCAGCCCTACCAGCAGGACTACTAGATCTCCCCGCCGAACAAAATCATCGGCAATTGTTAACATTCGGCAAACACTTGGAGAGATCAAGTGGAAGAGTTTGTTCTTCTAGGGTAGATGCATACCGCAAACCTATACCCGCTATGTGATGAGCAGCCATGGACTGCAAGAGATCCAAAGAAATGCAATAAAGCGATCGCAAGTGAGGCTTGAAGACGAAGCAATTGCAGACGGCAACGAAGCATCAACGCGATACTGGAGAAAAACAAGCAATCATCTTTTTGTTTGAAGGAACACTGGCGATAAGGAAAGCCTACCACGCCTTCATTCCAGAGCGATTGATCATGCATGGGCAGGGTTGCCACTATTATCAACTTCAAGAATGCTGGTGATATCTTTAATTTTCGCATGGAATATCGCTGTGAGGAGGAGAATACGCCGAGATGGTGCCATCGATGTAACTGCCCGTGGATGTCATCCGCAGTACCTTTCTTGATGATCCAGATGGTTGCAAGCTAGCTAAGGTAGCAGCTTTATCAACCAAGTTTGAAGAGGCAGCATCTCAGTGTATTGACTTCGGAAATCAGCTCACAATGGGTGAGATCATGCTACGACGCCACGTCATCATCCTACAGAGCATTAATTCCCCAGAAGCTGATGAAGTCAATCAATGGATAGAGACACTGCTGATTAATGGCGAATTATAAATGCACCCAAAAAGGACGCCATACACCCTCCAAGTGGCATTTATGAGACTTGAGTTTGACTTGATGCTTCTTTCCAAGTCAACTCAAGATGGTATTAAATGTAGTTGGAGTTAACTTGATGCTTCTATCCAAGTTTAACTCCACTTTCCTTAAATCATGCATTGTCAGATCCCACTGATTAAGGATGTCTATTTGACTTCCATGATTTGTGGATCTTAGATCTCCACTAAATATGGACGTCTATTTTGGAGGGATACTTTCATTAAAGTTTACCTTTAGTTTGATTTTCAAATAAATCGCAGTTTCGACTCTTTGTTGACTCTTCGCTAATCAAGTAGTTTTCAAATTAACTCGCTTGTTCCCCTTTTTAGAATAAATCTTGCTAATTGGATTGGCAAGAACTTCATTGTTAACTCAAGGAGATTTTGGGGCTCCAATTCCTTTGAGTTCTATAAATAAGAGCCTTGGGCTCATTATTTGTTTAACTTTTACTTGCTATGCAAAATTGCTGCTTCATTGCCGCCAAATTTCGAAAGCCGATTACCGTTCACCTTGGATGAGAGCTCTGCTGGCCCATTGTAATTGCGCATGATTTCGCCTTTGCTTTCCCAACCTTGTAATTCATGATTTAAAACTTCGGTATTTATAAATTAATGCATGGGCTTGCATTAGAGTCCTCCTCCCGGACATCGGTTATTGACAAAATTATCGCTTGTTGTTGTTTAATGTGTTGACTTCCAAGCTATACATCGATAGAGTCCCTCCTCCTTAGCAAGCTCAAGTACTGCCAATCGTGAAAATTGTTAATTTCGTGAACTATTTCCCAGCCCATACCTCGGATAGGAGTCCCTCCTCCTTGGCAGGTCTCAGATCTAGTTTACCGTATAGAGTGTTTGCTTGTACCAACCTTATCTTGGTGTATACCCGAGAGTTCAGAGCCTCGGTCATATTCTCGAGACGACGAATTCAGTGATCCAACCAACCCATTCCCGCTCCTTTACCCTCATGCTCTGTTTACCTTGAAGGTATTGGATAGATAGAAGCTAGATTAGTCGTAGTTGAGATCTGCAGAAACCAGAGAAAAAGCTTAGCTACGGCGCATTGTGTTTGTGCACCCTTGTGTCCTGCCGCTGAAGCATAAAAAAGATAGGAACTTAGTTTACATTTCCTTTCACGCATTGGTTCAGTGAGAGGGACTTCTCCTCTTTAAATAACGAAGAAGTGTTGCAAAACATTTGAAATAGCTGAATGTTTACAATCAGCACTCCAGAGGTGCTAATTTAAACGCCAACAGTTTTCTGGCGCCCACCGTGGGGCAACGAGGCATCAAACTTCAAGAAAAGCTAAACGCTTTTATGTCACGGGAATGACTATCTGGCGTCCTTGGGCACCAGTAGAGCAACCTGATTTTGTTCAGAGCCAAACAAGTGTTGTATCATGATTATCTGAACGAATGAGGTTGAGAAGTACTTTTTCAATACCACCATGGACAAAAAACTTCATCATCTCAGTTGAAGAGCGTGAAAAGGTGTGATATGAGGAAAATGACAAGTGTTGGAAAAGAGTTGTACAAAATTCTTCCATTGAAAAATCAAGAGAGGTGTCAGGAGCATAAAGTTGCAGAGTCGCCAAGTTATCAATTAGTGAGTCATCTTTTCGGGCAGCGATGTTTTTCAAGAATTGAACTCATAAAGCAACTGAAGAAGTGAAAGATTCTCTAAGTTTGATCACAAAAGGTGAAGAGATCGTGGAGAATCAGAATATTGCCTTAGATAGAATCAATGCACCTGACCGGGACACAGTTTCCAGCTTTTTGGCGGATGTGATTGAGATTTAAAGCAACTTTCTTCTAGAAGCTTTCTTTCCGCTTTCTTTCTATTCTTGGAACAATTCTTATCCATTCTTTTAAGAAGAGAAAGAAGATAAAATGTAATAGTTGGCGTTTCCTGCTTTTCCTGCTTTCTTAGGTGTTAGTGTTATTTTCTTCTAGATTTAGAAATAAAGTTTGCTTGCTGAGCAACCCCTAATTGTAAAAGCAAGGAGATTTTACGGTTCCCTACTCCTCTGTTTGTCTATAAATAAAAGCCTTTGCTCATTAGTTTCTTTAACGGTTATTGTGATAGCAAATTTGTAATGTCCCTGTTTTTAGCACTTAACTTTTCAGTGATTGGTAGCCTATTCCCAGTGTGTTGTCGGCTGGTCAGTGGCACAATTAGGGTTTCCGGCTGTTTAATGGGTTCTCTTGAAGATTCAGGGTTTTGCTTGTTGGAGTTTGGTTGTTTGGATTCTGGATTCCTTCTGGGTTTTCAGAGAGCTTCGCAGAGGTATGACTTGCAACTGCGTCGGGCAACTTTTTTGGACTTACTATTTTTAATAAGTTATGACGGCTACAGCTTGGAGTCAAGGATTTTGTATTGCGGATTCTTTCTGGGTTTTCAAAAAGCTTCGCAATGGTGTCGCATGCACTTTGATCCGAGCAACTTTCCGAGTTTACTATTTTTAGTAAATTCTATTTTTAGCAGTGGTCAAGTCAGCATCAGCTCAGCAAGCTTTCCTTTTCTGGCAGTTCATTGGGTAATTTTGATTTTTGGCTTAAGGGGTTCATTTTGGAGAAATAAGTCATTTAAAGTTAATAATGTTTTATTTTATAAAATAACCCCTTGTCCTAGTAATATGACTTTAAGTTGTTTTAAAAAGGGGGACTTTGAGGGTGGTCATCTCATGGGGAATTGTTTTGATATTTCTAAAGTCAAAAATACTTCTTGGAGAAAGGGACGCCATTTTATGAAGAGGGGATTTTTAATAAAGTCAAGATTGAACATTATGAAAGGGGGCGCCCAAACTGGAGGGAAAAGGAGTCAATTCAAATTTGAAATTAGGGTCTGTTTTCTAGAAGCTTCTGGAGGGCCTTCTCAAAGTTATAAAAGGGACCTTGGGACTTCATTTACCATCTTTTGTCTACCACATCGTTATGCTGCTGAATTGTCTTTAGCTACTCGCTTCGAGGAAAGCACACCTCCTAGCATTGGCTCATCTTCTTGCTTGAAAGATAGCAACTAGTTGAGAGGATAGTTTGTAATAGGTTTGTTTTGCATTTCAGTTGAATATTTTGCATTTTGGAGTTCTAGTTTGCATTTCTGTCTCATTTCTGAAGTTGCTGAATATCACAGAAGAATGTAAGAATTGCTCATAGCTCTTGGAATAAAAATGCTATTGTTCTGGGTATTGAATCTATCAATTTGTCTATGAGGGGCGACCATTCTAGCTCATTTGCAGATTTTATTAAAGTGTCTTTGATTTTACAGAGCAAAATCGCCCTTGCAGCTGGGCCGTACCATTCTGGAGTTGCTTTGAATTTTGTGCAAAATAAATAATGGTTATTTGGGGTGGTTTTAGGAATGCATCTTGGGCGCCATCATCATTAGAGTAATCTGCACTTGATTTCATGTCATTTGAGTGAGTTGTTAGGTTGCTGGTCTATCATATCAGTCCTATAGAAAAGCTATTTCGTGAGGAGTCTGAGTCTAGAGGGGTTTACTTAATGTTGAGGAAGTCTTATTTAACATTGCAGCATTGAAGAACTTGAATCTCTCGGTTCTAGCTAACATTCTGACATATTGTAAGCTGATTAGTAGTACTATCAGCCATTCTCCTCTTTATCTCTCATTTTCTCTATTGTACTTCCCACTGAATAAGTGGAAGAGGCTGGCTTGCGGCCTATTTACTTTCAGTTAGTAGTTTCGGGACCCTCTGACCATATGCTCGCCATCACTCGGCGCCATTCTTGGTTAGGGTTACTTCAGTTCATCATGCATTGATCCTTTGACCATATGCTCGTCTGCCCAGGCGCATTCTTGGTTAGAGTTCCCTTCCAGTCTGCAACTGCATTAGATCCTCTGACCAATGCTCACACCTTGCCCACATCGGGATCCTGGTGTACATTCTGGTTAGAGTTACTTTCCGTATCGTTTTGGTTTAGAGCTAACCTTAACGGGTGCGTGTTGATTGTAATTTGTAATCAAAAAAACAAAAAAAAAATTAGTCCGGTTCTTTATAGTGGTATCAGAGCCATGCATCCTGCCATCCTGTGGCCATCAAGGTTCAGTTGACAGTTGAATGACAGAGAAATCAGTTTCTACACCTGAGGTCAGAACAAAGTTCAGTTTAGCTTTCAGAAGTTTCAAAGATGTTGCGTTTTCTAAGGTCCAGGGATCGTGAGAAGTCAGATTCAACTATGGTATCCGAGGAAGGAAAGGTTAGTGATGCCGTAAGGGATTTCATTGAATATGCCAAACAGTATAAAAGACAATGTGAACATGAGGCTGCCAAATTCCGTGAACAATATCAAAACATGTCAGATGATTATAGGTACAATGTTTCATTTGATGCCCATTTGAATTGTGTGGCGTTTCTGAAGTCCAAAAAGTCGGAGATGGTGGACCACATTAGGAAAATGTTAAAAAAGGAAGCAGAACAAGCTTTGGTTGAAGAATCAAAGAAGGAAGAAGATGAAGTGCCTATTTGTGAATTGCAGCCCACAAATGTGCAAGTTGAAGAGAAAAATCAGTCATTTAGCATTGAAGATGGCACAAGCAAGATGCACATATCACATCAAAATGAACGTGAGCTCGATAAAGATACCTTGGCAAGTGAAGAGTTAAGGGTAGAGTCCCATAATACTTCCCTTGACTTGCATGTAATAGGAAGTAATGAAGATCAGCTTGGTAGGACTATTGTTTGCGATGAGTTCGTTGAAGAAAAAGGACATATTAGTGATATTGGAGGCGAATCCCATAAGTTCATGCATACTCATTTTGAGGATTTGATGAAGAAGGATTTTCTTCTTGTTGCTGACCCAACTTCCCAAGAAGTTCCACATGAAGAAATTGGCGACGTACTTTTCCATGAAGGTCCCGAAGAAGATAGGGATGGTGAAGTTTTCAAAACAGCAAGTATAGAAGGTTCTTCACTCCATTTCCATGGTGGCGTTATTGGACTTGGGTTTGACCAACAAACCGAACCATGGGAAAGAAATATTTCTGATGATATCATCTTAAGTGATTTGGGACTTGACTTATTCAAAGAGTCATCACTACAAAGGGAGCATGATAAGTTTTTGCCGGTTGATCATCCTAATCAACCCACTAGCATTTGGGATCCGGGTGTGTTGGCACCAAGGAATGAAAGAGAACCGTTGTGGGATGAATTTCCCTTTGACCCTGATGAAGACCAAAGTTTCGTTTGCATTGCAAGCTATGAGGAGGGCACAGAAGGGAAAGTTGTCTTTGATGAAGTAGCTTGCTCTGAAAAGTTCCATGGTGATTCTTTCGAGTTGGTTCCAGCCACCAAGGAGGATGTTTCTTCTAAAACCTTCAGAACGACATTCGATGATTCTTCGTTCGAGTTAGGGGCTGCCATAGCCTTTGATCAAGAAGACAGTGAGGTGGATGAAGAGCTAGAAAACCAAGTGGCTCTTGAAGATGTAGAGTTTGAAGGTGTTACTAAACGCAAATATGATTTTCCAATGCATGAAGCTGATTACAAACTTAGGGACGAAGAATTTGTGAAGTATGATGCTTTTTATGACAATGAACATTATCCACTAGACAATGGTGAAATACAAGAATGTTGGAGCAGCAAGGAGGGCAGTAAAGACAAGGGACAAGGTTCTGATTTTCAGTTGCAGCCCATCAGCAGTTCACCATCTTCGCATTCTTATGAGTGGGAAGGTCAATTCAAGGTGTTCATTGACAAGGAAGTGCAAGCTCTATCCCTGTTTGACCGCACACTTAGCTTGGTTGAAGAGTTGGACTGGAAGGCTTAGCTTGAAGAGAGACAAAGAGGAGTGAACGATGAAGTTGCTCTTCCCAATCTGCAACTTATCAGAAACTCTTTGGTAACCTTGAAGTCCGAGTACATGCACTTGGTTGAAGATCGTGATCACGCCTTTGAAGTCGCAAAAATGACCATTTGTGCTTCTCAAGATAGAGAGAGGGAGTTTGATGAACTTTCTCTGAAACTTGAATCAACAAGAGTTACGCTAGAAGAAACTCAAATGGCATTTACAGAGGTAGAAAATCAGTTTGCTGATTTCAAATTTGTCACAAAGCAAGAGAATGTAAAAAGAGCTGAAGAAATCCAGCAAGTGATTGGAGAACTTGATTGTCTTCAAGAGGAGTTTGATCTTGTAAGCGTCACAAGGAAATCATAAGTTGTATGTGCAGATTTGGGGCAGCGAGATGAAAGGAATGGCTTCCAAGTCTTTGACAATCCCTGTAAGAACCTTGGTGGTTCTCAACCCCGAAACCCTAACTGAAAATATTGTTTTTGCAAGTTTTGTGTTCTTTTGTATTTTTTTGAGGTTTTTCAGACAAATAAGAGAAGCTGCGATTTTTCTAATAAATGCTTATAAATTCGTAATAAATTCTAGAACTATGAAATAAGCTTGAACATGCTCAGAGAATATGGGCGCATCAATTTATTATCATTCCAGAGCTTTTACAATGCAAAAAGATTGAACAAATGTATATAAAATATGATTTTATTCAAAAACCTGATTTTTCTTGCCAGGCGCCAAAAATAATAAAGATTGTACGGCTGAATAAAGAACCAATCTCCAAGCTCGGAAACCAATGCTGGATCTCCAGAAAACCAAGGCGCACTAGATCTGAATGAGAGAATCTGAAGACAGGAGGCGTAGTTCACTAAAGATGATGGTACGGCCTACAGGGTACAGAAATGTACGGCCTGGTTGCAGCAGCAAATAAGATAAGTACGGCCTCAAGTAATTAATGCCAGATCTCAGATAAATGAACCCTGGGAGAAGTCGCCCCTGTTTGCTGATAAATATACCCTGAAGGAACTTTCCTAAATCAATCAATTAATCCAACTGCAACTTCTGAATGAAGTCACCAAGATGCAAGCTTCAACTGGTATTGCACAGTCTCAGTTTGCCAATTCCTGAAGAGGTATCGTTCTCCAGAAACGAGTCGTCTGCTGAAACCCTAGGTTTTGCAAACTCCAATGCTCAGAGCAAAAATAAGACAAAGTTGAATAACATAACATAATGGTTCGATTTTGTCTTTCCTGTGATTATATACCTCCTTTGAGAAATTCGACCCAATAGCTCTTTTAATAATCATTTAATAAAATGATTAAATTCGTCTTTTAGACTTAGGAGAAATAATAATTAATTAAATGACGTCTCACTAATGAATAATAATTATTCATTATGTCAAATATATCACTTTATTATAAAGTATTAAAATACTTTATAATATATCATTTAATTATTAATATTTAAATATATTAATAAAGTGACTTTAATATAAAGTCAAAATATTAAATATTCAATAATCATTAAATACTCCTTATTTCGCCATCTGATCACCAAACTGAATAACTGGGTCGACTCTGAGCTGAATAGCTGAACCAGGTGCCCTGCCCAAAATAGCAGCTTCCCCCTGACCTAACTTTCTAAAAATAGAAAGTTTCTAAAAATCCACTCTGGAAGATTCTGCGAAGGCCCAACCTGAAACAACTGCAATACTGAAGCTACAAAACACTGAGTAACTGCCTCAGATGATCCTCTGCACACATCTGTCAGCCTACGAGGATCAAAATGATAGGCTAACCACATAACCAGCTGCGCTGACTAGGATGGGGACATCACAATCCCTTCTTTGAAGTGGGTGCTGAAGCAACTTATGACAATCCTCTCTTTGTTTTGAAAAATGAGTCAAATAGTGAAGTGACCAAGCATGAGGTCAAGCATGAACTCCAATCTAAGGATGCTTTGATTTCACTCTATGAAGATGTGACACAAATTGTGATTAATAATCTTCCGAGGTTGCTTGTTAGCGAATACATAAGAGGGTTCGAGGATGAAGTCTCTACATGGGAATTGTTGATTCGAGGAGATTTCCACATTTTCGGCATCAAGATGTTGTTGCGACCAGTCTTGGTAGCTGTTGGTAACTTTAATACAGCAGCTAGGAGTGAAGATTTCAGACCTACTATCCAGAAGGCATGGAAGGAAGGTGGACCAGAACTTGGTGGTTGCATACTTGATAATCCCTCCCTTGGGTGGAGTGATGTTTTGGTTCATACTAGTCAGTTTTGGGAGTTGAATTTGAAGCCACTCTATGTTTCATACTTCAATGTTGCTGAAGCTTTCATGGTTAAGCTTCAAGGATTCACTGGATGGTACATCAGTTTTAAGATAATGCACATGATTCTCACTAGCACTTGGGAGTGCGTTGAGATTTCTTTTCAAAATGTTGAAGATCACTTTCAGTTGGGTATCCATGCTTGGGATTGTCAACATAGGTTGATGGAGCTTATCACATATGGAAAGGACTTTTGGAGGGATAAGGACCAAATTTTCATTTTGGTTGGTATTGTTCTCTTTTTTTCCAGCCACTTGATGGTTCCATTTGTTCATCAACAAATGGATTGGAGAGAAATTTTGAGTATGGGTCGGAAAGATGAACAGTTGGTTGCTCTTGGCGTTGATCCTTGGCCAAGACAAGGGCAGATTTTGGGACATGAGTTTGCTGGTTGGAGGCAGACCAGCCATCTTACATGTGGAGTTACTTTCATTCAGGAGAGTGGATTCTTCACTTTCGGTCTAAGAGCTTGTAGTTTTCAGTTGGAGGTTGCTTTAGTGAATTTTCCAGCCACTTTGGAGGTGCTACCTTGCAACTCAATGCTCATTTTATATACTCACGCTTGGAAATTCCATTGGTGCTGCTGTTTTTCCTTTTGTGAAGTACTAAAATCAGATTGCACTTTGCTGACTTCAGCCTTGAATAGCAGATATTATTTGTTTTTTCACACCTATCCTATTCTCGGAGTTCATCTTATGGAGGTTTGTGATGTTAACTTTGATAGTTTTATCTCATTGTTGGTTGGGGACAGCGAACTACCTCTTGTTTTGATTCATCATTCTGAGACTCATGAGGTTGGAACTATGAGAGTTTTCTGTAGTCTTCAGGGGGGTATTAGCATAATTCAGTTGGTGCATAGTAGCTCCATGAGAAGACATGAGTATGAGTTTGTTGAGCTCTTGCAAAGGATTGTTTCCCTCTTTGCAAGAAGATTTGAAGATGACACTTTTGCCATCAGGGCTTCGTTTGTTATCATGTGGAGGTATGCTGAGGAGATTGATTTTGAGTTGAGTAGCCTATCTTTCTTCTTGCTTAGAATTGTGGTTGACAGTGGTATGATTGATACTGTTGGCTTTGGGCATCTTGGACTTGAGGCATTGCATGATATTGATCTCAGTCCTTTAAGATCTTTCAGTTTGAGTATCGTGGATGGTAACACCTTAGAGTTACAAGGAAGGTTAGTGCAGCATTGGCATGATGTTTTCACAGATATGATCAGAGTGGTGCAGTGTCGGCATGGTGGGTCCTTCCTGAGACGGACTTGGGAACCTGGGATCATACTTGTTTGGGTATTGATTAGTTTTATATACTTTGGAGTTGTGGTGGTATTGCTTGAGGACAAACAATTTTGGGAAGGGCGGACTGTAATGTCCCCGTTTTTAGCACTTAACTTTTCAGTGATTGGTAGCCTATTCCCAGTGTGCTGTCGGCTGGTCAGTGGCAGAATTAGGGTTTCCGGCTGTTTAATGGGTTCTCTTGAAGATTCAGAGTTTTGTTTGTTGGAGTTTGGTTGTTTGGATTCTGGATTCCTTCTAGGTTTTCATAGAGCTTCGCAGAGGTATGACTTGCAACTGCGTCGGGCAACTTTTTTGGACTTACTATTTTTAATAAGTTATGACGGCTATAGCTTGGAGTAGGGGATTTTGGATTGCGGATTCTTTCTGGGTTTTCAGAAAGCTTCGCAATGGTGTCGCATGCACTTTGATCCGAGCAACTTTTCGAATTTACTATTTTTAGTAAATTCTATTTTTAGCAATGGTCAAGTCAACATCAGCTCAGCAAGCTTTCCTTTTTTGGCAGTTCATTGGGTAATTTTGATTTTTGGCTTAAGGGGTTCATTTTGGAGAAATAAGTCATTTAAAGTTAATAATGTTTTATTTTATAAAATAACCCCTTGACCTAGTAATATGACTTTAAGTTGTTTTAAAAAGGGGGACTTTGAGGGTGGTCATCTCATGGGGAATTATTTTGATATTTCTAAAGTCAAAAATACTTCTTGGAGAAAGGGACGCCATTTTATGAAGAGGGGATTTTTAATAAAGTCAAGATTGAACATTATGAAAGGGGGCGCCCAAACTGGAGGGAAAATTAGTCAATTCAAATTTGAAATTAGGGTCTATTTTCTAGAAGCTTCTGGAGGGCCTTCTCAAAGTTATAAAAGGGACCTTGGGACTTCATTTACCATCTTTTGTCTACCACATCGTTATGTTGCTGAATTGTCTTCAGGAACTCGCTTTGAGGAAAGCACACCTCCTAGCATTGGCTCATCTTCTTGCTTGAAAGATAGCAACTAGTTGAGAGGATAGTTTGTAATAGGTTTGTTTTGCATTTCAGTTGAATATTTTGCATTTTGGAGTTCTAGTTTGCATTTCTGTCTCATTTCTGAAGTTGCTGAATATCACAGAAGAATGTAAGAATTGCTCATAGCTCTTGGAATAAAAATGCTATTGTTCTGGGTATTGAATCTATCAATTTGTCTATGAGGGGCGACCATTCTAGCTCATTTGCAGATTTTATTAAAGTGTCTTTGATTTTACAGAGCAAAATCGCCCTTGCAGCTGGGCCGTACCATTCTGGAGTTGCTTTGAATTTTGTGCAAAATAAATAATGGTTATTTGGGGTGGTTTTAGGAATGCATCTTGGGCGCCATCATCATTAGAGTAATCTGCACTTGATTTCATGTCATTTGAGTGAGTTGTTAGGTTGCTGGTCTATCATATCAGTCCTATAGAAAAGCTATTTCGTGAGGAGTCTGAGTCTAGAGGGGTTTACTTAATGTTGAGGAAGTCTTATTTAACATTGCAGCATTGAAGAACTTGAATCTCTCGGTTCTAGCTAACATTCTGACATATTGTAAGCTGATTAGTAGTACTATCAGCCATTCTCCTCTTTATCTCTCATTTTCTCTATTGTACTTCCCACTGAATAAGTGGAAGAGGCTGGCTTGCCGCCTATTTACTTTCAGTTAGTAGTTTTGGGACCCTCTGACCATATGCTCGCCATCACTCGGCGCCATTTTTGGTTAGGGTTACTTCAGTTCATCATGCATTGATCCTCTGACCATATGCTCGTCTGCCCAGGCGCATTCTTGGTTAGAGTTCCCTTCCAGTCTGCAATTGCATTAGATCCTCTGACCAATGCTCACACCTTGCCCACATCGGGATCCTGGTGTACATTCTGGTTAGAGTTACTTTCCGCATCGTTTTGGTTTAGAGCTAACCTTAACGGGTGCGTGTTGATTGTAATTTGTAATCAAGAAAACAAAAAAAAAAATAGTTTGGTTCTTTACAAAATTGCGAGCTTGTAATGCAACAAGTTGTTATTCAGTGTCAGTTCAGTTTGTGTAAGAGAAAATTGCATGCCTCTTTAGCTGCAAGTATTGTTCAGTGCATGTGTTTTGTGTTCAGTGTAATCTTTTGTTCCAGAGATTTGAGAAATAAAGTCTTGAGCCTATTTTGCCCTGATATAATGTCTTAGATTTCCGTTATTTGTGTTATGCTTACATGATCTTTAATTTCAACTTGCATTGAAAGTAAGTAGATATGTGTTGGAAGGAGAGTTTATCTAAGTATTTTGTCAGAGAATCAATCCTTGTCCATTTCTATATTCTCTTGCTCTGCGTTTACTTGAGAACTTAGAAATGTCTTTAGCGTAGGTTAGTCGTATTTGAAGTTCTAAATTAGAAAATCTCAGCTACGGCGCTTGAGTTTTATAAACCTTGTGCTCTTAGCTGGTCAAAAAGATAGGCAACTTAGTTTTAGTTTACTTTCTTGAACAAAATCAGCAAGAGGGAGCTTCCCCTCCTAATTTGAAGAGCAGTTTATCTGTGCATAGCTGTCCGTTTCAAATTCGCATTCTAGAGGTGCGAATTTAAACGCTAATAGCGTGAAAAAAAAACCATGAGACCATAGCTTGTTGCTTACTATTATGCTTTGATAGATTTTTTCCAAGCATCGATATCTTGTTCGAAAGCACTTGTTTTAAGCTTTTAGCCATAGCAGCAAGCAAGTGAACTGTTTGATAAAATGCTTTGGTAGACATGTATGAAAAATGTGGTAGCATAGATAAGGCAGTGAACTGTTTGAAAAAATGCCTCAAAGAAATGTGGTCTCATGTTGATGGAATGCCATGACGAATGCCATGGCAGGAAAATTGCTATGGATTGTCATGGCATTCCATCACCATGAGAGCACACTTCTTTGAGGCAAATTTTCAATCAGTTCACTGCCTTGTCTATGCTATTGTAATGTCCCCTTCGCAGCAGTCTCGCAGAATGCTAATCTCGTGAATTAAAGGCGCAACAAGAGAGTTCGTTTACTTAATTATTTATTATTGCCTAAGTATTAAGTTGATTTAAATGGTGATATTAAATAATTAATAAAAGATGACGACAAAGTGACAAAGGTGAAATATTTAAAATATGGCTTTATAAAGTCGCTTTATAATTTAAGGGAGAAATAAGAATAATGTTAATGAGAAAATAAAATATAATAATTTATTATATTTTATTATTATTTTATTTCCCACTCACAATGCTGAAGTAATTTTTATGAAGAAGTCAAGGAGGGGGACGACTTGAGAGTTATAAGGTGACTAAAGTAAATATTTCAAAAAGAAAAGGGCTATTTTCAAAAGTCACTTTATTATTGAATGG
Source organism: Sequoia sempervirens (assembly GCA_007258455.2). Lineage (NCBI taxonomy): Eukaryota > Viridiplantae > Streptophyta > Pinopsida > Cupressales > Cupressaceae > Sequoia > Sequoia sempervirens. Next base: position 170,453,932 of record VDFB02281492.1, on the reverse strand, counting down.
CAAAATACAAAAGGAGAAAAAAGAGAAACATTCGACATTCAGAACTTTTGAAAAAAAAACATATTTCCTCTGCAAACAGCGAACCTCCTTGGACATGGGTGGAACCCTAGCTCTTGTTTCAGTTGTGAGACATCAGTCCTAGCAAGGATTCAAAGTTATATTTTGACGCAGACGATTTTGGAGTCAGTTGGAAGGAGAAGGAAATCGAAGTATATCTGATTTTCGTGATTTTTACATCTGAGAATTTTGCAGCTTCATTGGGTCGAAATAATGAGCCCATTTGCACTCTTTGGAGGCTTTATTTGAAGGGGAAACCCTAGGTGCCCAAGATTAAGCTAGAATCTAGTGTTAGAATCGAAGTTTAAGAAGATTTGGCATTTTTGGAGGAGGACACGATTTCTGGACGTGGTGTTTTTTTTTTGGAGCTCGTTTTTGGGTCTTTCTTCTATCCATGGTGCCCGTGGTGGAGACGTGAGGCTTATTTGTGACTGCAAACAAACTTTACAGTGCTCTGATGACCTGCTATTGCATAAGGGTCACCTGGACGTGGATTCTTTGAAGGTAACCTCAGTCTATCAAGTGTTGAAGACCATTTCTGAGCAAACGCAGAGTTCCAGGTCAGACCTACATTATTATAAGAGCTGTTCATTATTGTGCATGATTAGAATATCACTTGAATGCAAAATTTTCGCTGCTGCAACTCTTTCTGAGTATAAATTTATGTAATCAGCCCTGTTTGCACAGAAATTGGTATCTCTTAGTCTGGTATCAGACCAAATAATACATCTGTGTAACTTTCAGTCTACCACCAAGAGACTTTGCAAAAATGATAGCTACCTCAATGATTGTAAATCTGCATGAATCTGTCTAGTTGCATTATTTTCTTTATGTTTAGTAGCAGCCCCTCAGTACATCATTTTGTAAAAGGAATGGTTCATATCAAGTTGACATAGAGTAGCATATTATCTCATTTATGTAGGGTCTGAAATACATCAAGAGCATTTTCATATCATCTTCAGCCTGTAACAAGTTTCATCTTCTTGCAAATATCAAATGGAAAGGTTGATTGTTGGCTGCAATTAGTTTGACATAATAGCAAATAGCTGTAGCTTCATCTCAGTCTGAGTAGTTGTCATGCTAAGTGTTGATAAAATTGTCTATAACTGTAGATGATCATTTGTGCATGTAGTTGTCATGCTAAGTGTTGATAAAATTGTCTATAACTGTAGATGACCATTTGTGCATGTAGTTGTCATTTTAATGCAGTTGAACATACAAAAAATATCTTGCACAGCATTTCTATTTCACGAATAGTCCGTTTGCATGGTTGGAAAAGCACCCAAACATCATTGGCAGCATTAAAAATCCAAAACAAGTCAGATATAAACCAAACCGGCATATATCAGATCACACACCAAGTGTTTGATACATTGTCCAAGGCAGAAAACAGAAAATAAACATCAAGATTTGGCTGGGCACTTTACAGCTATTGCTTACTATTATGCTTTGATAGATTTTTTCCAAGCATCCATAGCTTGTTCGAAATCACCTTTTTTAGGCTTTTATCCATAGCAGCAAGGCAGTGAACTGTTTGATAAAATGCTTTGGTAGACATGTATGAAAATATGGTAGCATAGACAAGGCAGTGAACTGTTTGAAAAAATGCCTCAAAGAAATGTGGTATCATGGTGATGGAATGCCATGACAAGCACATTGAGACCACATTTCTTTGAGGCATTTTTTCGAACAGTTCATTGCCTTGTCTATGCTATTGCTTACTATTATGCTTTGATAGATTATTTCCAAGCATCCATAGCTTGTTCGAAAGCACCTATTTTAGGATTTTAGCCATAGTAGCAAGGTAGTGAACTGTTTGATAAAATGCTTTGGTAGACATGTATGAAAAATGGGGTAGCATAGACAAGGCAATGAACTGTTTGAAAAAAATTCCTCAAAGAAATGTGGTCTCATGGTGATGGAATGCCATGACAGTGATGAAATGCCATGACAATCCATAGTAATTTGCTTGTCATGGCATTCCATCACCATGAGACCACATTTCTTTGAGGCATTTTTTTCAAACAGTTCATTGCCTTGTCTAGGCTATTGCTTACTATTATGCTTTGATAGATTTTTTCCAAGCATCCTAGCTTGTTTGAAAGCACCTGTTTTAGGCTTTTATCCATAGCAGCAAGGCGATGAACTGTTTGAAAAAATGCCTCAAAGAAATGTGGTCTCATGGTGATGGAATGCCATGACAATCCATAGATATAGTAAGCAATAAAACAGGTGCTTTCGAACAAGCTATGGATGCTTGGAATTTTTTTATCAAAGCATAATAGTAAGCAATAGCATAGACAAGGCAGTGAACTGTTTGAAAAAATGCCTCAAAGAAATGTGGTCCCATGGTGATGGAATGACACAAGCAGCAAAACTTTTAGCCATAGCAGCAAGGCAGTGAACTGTTTGATAAAATGCTTTGGTAGACATGTATGGAAAATGTGGTAGCATAGACAAGGCAATGAACTGTTTGAAAAAATGCCTCAAAGAAATGTGGTCTTATGGAATGCCATGACAAGCAAATGCAATTGGCAGCTGCTCCTAGTTATTAGTTATGCAATGTGAAGTAATTGCATAACTGCTTAGGTTGACTTTGTAAAAACTATATTGTAATTGAAATTTTGTCATCTATCAGCATCTAGTTATTGAGTTTGAAAGATGTGCAATGCAATGTAATCAGCGATATGAATATAAACTACAAAAATCTATTTTTACAATTCATTAGTTAAACTCTTTATTTTATTTGCTCTCTATATCTCTATGCTATGGAAATGCCTTTCAATTTAAAAAAAAAGAGTTTTTTATCTCTTGTTCTACAATTTTTTACATTTTTTTTTAAAATCTGATTTTTTCCCGATTTTTTCAAAAAATCTTATACTTATGGTTTGCTGATTTTTTCCCCCAAAATATTTTTGCTGCTATGATATATATATATATATTTGATTGGAAAACTTTCTGTTTCTGTGTTATGAACTATTCATACTATGCATATATGTGAAACTGCTCACAAATACTCAACTGCATTAATATATAAATCTGCAATTGTCAAACGTGGGGTCAATAATCCACTACATTTCTGAGGTGTTGTTTTGTGGTACTCCACTGTATGAATGTATAATACAGAAACAATTGCAAAGTACTAATAACCAACTCAGAACAATAGCTTGGCAAACCATTTGACGAAATATCTTTTCATACGAAGTTACAAAATTGGAAAAACTTTTACATATAAATTTAGCTTGGGAGATTATAGTGGTATCAGAGCTCAGAATTTTCTGCTAGCCTGTTGGGTTGTAAATCATGGCATCATTGAGTGAAAAAGAGTTGGACATAAAACTTTATATTGCAGGAGATAAACTTGGACACTTATCTCAGTCAAAAGATGTTCTTCTCAGCACGTTAGAGGAAGTAGGGAATTGTTTGCATATGGTTGATTAGTCACCTTCTCAGCTAATTCAAATATCTATGATTCCAGTAGTGATTTCCTTAGGTGAACAAAAGTTGTTGAGACACAAAGATAATGAGGTAAGACTTGTTGTTACTTATTGCCTTAGTGAAATTATAAGTATTATAGCTCTTGAAGTTCCCTATAATGATGACAAGATGAGGGAGATACGACAATTGATTGTTGAAAGCTTTCATGGGTTAGATGATATCAAAAGCCCTTCTTTTGGTAAGAGGGTTAAGATTTTAGAATTGATGGCAAAGGTTAGATCATGTTTTCTCATGATTGATTTTGATTGTGATGATCTTATTCTTCAAATGTGTAAATTCCCCTCTTGAATTGCACAATATTTTTAGGATTTGTTTTTCAGTTTGACACATGTGGACATTTTGTCAAACTGCTGTCATGCTTATGGTTTCGGATGGTTTCAAGGCTTTTTGCACAACACAATATTCCCAATCTGATTTTGCACATATAATGAAGGTTCATATGCTATTTATTACGATTTGGAGCTCATACATCATATGCAAATGACAATGTTTTTATACAAACTGAAACTGCAGAAATTCTAACAATAACAGTATGATATATATGAAATATGCTCATTACATATGCAGACCTTGTAATGGACAAGCTGTACTCTTGGAGGAACCCACGCCTTGCGCAAGGAAACCCATGAACCTTCAACTATAGTGATGCCTTTCAATTTGGGCATGTCTCATAGTCCTGGCAGAGAAGATAAATGCCGCTCTTGCAAGGGCTAATGGTTGGTATATTGCCCTTAGGCCCACACGTGACCTGTTGCTATTGCTTCACTCCTCGAGCACATAAATGCCACGCCTTTCTCTAAACTGCGACCATTGCAGATGCATACGGCTCACATACCAAGCCGTTAATAGCAAAATAAGTGGCGACAGGAAATAATATGGGTCGCTGAGTATAAACCCCCTGTCCAAGATACCAATCGCTGCTTGAAACTCACTATTACAGCTAACAATAATGGTCACCATGCATTCTCAATATGATATGGTCGCCATATTTTCCCATACACGATTCTTGGAAACTTCTATGTGAAAATTGAATAAACCTAATATGAATTGAACAATAGATATTTAATAATTTTTCCCCAAATTTGTCTTCAAGGAGATCCACAAATTTGGTAATAGTGATCACCTGTGAAAGACCTGTATGATCTCTCCAACTTGACCAACTAGGGTGGATTAGTCTCACCACTGAACCCAATCGCCCTAGGGTTTTTGACCCAGAGCGAAGAACCTCGAAAAGCTCCTCAAATCACCAATAGAGAAAACTAATCAAGCATATTGCAAATAAGCTCCAAACTTTACTTTTAATACGCTTTGCACTTTTCTCGCCCAATTAATAAAATAAAGTGACTTATAAAGTACCTTTTTAATATTTTCTCCAAAGTCACTTTATAGCACCATTTAATTTAGTTATTTAATATTACCTTATAAATGTACTTTTCCCGCTAGACAACATTAAATAATTAAATTAATCAATTCCCTTTATCTAGCTATAGCCTACGGGAATTAAATAGGCTATTAAATCCTCCTGGAGTGATCACTGGGAAAGGGACATTACAAAATGTTTCATCATTTCCTAGTCTCTATCAATGAGGATCATGATGAAACTATTCCTGGTTGCATGAGAATCATTATGGCCTTGATTATTAATGAAAGTGATGTTATCTTCCAGCCTATCTTATCTTTGTTATTGGCTGTTTTGAGGCAAGAACAAGTTACTTCTACAGCTGCATATAATTTGGTCAACAATGTGAGATGAAGCTGAAACCTTTCTTGGTTAATGAGGAACAAATGGATGAAAAGGAAATTAGAATAGTGGATGAAATTCCTTTTGAACATAGTGCTTTTCTAACTTCAAAACATGAATTGTGCAAAGTGGATGCGATAAAGGTGGCTGATATTGAGAGGCATGATATTGAAGTCAAATCAGAAAATTTATTATATGAAGTTGAGGTTAATCAATTGCCCAATGAGTCATGTGAGTTGAAGAAACAGATGAAAGTTATAGAAGATATGATTGTTGCAGCCCTAACATGTTTTGACCACACCCAATCTCATTGAAGATCTCTTTTGGAAGGCCCAAATTGAGAGAAGACAAAAGGGCATCGAAGGAGGGTCCTTTCTTGTAGACTTACAGGTAATCAAAGAAAACTTGAGAACCTTGAAATCGGATTTCTTGAGATTACTTTCAGATAGAGATTGCTCCATCAATCTTGCAGAAAACATTCTTATTGCATTGAAAGGAAAGGAGCAAGAAGTAGATAAGCTCACCTTTGAGCTTAAATCTACTAAGATTCTTTGGAGAGTACTCAAATGGCTCTTCAAGAAGCAAAAATCCTGCTAGCTGTTGCAAAACATTCTAAGGAGCAAGAAAATGAGGAAAGAGCTAAGGATATCAAGCAAGTAATAGGTGAGTTTGGTAGGCTCTATGTTGATTTGGATTTAGAGAAAACTTCCAAGTTGGCAAGAACAAAGTTGGAACAACAAGATGATCGGTTGAATCAAGAAAATAGAAACTCTTTTTAGTTTACCGATAATCCTCTTTTTGAGTGGGATGTAGAGTTCACTTTTGATAATCCACTCTTTGTGATGGTGGATGAAACACTTCCTAATTCCAATGTTATGTTTGGTGATGACCACAAGATATGGGATATGGATAAAATTCCTAGTTGTGAGGTAATGACTCAGGATTGATTTTATGGACTTTCAGGATCTATTTTATGGATGGGCATTGGGCAAAATTGCAGATTTGAAGCTGCTGTCCACCTTCCAATCAGCCAACGCATGATTTTAGTTTCTTGCATACAGGTGATTTCATCAGTACTTCCAGTCAATGAGTGGAGCATTTATTAGTGGAAGTTTAATGATGATAGTTTTGTCATTTGAAAAGTCTCTTCAATCAATTTTAGGCTCACAGACTCTATGCATATAAGAGTTTTTCTTCATTGCAGCTGCTGCTCCAACATTGTAATTCTAATTTTTATAAAATTAGCTAATGAGATGATTAATTTTCAGTACTTGCAATTTATGTGGTAGTGAAGTGTGGAAGATTTATCACATATGATTCAGTTATTCCTTATTTCCACATTGATGAGTAATGGTTGTGGCAATTCTTCCAGGTTGCTGGTTGTTGTCCCTCATTTTTGACTTGTTAAAAATTGGGATAACCTATCAAAATTTTGATAAAATTTGAAGATTTTCTCTTCTAAGGCACGTTTTACGAGGTGCAAAGGTTAGAAAATTTCAGTTTTGGGTCTATAGTCCTTTTGGCTAACATTTTTCACTCACTCTTGTCCGTTTTCGTGAAATTCTGAGTCACTTTTAGTGTGTTTTTGGTCAATTTCGGGTTTTTTAGGCAACTCAGCAGAATAGGGAAATTTAGGCCTGAGAGCAAAATTGCTGAATGTCCAAAAAATCCCGAAAATTGCTAAATGTCCAAAAAATCCCGACTGCCTTATGCAAAATTGCTAAAACTTCCAAAAGTTCCGATTTTGCTTAAGTTGTTTAAAAATACCTATTTTTATTAAAATGAAATTGTCAAATGAGCTAAAAGGTCCGATTTCTTCTATTTGACAAAATGTAAAATTGCAATGAGTCTCTAAAAACCCGAAATGCAAGTAAAAGGCATTTTTGAAGTTATTTGTTATATTTTTCACTTGCAATGAGCATCAAAAAACCCGAAATGAGTTTTGCAAGTGTTTTTATGAATTTTGTAGCTTGATCTTTCTCATATGTACCCCGATTGAAGACATTTTGGCATGAAGAACACTTGGCAAGGTCTGCAACTTTATTAAATTTCCCATTTTTGCTCTACCATTGCCACATTTTTGCAGATTTGAGTTTGTTCAAGGTGCCTAGGGTTTTATTTATTTATTTATTTTTCTTTATTTTAGTTTGTAAACTCTTATGTTCTTTGTTTCTTTTTATTTTTCTGTTTTTGTTGTTTTAAATCTTTTGTTCTTGGGTTGCCTTTCTATGGAGATTGAGATTGCATATTATAAAAAATATATGGCTGAAAACGCGTTTTTTCACTTCATAGGCCCTTCATTCATAAAAACGTTTTTTCTCTTTCTTTCATTCGCCATATCCATTGAAAACGTCTTGTATTAAAATGCCTTTTTTTTCAATTATTGGAAATGCATTTTCTTCATTTTAATAAAAAGGATGCTTTTCCTCCATTTATGCCCTTCATTTCATCCGTCATACATTTTCATTCTCCTTTCGTTCATTCCATTCACATTTCATTCCATCTCATTACCATTTTCTAGAAAAGAAGAAAAGAATAAAAATGCCCTAGAAAGCAAATCGGGATTTTTCCAATCAATTGCAAGTAGGGCATTTTTGTCTAAAATGCAACTACAAGTTAGCACAAGGAAATAAACTTGCAATGGTTTCCTATTTTTCCCACTTTGCACTTAAACTTGCAATGGCTTCCCAAAATCCCGATTATACCTTACTTGCTGTCAGCATCAAAAAACCCGAAATTCACTTGTGAGCCCATTTTTGTATCAAATTATCCCTTCCCTTGTCAGTCTTGTTTACACACATGATCTATCAAACCAATAAATCAAGGCATGGGCATTGTTTTATAACAATTTCATCTTGAATAAGGTATTGTGGGTTCTTTATTAGTGAACAAAAGAAGAAGAGATACAACAGTAATTCATGGAGCAGCTCGGAGGTCAATAATCCTCATGAAACCATCTAGGGACAAAGTAAATCAAGCATGGAAAAAGGACGCAACAAAGAGAAGAACTTCCTAAAGAAATGGTACTACTCCAAGCCTGTGATAAGGTTGAAGTTCGCCAAGGACACAAAGATCATTAAGAATGCAAATTCTCGTTCCAAGTTCGAGATCTCTTCACCAATCCTGAATACTTCAAGTTCTAAAATCCTGAAGCAGCATGAAGATCATCGCAAATGAAGGATGATGTAGTTAGAGTCGTGTCTTGGACACTTAAAATAATTTCAATTATGTATTTTACTTTCGACAAAGTATATGTAAAAACAAGTTTTGCAATTGCAAGTGTTCTTTCCTTGCAGTTTTGGAAAATGTAATTACATGTAAGTTCTTACGAAACAAATCACAATTTGGATTGTAATTTTGAATAAGTCAATTGCAATTAGTTATCGGTTGAGAGATTTTCTCAAGTTTGTTGAGATCCTCCCACCTTTTTCTCCAGACTTCCCTCCTATAAATACTTGAGGGGGTCTATTGTAATCTTTTATCTTTTTAGCAAGCAAGAAAACTCTGCAGAATTTTGTACTCATAAAGTCTTTGAGCTTTATAGTTGATAATTGTGAATTTTCAAGTAATATCAAGAAGTTGGAATTTCAGACTTTGAGCTGAATTCTTATTTTGCATCCTTCATGTTCTTATGTCATTTTGGAGCATCATTTTGTAACTACTTGAGAATTGTGGAATATTGCTGAAGAGAGATTCAATTTAAATATCTGCAGTCTTTGTGCTGTAAATGTGAAGATTGAATTTGTAGTTAGTATTAGAAATTGAGAACAATTGCAAGTCTTTGTGCTCGTATTAATTCTCATTTAGAGTAATTAATAGATACTTCGTAGTTACAAACTTTGCGCTGTTTTATGTTGTATATTTTCATTAAGTAATCATTCTGAAAAGGGTAGATAAGATCTCATTCTTCAAGACTTTGTGCTTATTGATTGTTTTCTCGTCCCGGAGGAAGTAACGGAAGTCTTTGCGTTTTCAGGAAACTTTATTTTCTCTTTCTTAATTCCACTGCATAGCTGCTGTAATAAGTTTGATCAACTTTTACTATTTCTTTTCTGAGAAGAGAAAAGAACATAATCTTTCCTGAAATAAGAGGAACGATTGCTGTCCTACCCATTTAGTTTTATTTAGTTAAAGGGGGAGCCTTCCCTTAATTAGGAGAGTTTAAACTCACATGCTGTGATTGAAACCACAATTTTGTATACTTTCACAAGAATACAAAATTTTCAACCAACACTGGTCTATGTATTTTTTGATGTTGCATCGATGATTGTAGCCATTTGTGTAATTTGGTATGCACGGGAAAGCCATTTTGGTACTCGGAAATTGAGTGTTAGTGAGATGCTATCAGGTTATGTCAGGGGAAGCATTTCTAGGACAGCTAATTTCAGAGTTGTTACTGTTGTCACTTGTTTAATCAACAGCTTACCAGGGATTCATCTACATTTTTGTTGGGGTTCCTTGATGTCTTGTGTTGACGAACATTCTCTCTTGTTGATCAAAGTGTTTTTCCTGTTGCCCAGGATCCTGTTAGGCAGTAGGATTGTTGATGTGAACTTTTCTGTGATGCCTTGGCAGGAGAATTCTCATGGTGTAGATTTCAGTTTTCAGAGGTATTTCAGTTTGGGGTTGGAGGTTGTTTACTTTTTATGTAATGCCCCCTTCTCAATGATAGCTCTGGGTGGACTTATTAGCCTATTTAATTCCCGTAAGCTATAGTCGGGAAAAGGGAATTAGTTTATTTAATTATTTAATGTTACCTGGCTGGAAAAAAGTGCAATTAAAAGGTAATGTTAAATAATTAATTAAAAGGTGTTATAAAGTGACTTTTGGAAATATTAAAAAGTAACTTTATTAAGTCTATTTATTTAATGACCGGGAAAAAGGAAAGTGATATAAAAGGTGGAATTGGAGCTCATTTGTACTATGCTTGCTTATTTTCTCTAATTCACATTTTGAGGAGCTTTTCAGAGTTCTTGGCTTTGGGGAAAAGAAACCCTAGGGCAACTGGTTTCGGTGGTGTAACAATTCCACCCTAGCTGGTTTGAGGGGAAGATCATTTAGGTCTTCTAGTTGCACGATATCACAAATTTGTGGGTCTCCTGCGGAGACAAATTTGGAGAATAGTGATCGACATTTCTGGCATTTGGAGTTTGGAGGATTTCCAGTTCAAGTATACACAGTATTGAGCAGATTGCCATTCAACTCTTAGTGTGACGTCTAGTTTGCAAGGTGTTCATTGGAAATCTCTTATCACAGTGGATGTGGGGTTTAATAATGGTTTGGGCTATAGGCATATGCTAGTAAATGGTCAACTGGAAATGGCAGAAATATACCTGTGATTGGGTCGTGGCTTTCTTACCCAGCTGAAGAATACCATTGCCCTATACAAGGAACTTAGTATAAGGAAGGGCATGGGGGTTGTAACATTTGGAAGTGAATATTTTAATAAGGACAAACCTGAAATATTGCTGCGTAGGGGTTTATGGCAAGTTGATAGTGGTGCTTGAGCATTTGGATTGAGTCGTTGAAACATCCCCTATGGATATTTGCCCCAATTTTTCCAAATGTTCCACAGAAAATTTAAACAAACAGTTTGCATGAACTAATTTCTATTTATCCAATAACTTGCAAGCAAATTTCAATGTAAATCATATTGTAACAGTTTTAAAACAAAGATCTGAAATTACATATGAATATTGCTTTCAAATCTTTAGTAGAATACAACATAAATATGAATTTGAAGCACAAAGTGAGACACCTGAATAATATCTCCAATAGACAATGGGTTTCCGTCCATTGCCTCCAAGCTCGAGGGTTTTCGTCCTCAAACCTGCTGAAAGCCAAAGCTTCCCAAAATTCTCCAAGAGAAATCATAAACCAAGCATATATCAAGCATGCTGAAAATGAGCCCTTGCAACACTTTTTATAAGCTTCTCATAAGAGCTCATTCACACTTTTAACCAATGTGGGATAAAACATAAACTTCCTTTTTGCCTTTTTGATGTCTCATGTATTTTAAAATAAGGAGCCCCTTTTACTATTCATTTTCCCACTTAACTTTAGACTCACATTAATAAAGTCAAATAATTGGATTTAACTTTATAATTTGAACTTTATTAATGCAAAAACGAATTAAACCAATGGAACTGAAATCATCTGACGTTAATAACCAAACTTCCATTGAAAAGGCATTGTCATTGGAGATCACGATGCACCTGATTTACTATTAATAGCATTAATGACTTACTAAAAATAGTAAGTATACCAAAACTACTTCCAGACGCCCCAGATTGACTTGCGACGAAAATTGCCTAGGTCAAAATCCTTAAGATTCCTTAAAAGCCCTGGTTAGCCTACGAAACCAAGGCGAAATAGGCTAACAGCAACATCATACAATGCGAGCTAGAAAAGGGGACATTACAGTCGTGGCCCTTTTCCTGTGACTTGTGGAAGTTGAATGGAGGTTGTGGGGGCTTTCTCATACTAGCAACATCATTTCCATTGTGTTAAGTGTTTGCTGTAGTGACATGGAAGGTGTCTTGTTATGGAAAGTGATACCTGGTCGTGATTTCCTGTAGGTGATAGATCCATATTTAGCTGCCCAACTTTCACTCCTATCGTGGGTTCCATACTACCCACTGTGACACCATTAGGAAGGTCGTCTAACACATAGCAAGTTGTAATTTAGTACTTTGTATTATGCTTGCAAGGTCTAGTCCTGAATGTATAGATTTCTACTCTTGTAATGCTCAGAAATACAGTATCAAGGTTTAGTGTTAAATGCATTTATATTGTATGGATTTAGCAACTGAAATAATGCATTATACAGAGATGATATTGTTGAGTTTCATATTTATGTGGTGTAAACTTTAAACCATTGAAACCCATAATTCAATCAACATGCAACTGTTTGACAAAATGATTCATGTGTCAAATTGAAAATATCGAATTTATCATGCAAATTTTAGTGGGGTTATGTAATATCCCGCCTTGGTTGAGATATTTGCTACAAAAACTTCCTACATTGATTTTTTTTTTTTTTCAAATATTTACTAGATAATGCATAAAATTGCAGAAGAAAGAAATGCTGAAAGCAAATATATCAAATGATCAACATTGGTTAATTATTGCTTGAATTTACAATAAGATCATACCTGGATAACAACTTCTGATCAACAAATAATTAATCTTCAAAACCCTTTTAAACTTTTGAGTTTCTTCTTCAATGAAGCACAAATGTGACCTTTGTATGAACCCACCAATTAGCAAACCTTAGATGATCTTTCACATAGTTCGCGGACTCTTGCGGACTTGCCGCGGACTCAGCGGACTCGGGAGTCCGTTGGTGAGCCTAGTCGACTCGCCACGGACTCGAGAGTCGAGTCCAGGAGAGTCCTGGGTCGGGACTCCCAAGTTCGACCTCAGGACTCGGCCGAGTCCTGAGGTCAGACTCGGGAGTCCTGACCTAGGACTCTCCTGCTCGGCTAGGAGTGAAAAAGGGTTAAAAACCCATGTTTTTTGTAAATTCTTCTTTCATTCTAACACTCAAGGTTGTGAAATATAGGTCTGGCCGGGTCCTGAGGTTGGACTCGGGAGTCCCGACCTAGGACTCTCTTGTGCGGCTGGGAGTGAAAAAGGGTTAAAAACCCATGTTTTTTTTAAACTTCTTTCATTTTAACACTCAAGGTTGTGAAATATAGGTTTGCAAATTGATTTGGGGTTGAAAGAAGCCAGGAGAATGTCGTACCTCAAAATTAAAATTTTTGTTACACTTAGGCATTTTGAAGAAATGAGTAAAAGTCTTGTCAAATTTGTCGAAAAAGTCAAAATTGGGGTTTGCATGTCTTTCATGAGGGGTAAAAATGTGAAATTCCCAAAATCTGACAATCTGGGTATGCTCAGAGCGACCTAATCTACAAAACCTAGATCTCAGTTTTTCATCCTTACTTTTTGGGAAACTTGCTATTTTTAGAAATTTTCGAAAAATAGTAACTTTTTCTGGGTTTCTTTCGAAACGGATACTGGTAAAATTTTCTAAAAATAGAAAATTTCTAAAAATAGAAAGTTTTTCCGCCAGGGTCCAAACTGATTTTGATTGGTCGAAAATACTTCCTCATCAGGCTAGTGCAGTCAATATCTCAAAAAGATCAATTTTGCTCTAGTGGGTCTATTTTGCTTTTTCAAAAGCATTTCAGGAGCTCCAAAGCCATCAATGGAGGCCAGTCAGCTGCAAGGCATCAAATTCAGTGACCAAGCATCGAACAAAAGGTGAGATGATGGACATGCACGATGAACGAGGACAAAGGTGAAAATTGTAGAAAAATGGCTAAGTCTGCCAGCCATGGGCGCCCCAGGAGGAGATAGGCGCCCATCTTTTTAGGGCATCAAATGGTAAAATTAGGGTTTGAGCTCTCAGTCAAAGTTGTTTAGAATCCTCCCAGCTTTGCAGCGAATCCGACAGTGCAGTCATCGGATCATCTAGTCGCCCGTGATTTGAGATCAAACGAAGGAGTTTCAACCAGAATGCAAAAAGAAAATCGTGAAAATGTTAGAAAATTTTCTAAGTTTGGGAACTTTGGGTGCCCTAGGTGCCTAGGGGCGCCCAGTCTTTTGAGAAGCCTAACTCAGCAGTTAGGGTTTGCAGATATGATCAATCCCTTCGAAATTTTGTCAGCTTCGTAGCAGATATCTCCATCAGAACATTGGACTGGTCAGTCTCTGGAAAATCCAGATCAAAGGTGAAGATATAAGATGAAGATTCAAAGTTTGAAGATGAAACCAGATGAAAATATTCTAAGTCTGGAGAAAATGGGCACCCCTGAAGGAGATAGGCGCCCAAGTTTTTGAGTGTTCAAACAAATGAATTTGCCAGTGAAGCCTCCAACGTGACTTCTTCAGATTTGAATACGCTGTCCAACGAGACCATCAGCTCCCAATCCGGGTTGGCAATTGTCAGATGTCGAAGGCTGAATAGATGAAGAAACAAGAACTAAAAATCAAAAGTCAAAAGAAAAGAAGAAAATATTGGAAACTATTCTAACTCTGGTGAAGTTGGGCGCCCCAGCTAGCCAGGGGTGCCCAAGCTTTTGATGCCTCAAATTTAGCTTTCAGGAGATGCAACTCTCATAAGACCCCTCTTAGAATCTTGTCGGCTCCGCAATGAGTCCAGCCGTCAATCTATCCGAGCTCCGGATCATCAGAAACGACAAGATCATCTGAAGGAGAGAAATTGATGAAGAAACAGAAAAATGGCTAAGTTTGGTCAAGATGGGCGCCCCTGGAGAGAAAGGGCGCCCAAGGTTTTGAGGTCTGAAACGATGGAATTTGTCAACACAGCCTCCAAGATCACTTCATCAGATTCAGCCAAGCTATCTAGCGAAGCAGACGGTCAGTCAATCGGATCAGTGTAGCTCCTAGAATCGAGAATTCATCAGAAGATCAAAGGGAAAGAAGAGGAACTTCATGAACATAAAAATGGCTAACTCTGGACAAAATGGGCGCCCTTGGAGGAAATAGGCTCCCATGACTTTGAAGGTCAAAAGTAAAACAATGTTTTTAGCCAGAGACGCTTCCAGAACAATCTTCTCAGAATTAGACAAGCTTCATGATGAATTATTTAGCTCATCCATCAGATCAACCTGGAAGCCGGAGATCGAAGATCAAACAGGGTTCAAAATTGAGGAAAAGGTTAAAACTTAGGAAAATGGTTAAGTCTGGAGAAAGGTTGGCGCCTCTAGCCAAGAGGGGCGCCCAAGTTTACTTGCCTTAGTCAAAATTTTCGAATTTTCAAAGTTGCATGTTGAAAGATGAATGTCCAAATTCATTGAACAGGCTGATTTTAGGGTTTTGAAGATTAAAGCAAAAGAAATCAAAGCTATTTCAAACCCTAAGTCTATTTAAGACATCTCTTTCATGCAAAACTCATCATTATTGCAGGTGGTGTCCCAATGAGAAGAGTGGAGCAGCAAATTTGAAGTGTTATTTCAAGATTCAAGAGCTCAAGGTTGCTGATTTTCATGAATAATTTTCAGACCAGCAACATAAGACCTTGCTTTTTTCATCCAGAACATCGAATTTTTGAAGGAGGTCAAGGGTTTCAACTTTCAGCCATCTGAGTTTCTTCATCTCATTCTTCTGAAGAATTTTTGAGGAAATTTATCAAGTTGCAGCAGCTGCTTTTTCCTTGCATGTCAATGAAATCATCAGAGTGTTCAAATTTTGATCATCTGGGTCCTCTTAAAACAGTCTTCTGAAGAAAACTTAGATCTCAGCCTTTTTCAAGAAAATTTCAAATTCTAGGGTTTGTTGCTTTTTCAATCATCCCTCAGTGTTTTTCAAATCTAATCAACTGGGTTCATCTTAAATTTGCTTCTGAACAAAACCCAAGTGCCAGATTTTTTTTAGGAAAATTTGAAGAAACTAGGGTTTGCTGTTTTTTGGGTCAAAACTCAAAATTTTCAAAAATGGACGATCTGGGTCTTCTTGTAACGAAATTCTGAACAAAACCCATGTCTCAGAAAAATCTTGAAAAATTCATCCATTTGAAGAAAAAAACTAGCAAGCTAAATTTAGAAAGTTGTGCAAAACTTGTTTGAATATAGTCGAGTTTACTGTCAAAATTCAAGTTTCTCAGCATGCAGTACTCTCCCATGGGATTTAGAACCAAGTCAGTATTGTATCTCGCAGCCGCAGGCCCAACGATGTTGAGAGGTGTTTTTCAAATGACACCATGGACAAAAAACTTCATCATCTCAGCTAAAGAGCATGAAAAGGTGTGATATGAGCAAAAAGGGAAGGTATCAGAAAAGGGTTGTGCAATACTCTTCCGTTGGAAGTCAAGTGAAGTGTCAGAAGCATAAAGTTGCAGAGCCGCCAAGTTATCAATTAGTGGATCATATTTTGGGGCAGCGATGTTTTTCAAGAATAGAACTCATAAATCAGCCAAAGAAGTGAAAGATTCTCTAAGTTTGATCACATAAGGCGAGGAGATCTTGGAGAATCGAAATATTGCCTTAGATAGTACCAATGCACCTGATTGGGACACAGTTTCTTGCTTTTTAACGGATGTGATTGAGATTTAAAGCAGCTTTCTTCTAGAAGCTTTCTTTCTGCTTTCTTTCACATTCATCTTTTGGTGAGAGTCTTGAGGGTTCCTTTTCTACTGCTAGTGCTGGCCAGGGTCCTTCATCAAGATCAAATTATTTTATTCCACGTAATGTTCCAGGAGCACAACCTTCACTTGAAGGTACTGGTTGGAATAAGGAAAAGCATCATGAAGCTAGGATGGCAGCAACAAACTTTTGGTACTACAATAATCTACCTTTCAATGTTGCAAGCAACCCATATTGGGAAGGTTTGGTGAATGCCCTTACAGTTGCAGGAAAGGGGTTTAAGACCCCATTAGCTAAAGATTTGAGTGGGCCATTGCTAGAGGAAGCTTTAAAGAATACACGGCTTGTGGTTGATGAGCAAAAGAAATTTTGGCGAAGAAAAGGTTGCAGCATTTTATTTGATGGGTGGACAGATGGACGAAATAGAACTCTCCTAAACTTTTTAGTGGCCTCTAATGGTGGATATCTAAGGAAAGAAGTCGTATCCTCCACGAAAAGACATATCTCTTGGTAGTATATACTTAAAGGCTGGAAATGGAACCAAATATCATCGAACAGTTTTGGCAGATGTATACATTTCAGCAGAGTAGATCTAGTGCTGTAAGGAGCCATGATCATCTAGATAAGGGATGCATGAATGATAAGCAAAATTCATATACATCACCCATCTTCAAAATCACATGCATATATAGATAATCTTTAGAAATGGCGAATCATTAGAGGTCTGAACCTCTAGCATGTTCAAAGGCATTATTTGCAATTAATAAATCAGGAATAGCCGTTATATTCTTTATTCCAATTTACATTATTGATCTCTAACATTTGATTTAGACTTCTTAAATCGTGATTCATGTCTTCAATATATTAATATATTTATCAGTTGCTCTTAAATAAACCAAGGTGCATCATCTTTACTATCTTTAAGGTTATTGGCATAATTTGACATCTTTACATATAAAATTAAAGGCAAAATTAAGATAAATCTATAAGGACAACCTCATCTTAATAATATTGGATGAGAACCTTTGTCAATCCAATAAAGAATAAATTGGAAAACTATCGATCCAGAGGCCGGGTCAGTACAATGGTATTAGAGCTAGTGAACTTGCCAGCCTTTGGGTAAATGTCGAAAAACTTGAATAATGATGAGAATAGAAGATATCAAACCATTGGTAATATCACTCTATGAAGCAGGAAACAAGCTTAGTAGTGAATTACAATCAAGGGATGATGACTTGAACACACTTAAAGAGATAGATGAATGTTTGATCCACATTGAGCAATCATCTAAAGTGTTAGATATAGCTTTAAATCCTATAGTAACCACCTTGAATCAACATAAATGGTTGAGGCATCATGATGAGGAAATCAAGTTGTTGGTTACCTCTTGTTTAAGTGAGGTGTTGTACCCCAAAATTAAAATTTTTGTTACACTTAGACATTTTGAAGAAATCTGTAAAAGTCTTGTTAAATCAGTCAAAAAGGTCAAAATTTGGGTGTGCAAGTCTTGCATGAGGGGTTAAAACACAAAATTGCCAAAATCTGACGATCTGGGTCTGCTCAGAGCAGCTTAACCTACAAAACCCAGATCTCAGTTTTTCATCCCCAAAATTTAGGAAAACTGCTATTTTTATAAATTTTCTAAAATTAGTAACGTTTTCTGGGTTTTTTTGGGTTTCTTGGGAAATGGATATTGGCAAAACTTTCTAAAAATAGAAAGTTTGTCCGCCAGGGTCCAAACTGATTTTGATTGGTTCAAAATACGTCCATATCAGGCTGGTGCAGTCAGAATCTCAAAAAGATCAGTTTTGCCCTAATGGGTCCATTCTGCTTTTTCAAAAGCATATCAAGAGCTCCGAGGTCATCAATGGAGGTCAGTTAGCTGCCAGGCATCAGTTTCGATATTCAAAGCATTCGATAGAAGATGAGTTGGTGAGCAGTCACGAAAAACAGAGAAGATTAAAAAAAAGAAGAAAATTTTCTAACACTGGTGACTATGAGCGCCCCTGGTGAAGAAGGGCGCCCATCTTTTTAGGGCATCAGAAGATGAAATTAGGGTTTATGCCTCCAGTCAAAGTTGCTCGATTCTCTGTCAGCTTCGCAACGGATCCAACGGTGTAGTCAACGGATTGTCCAGTCAACCAGAATTTAGCACTGAACAGGGAAGATCCGCACAAAGGTCAGAACGAGGAAAGTTGAAAATTATCAAAAATTGACTAAGTGTTAGTAAAGTGGGCGCCCCTGGTGAAGAAGGGCGCCGAAGTTTTCAGGGGGTCTATCAGATGAATTTGCAGATGAGTGTCTAATATGATTTCTTCACGGTTGATCTAGCTTTCAAACGAGATACTCAGCACGCTTATCGGAGGTCGCAGTCACCAGATCTGAAGCATCGAATAGAGGGTCCGACGAAGGTTATGAATGAAGATTTAGAAGTAAACACAGGAAAATGAAAAAATAAACTAAGTCTGGTGGAAGTGGGCGCCCCCAGTCAAGATGGGCGCCCAAACTTATGAGGGCCTGAATTTCACTTTTTGACAAAATCTCTCCCAGAGAACCCCCTCCAAAATCCTCTCAGCTTCGCGACAAGCCCAGCGGTCAGTCAATCCGAGTTCCAGATCACTAGATTAGGCGAGATCATCTGTAGAAGTGAAAGGATGAAGAAAGTGAAAAATGGCTAAGTCTGCTTAAGTTGGGCGCCCCTGGAGAGAAAGGGCGCCCAAGATTTTGAGCCCTGAGATGTTAGAATTTGCAGATACAGCTTCTAAGATCACTTCGTCAATTTTAGACGAGCTATCCAATGGAGTTGACGGTCAGTCGATCAGATCAGCGTAACTCCCGGAATCGAGATTTCATCAGAAGATCAAAGGGAATGAAGGAATTGAAAATCATGAAAAAATGGCTAACATTGTGAAAGTTCGGAGCCCCTGGAGGAAATGGGCTCCCATGAATCTGAAGGTCAAAACGAAGTTTTTCGCCAGAGGTGCCTCCAGAACAATCTTCTCAGAATCAGTCAGGCTACGCGATGAATCATCCAGCTCGTTCATCGGATCAATCTGGAAGCCAGAGATCAAGGTCAATCCAGGGGTCAAAATGGAAGAAAAGTTGAAAATTCCTAAAAAAATGGTTAAGTCTGGAGAAGGTTGGCGCCTGTAGCCAAGAAGGGCGCCCAACTTTCAATGCCTTAGTAGAATTTTCAAAACTTCAAAGATGGCAAGAGAAAGATGAATGTCCAAATTCATTGAACAGGCTGGTTTTAGGGTTTGAAGATTAAAGCAAAAGAAAGCAAAGTTGTTTCAAGCCCTAAATCTATTTAAGACATCTCTTCCATTCAATTTTCATCATTTTTGCAGGTGGCGTCCAAAGAAGAGAAGTGGAGCAGCAACTTTGAGGATTTATTTCAAGATTCAAGAACTCAAGGTTGCTGATTTTTATAAATAATTTTCAGACCAGCAACATAAGATCTTGCTTTTTCATGCTTTTTCATCCAGAAGATCAAACTTTTGAAGGTGAAGGTCAAAGATTTTAATTTTCAGCCATCTGGGTCTCTTCTTCTCATTCTTCTGAAGAATTTTTCAAGAAACTTTCATCAAGTTGCAGCAGCTGCTTTTATTTTGCATGTCAATGAAATCCTCAGTGCATTCAGTTTTCAACCATCTGGGTCCTCTCAGATCAGTCTTCTGAAGAAAACCCATATCACAGCTTTTTCAAAAAAAATTCAAATTCTAGGGTTGGCTGCTTTTTCGATCAGCCATCATTGTTTTTCAAATTTGATCAACTGGGTCCATTTCTAATCATATTCTGAACGAAACCCAGGTGTCAGCTTTTTCGGTAAAAAATTGAAGAAATTAGGGTTTGCTGCTTTTTCAGTCAAAATTCAAGATTTTCAAAAACGGACAATCTGGGTTGTCTTGCAACGAAATTCTAAAGAAAACCCATATCTCAGATAAATTCCCAAAAATTTGTCCGTTTGAAGATGAAAAACCAGCATTCTAAAAATAGAAAGTTGCTCAAAACTTGTCTGATCATAGGCGAGTTTACAGTCATTCTTCAAGGTTTTCAATATGGAGTACACTCCCTTCGAATTTAAGACCAAATCAGCACTATGTCAAAACTTCATCATCTCAGCTGAAAAACACGAGGTGTGATATGAGAAAAAGGAAAGGTATCAGAAAAGAGTTGTGCAATACTCTTCTGTTGGAAATCAAGAGAAGAGTCAGAAGCATAAAGTTGCAGAGCCGCCAAGTTATCAATTAGTGAGTCATCTTTTTGGGCAGCGATGTTTGTCAAGAATAGAACTCATAAAGCAATTGAAGAAGTGAAAGATTCTCTAAGTTTGATCACAGAAGGCGAGGAGATCTTGGAGAATCAGAATATTGCCTTAGATAATATCAATACACTTGACCAGGACACAGTTTCCTGCTTTTTAGCGGATATGATTGAGCTTTAAAGCGACTTTCATCTAGAAGCTTTCTTTCCGCTTTCTTTCTATTCTTGGAACGATTCTTATCCATTCTTTGAGAAGAGAAAGAAGATAAATGTAATAGTTGGCGTTTCTCGCTTTTTTTGCTGTCTTAGGTGTTAGTTGTTATCTTCTTTCTAGATTTAGTAATAAAGCTTGCTTGCTGAGCAAGCCCTAGATTGTGAAAGCAAGGAGATTTGAGGGTTCCCTACTCCTCTGCTTGCCTATAAATAAGAGCCTTTGCTCATTTAGTTTCTTCAACCATGTTGGTGATAACAAAACGCTGAGCCTATTTTGCCTTCTATTTGTTATTCAAGTGTCGTTCAATTGTGTTGTGATAGCAAATTGTTGAGCCTCTTTAGCCAACAAGGAGTTAGTGTGATTGTTGTTTCTATTGTGTAAGAATAAGATTGCAAGCCTCTTTAGCTGCAATTTCTTATTCCAGGCATGTTAGAAGTGAGTTTTGTTCCAAAAGTTTGAGTAATAAAATCATGAGCCTCCTTTGCCTTGATATAAAATCTCAAACTTCCGTTATTTGTGTTTTACTTTTATGATCTTGATTCCAACTTACAGTGAAGTGTGTAGGTGTTTGTTGAGAGAGAGATTATTGAAGTATTTTGTCAGAAAATCTACCTTGTTCATTTCTAGTTTCTCTTGCTCTGCTTATTACTTGAGAAGTTAGAAACGTCTTTAGTTTAAGTTAGTCGTAGTTGAAGTTCTTAAATCAGAAAATCTCAGCTGCGGCGTTTGTGTTTTATAAACCTTGTGCTCTAGCTGATCAAAAAGATAGGCAACTTAGTTTTAGTTTACTTTCTTGAATACCATCAGCAAGAGGGAGCTTCCCCTCCTAATTTGAAGAGCAGTTTATCTGTGCATAGCTGTCTGTTTCAAATACGCATTCCAGAGGTGCGAATTTAAACGCCAACATGAGGTAATGAGAATTTTGGTAGCTCTAGTTTCATATGACGACGACACGATGAAAGAGGTATTGCACATGATTGTAGACAGTTTTAGAGACCTAGATGACATCAATAGTATGCATTACTCAAGAAGGATGGCCATATTAAAGACATTTGCAGAAATCAAGACAAGTAACCTTCTTGTGGACTTAGGATTGCAAGACCTGATCTATAACATGTTCTATCATTTGTTTGTCACAATTTAGAATGTACATGATAAAGGTGTGTTTGCAGCCATGAAAGATATTATGATTCTAACTATCCAAGAGAGTGATGTTTTCGCTTGATCTGTCATATCTATAATATGGACAGTTTGGAAACAAGAATGGGTTCCCTCTTCATCTACATATACATTGTTCCTCAATGTGTTCACACATTGTTCGGAAAAATTAAAACCTCACTTTGAAAAAGAAGAGCAAGAGAGGATCAATTCAGAAAATGAATGGGAGGAAATTCCTTTAGTTGTACATACAAAAGATGAATGCAAGAAAATACAAGATGTGGAAATTGTTCATAAGGAGAAAGATAAATCTTCATACGTTTCTTCTATCACAAATGAAATAAGCACTAGGTTTCATGAGGGTCATGAGGCAGCCACTAATGATGAGTCAATACATGAAGAATCAACTAAAAATGATAATGGCTTCACATCTGCTATAGATGATAACTTCTTTCATTTCAATGATGTGGGAGGTTTTTGGTTTAACTTCCAAAATGAGCCTATGAAGAAAAATTCATGTGGAATTCCTTTTGAACTTGAGATTTCTCTTACTCCATCCCAAGAGTCATGCATTGAGAATGACCTTGAAGGGATTGAGTCTAATTCTTCTTCACCCCTTGAGGAGTACATGATAACCACCAACAATTCAATTGTCATGGATGAGAGGAGTAGTCTCTCTAATGAAAGTAAATCGAAAGATGCATTGTACGACAAATTTAATCTCTTTGATGAAAATGATGAAAGAATTGTGGCATTAAAAGATGAGAAAAGACAATTATGGATCATAGAAGGGAGGATGGAAAGAGATGAATCAATAGAAGCACAAAACTTAGAGGAAGATAGAGACAAGCAAATGAGGAAGTTCTTTTATGAAGCAATGGCAAGCAAAAAACTAGGGGAACTAATGGATAGTGCTGAAGATGTGGAGAGGACTCTTCGATTGTGTGAATGGTGGAATGAGAAAGCTTAGCATGCCAAGATGGTAGCTGCTTGAGCAAGAGAGAAGTTGCAAAAAATTAAGCGAAGACATGGACACATTGATGAACACAAGGCTAGTTTTCAAACTAAGTGTTGTAACTCAGATATTGCATCAATATTTTTACACACCCATCCACCTAGTCAAAAGTATCAACACCTAACATGAAAGACTTTGGAGGTACATACACCAATGGAAGAGAATGTGAAGAGATTACCAGCTAAAGATCATGAGGCCTTAGATTTATGCAAGCAAAGTGAAGCTAAATTGAAAGATGAGCAAAGGCCCTTACAAGGAGCAAGAAATCTGATTGTAGTCACTGAACATTTTAGGGAAGAAGGGAACAAAGGAAAAATTGAAGGGATCAAGGAACTAGACAACATCCATGAGATCTATGAACAAGACCGTTATCCCAAAGATCTAAATAATAGTTTGGACCAGCAACAAGAGAGGCTTGATATTGGAATCCAGGATCACCTTTAGTTTATTAGTAATCCCTTGTTCGAAGTTGAAGCTAATGTGACCTATGATAATCCACTTTTTGAGGTGGATAAAGAAGGTATTCTAGAATCACGTGATAAGATTGGAGACAATCATGGAGACATGGGTGACGGATATGAAAGAAGTTCTGATTTTTGTATGCACCATCACAACAGTGCATTCAACTTACAAGAACTTGAAAGTCCTAAGGAAAGTTGGAAAAATAAACTCATGGTGTCTGTTGAAAATGAAGTGCAAATTTTATCTATCATGAATAGCACACATAGGCGTGTAGAAAACTTAATTCAAAATGCACCAAGAGGTCAAAACGAGCTTAATTTTCATTTGCTGATTTGCAAATGTAATGTCCCCAATTTTGCGAGCATCAGAGTTCGGTGGATTTAGCCTATTCCTGGCCCTCGTAGGCTAATATGTCTGGTTAGAGGGTCTCTTTTGGTGGTGCTCAGAGGAATCTCTCCTTCAGCATCTCGTGTGGGTTCAAGCTTAGCCTTTAGTTGATTCAGTTTCATATACTTACTATTTATAGTAAGTCAGCCGACAAGCAATTCTATTTATAGCAGGGCACCTGAAGTTCACGTGTTGGCAGTGTCGATTCCCAAATTCAGTTGAGTTGGTGAAATAAGGAGTTTTGCCTAAGTTATAACGTTTAATTATTATTAAAGGTGATTTTAATAATAATTAATATTTTAATATTATATTATAACATTATATTTGCACTTTATGACTTGAGGGTCCATTCATCATTAAAAAGGGGGCCATTTTAATTAATTACTTGGGCACCAATATCAAGGACATATTTTAATATTCCAAAGTGCAAACATTATATTTATTATTTTAAAATGATTTAAAAGGCAAAATGGAGGGAATCGGCCTATTATCTTTTATCCCACATTGGTGAGAAAAGTGTGAGCTCCTCCAAGAAAAGTATAAAAGAATCTTAAGGGGCTCATTTGGGATATGGAGGATTTGATATTTGGTTTATGATTTCTTTTTGGCGTTTGGAGAAGGGAGCCCTAGGGTTTTTCTGCCAGCGTATCGGCATTGGAGAGCGTAGCTGCTTCATTGCAACAACATGCTGAGGTTGTGAAATATCAGCTGAAGTTGGTTAATTGTTGGCTTCATCCAGAGGTCAAGTTTGTGCTTCATCAGATTTACAGAAGAATTTCAGAATAAGGATTTCAACATCTTTTAATATCAGAAGATTGTATTCCGGGTATGCCCTATTGTAAAAGCTTTTAAAGTGAATCAATAAAAATTATCTATTTGCTGCAATAGGGTTTATATTTCATTTCCAGTATTTTATTGCATGCCTGGCATTATTTTCTTTAAAAAATACACAAAAAGGGAAAATATACAAAAAAACACAAACCCTAAGCCGAGCTTCAAAAGTAGGGAGGAGACGAGTTCTTACAACAAACAATGAAGAACACTATGAAGGAAATTAAAACAACCTACTTGCACATGATCCGTGACAAAGATATGGCTACCAATATTGTTGATGAGGCATTAAATTTATACAATACAATCAAGGTCAACGAGCTTACATTGGGGTTTAGTGCAGCCAAGGATTCCTTGAGGAATGTTCAAATGCCTCTTCTAGAGCAAACTACCAAGTTTTGGTCGCTGGAGAAAATATGGAAATGGACATTATGATCAAACAAGTAGAGGAAGAACTTGATCGCATTTCATGAGGAGTTTGACCAGTAAGAGTATTGGGTTGAGCGTGATGATAACCTTCAGTTGATTGATAACCCACTTCTTAGGTTGAGTACTGATATAACAATTGCCAATCCATTCGTCGAGTTGGAGAGTGGAGATCTTTTCGATTTCAGTAAAGAGATTGGAGTTGCACATAAGGTTTGAGATCCAGGATTGGTGTAGTTGGCACTCTACTCCACAAGTTTCACGTTGAGTTGCCTAAAAACTCTTGGCGTGGTGATGATTATATTAGAGTAGCATAGCAGAAGTTGGATAAGGCCCTTGATGATGAATCTATGTCCATCTAAATTCCATCGAAGACATTGGATATCGGCTTAATATATTAGTATTATCTTTGGCTTGGCAATTTCATATTAATTGCTTTTGATATTATTGGTTGGATGAATCGAGTAAGTTAGGAGTCTTCAGGATGCTTTCCAAAGTTATCATCGCTACCTTCAAATATTATGGAGACCAATGTAATTGGCATCTGCACCAATAACTTGTTGGATATCCAGTATTGGACATGTTGAAATATGGTAGCTTCAGTCAGATATAGAAATGATGATCATATGTGTGTGTATATATATGTCAGTATGTACTGACATATGTATACACATGTATATATATATTAATTGTATACATCATCATTTATATTGAAATCTACTACATTCCAAGTATATTATCGATCTGCATTTAGAGGTTATTAATTGCAGATTATTAGCATTTCATGTTTCATATAGGATCCCGATCGAGCATCATTATCGGTGATCATTTCCAGATTGGATATTATTTATTTGTGCAAGATAAATTCAGATCGAACTTGGTAAGCATTTATGTTTATTAAGTAACAAACCCCAATTAGAGATTGGGTGTTTAGTTAAGATGAAAAGGCACAATTCATGAGACATCTCCTGAACGGACATGCCTCCACTTTGTGGAGACATGTCCGCTCATGGGATGTGTCTCTTCCTTATATATTTAATGTAGGTCCGATCCACAATGGGAGATATTGAAATCAATAAATGTTCTGCTCTTGTAGATCAAATACCATTAAAGAAGACTCAGACTTGTGAATTCATGATCAGTATTTTTCAATATTGATTTGGTATCAACTTCATACTTATCAAGTTCAACATTCTGGTTATAATCTGAAAGAAATTTAATCTTATCAACATGGTATCAGAGCCAAGTTAAGGAAGATCCGATTAAATTTAAGATATCGGATTGAATCATGTCTGGCTGTTGAATCGAAGAATCTGAGAACGGAAACTCTCAGACTTCCAGAGTCATTCTCGGACAAAAATCTAGATTGCCCATTTGCAGTGACAATCACAAAATTCAGGGCATTCCATATTCATTGTTTGATTCATTTGGACAGGGCTTGGGATTATCATCCGTGTTGATCATAATCACTAACATTGCTATCAAGAACCATCATCGTTGGGGAAAATATAATAATCTCTATAGATCGTGGCTATGGGAATTAGCAGAAAAAGTCTGTATATATGCATCGTGACTGCGAATAAAGGAGGAATCTCTTGCAAATCGAACATATTGGATAACTATACAGGTTTTATATTCTTCAATACATTTCAAGTATCTTTGCCATCGTTTATATTCATCAACACGGGTGATATTCAGCCCACACTGGTGTGAAGGGCTTGGCCGACTTTGAAGAACTCGATAATACATTGGAAGCACATCGCGGGTATATGTGAGTGTATGAAGTCAATAAATAAACTACATCAGACCTTGTCATCTTATTTGCTACCGTGGTCCAGTCAACCACTACATCTTTGGAAATAATGCTTATGGGGCCATTCCTATAAAGAAGATGCGGCAGTGTTTAAAAGCCTTGCCTATTCACATTATCGTGGCTGCTTATGTAGAGTCGTCGTAATTTTAATTGGAAACTTCTCACTGATATTTAATTTATCGTGGCTTATCCAAGACTCGATATCGGGCATCTCTTATTTGGCCGTTGTGGTTAAATTCCTTTTATCATTGGTCATTTCGGGAGACAATAAGGTGACGAGAAGCAATGTTGGAACTCTTGCGTGATAATGCTGGCTCGATCCTTCTGGCACCCTCAATCCCGAATGTCTTATATACAATGAAAGGCATTATTAAATTGATGTAAGCTTGTGAAGACAACTTAAAGTCATTCGGGAGGAGTCAAGTCCGTTGTATTCAAATTCCCGATATATATCTTACATTTGCAGATATTCTTTGATACTTGCTCCTGGAAATGTTACATGTGTGAAGTCCTTTGTCTTGTAACCAGCAAAAGAAGCTATCACGGGAGCCCTTGTGAAGATACTGCCATTATTCTCATTATTTTGATTGGTCGCAGGATATAAGACTCACAGCAAGCGTGAACGCAGATGTTGGTTTTTTTTTCCATCATGTATCCTCAGAGGTCGAAGTATTATCTCTGGTCATTCGGGTTTAGCCGCTACATCCTTGTCTAGCCCGACTTGGAGGCTCTGACTATTTTAATGGGTCTCTTGAAGAATCCGCCATCTCACAAGATTGTTATCTCTTGAAACTCTTGTCGTTGTGTGATGTCGAGTCTATATACTCTGCTTCCCTTGTCGCGCTTGTTGCCACCGTGTGTTCTGTGAAGTTCGTGGCACTCAATACTGCCATGGTCCACACGTGGTATGGTGGACAAATCTTCAGAAAACAGAAGGAAGTCGAGATTAACTTCAATACTCCGATGACTTTGTTTATTGAAGCAGTTGACTACTCCGTATTATGAAATCGTGACTATAGCTGTCGTGGTTCATATGTTTCAATATTTGTGGTGGGTCCCCTTTCAAGATGTCGCGAAAGTTCAAAAAGGTTTATAATCGGAGCTGTATATGAGACTTGAAGCGTCTCATGATATCAACCCTTATTGAAATTACTCAGAGGTGACACCACTGCTAAGGGCGGAGCAAATCGTTTTTGGATCCATTTTGTGTGCAGATATATTGAGATGTCCCGTACATATCTTTAGGATTAGAGGTGCATCTCTGCTTGAAACGTCTGTGGAGAACACATCTCCTTGGCTACCGACTAGAGTAGAGGAATGCACTCTGGCTGGTGATTCGTCGAGCATCATGTCGAGTTGTTCACTGTATTCCTGTTTAAGTGTAGCTCTTAAAAGGAAATTTTGATTTCATCAAGATAAGTACTCCCTTTGTTTATTCTTTTGAAATCTGGTCTACAGGTCTAACATTGTTTACTTGAATCATGTGTGATTTGTAAAAGTGATCATAGGCATAAGATCCCTTGAAGATGTCAATCATTCTTTACATTTCATTGTGAAGATCTCTGAGTGTGACTCTGAGATGAAAAGTGAAATGCAAATTCGTAATGATTGGATGGTCACATCGATACCATTCTCTATGTGCTTGGACTGCAATGTTGCCTTGAGAAGGCTGGTCCTATATTGAATATGCTGGCTGCATAATGTGTGTTGTGCAGATTGTCTTTTGTTGTACTGAGATTTGCACCCTCTAGAGGAGTAAAAGATGGAAGGAAAAGTTATATCAGAATTCAATAAAGGGTGATGAGAGATTGCTTAGTGATGAAAAGCTCGAGGCATCTTGTGAGGAAGTCATGCCAACCAAAGAAATGATCAAGCGTGAAGTTACAACTTGCAGCCATGGGACTGAGTTGGTGACTAGAGGGAGTTCACTTCCAGAAGTCTTCTTTGCAAGCTCTGAAGCAGGGATCAAGAGGGAGTTCTGTGACTCACTGAGAAGAAGTGTAGGTTGCAGTGTTGCAAGGCCAAGTGTTAAACCCTTGAAAGTCCTCTTCAGTTGCTGAGATCAAAATTTCTTAAAGACTGTCATCTGGATTTGATATTGGTAGCTCCACAAACCTATTCAGAATAGAGTGATCTGCTATGAGGTCGAGGAGGTCTACCCTGAACTCTCTATAGTACTAGAGGTGTGCACTGGAAAACATTTCTCTAAAGCATGTGTTGCAGGCAATCTTGGACGATGAGGTCAGGAGGTTGATGCAAGTGCTTGAAGATTCAGAGGGAGCCTACTGAATCTAAAGAAGATAATCGAAAGAGTACCTCTGGATGTTGTTTCAGGTTGAGGTCTGCGATGATATCCTGGTGTAGCAGGAAGCAATCTTCTGTGGCACTGAGTACAACAGAAGCCGAATATATTGCAGCCTCTATGGGAGCAAGAGAAGTAGTATGGCTCCGGAAATTGCTTGTGGGATTATTTGGTGAGCCCCTGAATCCTACTATTATCCACTGTGACAATCAGAGTTGTATTAAGCTTTCTATGAATCTAGTATTCCATGATAAATCAAAGCATATAGAGATTCCTTACCACTATGTGAGAGACATGTGATCCAGTTGGAGTATATTAGTACAAACGATCAAACAACAGACATTCTCACCAAGCCTCTCTTCAGAGTTAAAGTTGAACACTTCAGGAAGAAACTTGGTATGGTTGAATTGTAAGTTATTGTTGAGATTGAGACTCAAATTGTTCATTTTGTACTAATGTATTTAAAAGATGTTTAATGTGTAAACTCTTTTGTCATGTGTGTGACTCCATGACTTTATGGGTCCTCACTCCCTGTGTACATTATTGAAAGGTGATGATCTTTCTGATAATGAACACTTGTATTTGACATTGTAAAGTGATGACTCTACAATGATTAGTTTCACTATCATGATGGATATCATGAGACTTGATATCCGTGGATATGTCATGATAGTATCTCTTGGACATTTTGATAGATATCATGAGACTTGATATCAGTTGAAGATCATTATGATCCTTATGGGATAATCATGGTGGATAAATGTATCCGTGGATATGCCATGATTTATTATGGTAGACATGATGAGACTTGATGTCAGTGCACATACCATAATGAAGATGTGTTATGAAGAATTTCAAGTGACTTGACTCTCTTAGAAGCATACCATATCTTCTGATATTACGAGTAAGGTGATATCACTATATACTTGGTTAGTGTTATCTTCCCTAGCTAAGAGGGAGTGTTGAAATATGGTAGCTTTGGTCAGATATAGAAATGATGATCATATGTGTGTGTATATATATGTCAGTATGTACTGACATATTTATACACACATATATATATATTAATTGTATACATCATCATTTATATCGAAATCTACTGCATTCCAAGTATATTATCGATCTGCATTTAGAGGTTATTAATTGTAGATAATTAGCATTTCATGTTTCATATAGGATCTCGATCGAGCATCATTATCGGTGATCATTTCCAGATTGGATATTATTTATTTGTGCAAGATAAATTCAGATCGAACTTGGTAAGCATTTATGTTTATTAAGTAACAAACCCCAATTAGAGATTGGGTGTTTAGTTAAGATGAAAAGGCACAATTCATGAGACATCTCTTGAACAGACATGCCTCCACTTTGTGGAGACATGTCCGCTCATGGGATGTGTCTCTTCCTTATATATTTAATGTAGGTCCGATCCACAATGGGAGATATTGAAATCAATAAATGTTCTGCTCTTGTAGATCAAATACCATTAAAGAAGACTCAGACTTGTGAATTCATGATCAGTATTTTTCAATATTGATTTGGTGTCAACTTCATACTTATCAAGTTCAACATTCTGGTTATAATCTGAAAGAAATTTAATCTTATCAATAGGACATGATCCTTCCCCTATACATGAGTCGCCATCTATTTTATGGTTGTGGAAATACATTAACTAGCCGACACTTCTTATTTATACTGGCAGGCACTTATCTTTACCGACTTCTATCTGGAACATGCCAAGTTGGCAGTAGCATTGGTGAAGTAGAGTTTCATAACTGCTCGAGACATTCTTTAATGTGAAGACACTAACAAACTACTATCATGGGAGATATGCATCATGTCGATCGGACATTGAACTAATTAGTCAACGACTTCCTTAATATCTTGGATTAAATATAGAAGATAAAATCATACCAAATCTAGTGATTTAGATTAAGGAAGAATGAATTAAGTTTAATTGGCAGCGATTCATTAACCCATAAATGTCAGCACTAATAAAGATCAATCTATCAATTAAAGGCAGCGATAGCTTTATCAAAGGGGCACATCCATTAAAAGGAAAGAAGTCGCATCCTCCACGAAAAGACATATCACTTGGCAAGATATACTTAAAGGCTGGAAATGGAACCAAATATCATCGAACAGTTTTGGCAGATATATACATTTCAGCAGAGTAGATCTAGTGCTGTAAGGAGCCATGATCATCTAGATAAAGGATGCATGAATGATAAGCAAAATTCAGATACAACACCCATCTTCAAAATCGCATGCATATATAGATAATCTTCAGAAACAGTGAATCATTAGAGGTTTGAACCTCTAGCATGTTCGAAGGCATGATTTCCAATTATTAAATCATGAACAACCATTATATTCTTTAGTCCAATTTACATTATTGATCTCTAATATTTGAATCAGACTTCTTAAATCATGATTCATATCCTCAATATATTAATATATTTATCATTTGCTCTTAAATAAACGAAGGTGCATCATCTTTACTATCTTTAAGGTTATTGGCATAATTTGACATATTTACCTCACCTAACTTAAAGGCAAACTTAAGATAAATCTATAAGGGACAACCTCACCTTAATAATATTGGATGAGAACCTGTCAATTCAATAAAGAATGAATCGGAAAACTATCGATCTAGAGCTTAGGTCATTACAGTTTTGGAGTTCTATGGAGGTATGCTGGTTTTTGGTTTTCAGAACGAGAAATTGCTGGTTGAACAAAATTCACCACAACCTTTTGGAGGACGAAAACCCTTTGAAGGAAGATCAGTTTCAGTTTTTGATGGTGAGATTATCCACCCTGGCTAGTTGCAGGAGAAATCATTCAGGTTTCTTGCTTGGATTTAAATGATTGGAGTTTTATGAAATTTGTGAAGTCTCTTTCAAAGACAAATTTCAGGGTATTGTTAAGTTTGATAAAATTGTGGAGTTATCGGGTATATGCATATTACTGGACAGTTAAAAATCATAGGGAGATTAGAATTGAAAATATTAATGTGCTTGCATTAACTCAACCGTACTACTTGTTTGGTTTTGAGATCACTACAGCTTCATGATTCCAAGAAAAGGGAAATCGAATGGTATCTGAGTTCCACACTGGCGTTACCTCCTAAATTTGTCGTGACTCCTCATAGAGTTGACTTGACTTACCTGGACGTGAGGGGTAATATGGGAAGGAAGGCATTGTTACATAAGTGCCGCCACCCACCCCTTAATATGCCTCATATTTGGAGTGCAATTGCGTGGTTTACATCATAGTTGTGGAAAGTCGTGATTTTTAATGATCATTGCTAGTCACATAGTAGATTTGAGAGTTGGGTTGGAAGTTGGATGAAAAGGGAGATATCAGGCTTTCTTATTGTTAGTTTTATGATCAGATATTAATAAGCAGATTTTAATTCAAATTCAGACAAGTAGACATAGCATATACCCTAGGAAAACCCTCCACTTGAGGGAGAAAAACCCAGCAACAATATATCACTTATATATTGAATGTGAAACAATAATCTCCTTTACAATGAGGCCGATTATGAGGCCAAACAACAGCACCAATTTGATGCAAACTCTAGAAGATAATACAACTATTTTGATGATAATATATCAGCCTTCCTATAAGCTTCGATCTGCTCTTGAACGATTCACACTTCTCTTGAGAACTCGCACTTATGAATGCAATCGAATGAATTGCCAAATGACAAATGATCAACTCCAATATATACAAGAGAGAGGGATAAATTGCGTCCCTTCAAGTCTTCATGTCGGCCTTCAACAAAGAATTGTGCCTCCTCAAAGTAATGATGTCAGCTTCCAAGAATGAATCGATATTTCTCCAAGGGTGGCGATCAAACAAAGTCGGCCATAATTAATTATTAACAATAATTAATCTTTTGTTTGTGTTTGTAAGTGAAGCACTTCTTCACATGAAAATTGACTTGAATAAATTAAATAGCCGATATGCTATATTGAATTTATTCCTTCAAAGTCGTGGCTGGAAGGATGAGGCCTGAAGCTGTTCAACATCAACACTTATATGCAAGAAATTGAAGGAGGATATTCTTATCACAACCTTCTTATATTTCATTCAAAAAGAAATCAATTTATATTATAATGGAACCGCAGTTAATAAAATGGCATTGTATGATGTTGAAGGTCTTTAATGAGTGTTGGGCTTGTTAAGGGTGAGTCGTGAGCTTATTAAAGTCTCTAAATGGTTGCCGCCTAAGGAGAAATCACGCCCATACAAGCTTATAATATCTTTGAAATCATGGTGGAAACCTTGGTCTGCACCATATTAAGATGCTAGCATTATTAAAGGGGAAGCGATTAATATTATAGCTTCTGCCATTGCTTAGTCACACAGTTCGAAAAAGGATGTCATGGTATATATTATGTAAGCCGTTCTATACACAAGAGTTGTGTATATTTGAATAAACCACAACCTCTATCTTCTATCTGCATCTATGAAGTAGTCACAGTTTTTAGAAAAAGCCGCCGTATTGTTTTGAGTCTCAATGAAGGTGACGTGGTAACATTGAATAGTCAAAAATTAAAAAGGTGCGATGCAAGTTTGTTCAACCATTCCTCCAGCTGCTACTGCAAATTCTTATGAAGAAAGCCGCCCAAGTTAGAAGGGAATTCGTTTATTTAGGGAGCCGACCATATAATAAGTGCTGCTGTACCAATGGAGGAGGCACCGTACCATTGGTATATATTAAATATGATAAATACCTTGGGAATCTCAGTGCTCAGGAAAATATGTATAGTTGAATCTTTATGCTAGGAATAAAATAATTGTGTAAGTTGTTTTCAACTGATGAGAGGCTAAATCCAACTATTTGTATCAGATATCAGGTTGCAGATATACAAGGTCAGATTTGAGTCTCTATTTCTATCCTGAAATATTCTGATTTCTGAAAATTGATAATAGAATATATATATATATATATTTGTTTGGTGAACTTTCTGTTACTGCATTATGAACTAATTGTATTATGCATATATGTGAAACTGCTCACAAATACCCAACTGCATTAATCTATAAATCTGCAATTGTGAAATGTAGGGTCAGTAATCTACTACATTTCTGAGGTGTTGTTTTGTGGTAGTCCACTATATGAATGTATAATACATAAACAATTGCAAAGCACTAATAACCAACTCAGAACAGCAGCTTGGCAAACCATTTGACGAAATATCCGTTCATACGAAGTTACGTAATTGGAAAAAAATTTACATATAAATTTTGCCTGGGATATTATAGGGTGCTTATTCATGAGAAGTCTACCTACAGCAACACAATGTGCTGCATTATTTGTAACTATTTGTACTACATTCTGTTCACCCAACTCGGCCAAGACTCCCTCCAAAGCCTCACAATCGAATCAACATTTTTGTTTTTCTTGAAGCATCAATTGACTTGAAGAACACTATGCCACTTGAGAAAGAAACAAAACCAACAATTCAATAAATTAGAAATTAAAACTTTTAATCACTAAATCAATGGACTTCACAACGTACAATACTACAATTACCTGAGGAAGAAACAAGAAAATTCAACAATGTTGTATTTCTTCTATTGGTCCAACCATCAGTCATGATGGTGCAACCCTTCTTCTCCCATATGTCACGCTGCTCAATTCTGGTTTACACATCAACCACCTTTGGACTCAAAATGGAGCCCTTTATCTCATCATTAAGGGCTTTGATCTACACACCACAAACAGTAATGGCATCTATCATGTTTTGTCAATAAGGAGATCTCAAAAAACAAAAATAAACAGAATAAGTATTTTAAATTCTGAATTTAACTTTAAAATCTTCAATGCCACATACCCTTAAATACAAAAAATTCAATAGACATAGAAATCAAACTATGCATTTAAAAATAAAAATAATATTAATTACTTGGTTACATGAAATGGAATGGTGCAATAGAACCAAAAGTCAACAATTGCACTTCTTGCAGCCTCATGCTTGTCCTTGTTTCAACTCATGCTCTCAATTGATGGTTGGTAACCTAGAGTAGTGTGTTGAACAAAATATGAATCTAAATTGGATGAAGATCTGAGAATTCTAGGTCCAATACATACACTGCTACTACCACTGCCACTGCCGTTGCAACTACTCATATATCCAAGAAATGGAGGAATTGAAGAACTCTCTCCACCAATGGCTGTCATTTCTTCTCTTTGCCTCTTTTTAAGTTTTTTTAGTATTCAAAAGTCTCCAGTTGACTTTGCACTTCATTTGTAACTTCAGGAGGTGCTGCTAGGCATGGTTTAGCATCACAGTATGATATGTCTGCAAGGTGATACTTCAATTGATTAATACCTCCCCCAAGGATTTTCACTTTGCAATGGGTACATGTAATCTCCCCTTTTTTGCCCCAAGTATGGCATGTTTCCAACAGGGATCCCGTCTAATGGGGTCAACATTGTCCTTGAAAATTTGGATCAATTTATATAATAGGCTGCAATAAATTGTAAATGGAAAAAAATTAATATTTACACTTTCTGATTAAATTAAAATAAAAAAATAACATTTACACTTTCTAATTAAATTAAAAAAAAGAAAAGAAAGAAAAAACTAAGATAATCAGGGTTTGTAGCTAAAGAATAAAGAAAAAATACAAAAAACAGCTAGGGTTTGATTATTTGGTAGCTAGGGTTTGTTCTTTTTTCCCTTGACCTAATATAAAATAAATAAAAACAAATGTAGAACAGAATGGAAATTTGAAAAAACAAAAACAAAAAAGAAACTTCAAAATACAAACTTTCCTCTTCAAATTTGTTCCAAAATGAAGGTAGGCAGCTCCAAATCAGTGGTGGGCTCTTCCAAATCCTCCTCAAGCTCTTTTGTATATGTCAAGGGCTACTACAAACCTGCTCAAATGATCTTCAATCACTATTTTGTCCTCAACCAATTTGCTGGTTTTCTCTCCAATGGCATATTTTTTGCTCAAAACGTAGTTTTTCTCTCCTCGTGTTGGAAAACAAAATGAATGTATTTTTAGGGTGGAGGAGATCATTTTAGTCTTTTTCTTTTAAGAATTTATATTTTTTTAATTAGTTTTTTATTTATTTTCTACTATCCCTGTCGCAGCCAAGTCTACCCTGTGAGACTTACCGTGTCTGGTGAGTTTGGAAGACCTAGCGAGCCTCCAAGACTCGTCAGGTACCTGGGTCTTGATAAATGCTCCAATAATTCTGCTATGATGCTCTCATAGATGTTTTATCCTATGTTACCGAGTTCTCCTATTTGGGCTCCCGTGCCCACTTCGGGAACGTCCTAGTTCGGAAGCACTTGGTGGCACCCAGGGAGCGCCTCAGACGCCCCGGGTTATCTCGCATACCCTAGGGAACCTTGGTCGTCTGGGGCGCTCCCAGATGTTCCTGCAGGTGCCAGCGCCTTACAGGTGGCAAAAAAAATTAAAAAAACACTTAAAAATGCAAAAAGTGCTTTTGAAGATAAATTTGTGAAAATGGCGTGCACCATGAAGGTTTTTATGGTTTCAAAGGCCTTGCCCCCAAACCCCCACGAGGGGTGTTGCCCCTCAACCCCACTAGGGGCATTGCCCCCAGACCACCATGAGGGGTGCTAACCCTCAACCCCATCAGGGCCTCCTACCCCTACCCCCACTAGTTATTTGGAACTATTGTCACATAAAAAACTTAATTACAATGAGGGGTTCTAGGAATGGAGACCAAAATTGGCAACTTAAACAATTATCTTTATGACTATGATAATATCATTAATCGATGATTAAGTATCATACTATCAAAGATCAAATATCATTATTATCTTAAAATATAATATTATCAAATGCATTTGCAATTTTATATATTTTTTAATTTTTTTGCATATACATGTTATATATAGTCGTACCCATACGTACCGTGCCCAAGAAAAAAAATCGCTGTATTGACATACCAGAATCTTGTACCTATACCTGTACTCGACCCCGTACCTATAAAATACACTTCTAGTTGTATGAAGTTTTTTGATAATTTTTAGTTTGATAGATGTGCCATTTTATCAAACTCGATTCATTGCATTGCATGCATTTTAACAATATTTAAAAGGAATGCTTGAACAGATATAACAATCAGATTTTACTCCCTATTTTATTCATATTTGATGAGCATATAAAGAAATCTGAGCATAGGAAAGCTACAGGTTTTTACATTTTCATTCAAAACAATAACAAAGAGCAGATTTCAACACTTTCACATCCCTGTTAAGCTACAGAAGTACAGACTTAGCTTTCAATACATTTTTCTGTTCATTACATGACATTGACAGCCAAAAGAACTGATGACATCCAACTTGGAACCCAACGCAAGCCTGAAATGAGCAGTAGTTGTTGTAGGCGATGGAAACTCAAATTTATGACCACCTATAGGTATGACAGTGACTGATAAATGATGCGCTAGGGTCAATTATGCAAACTCAGACCCACAGTCAAGAAAGATTACACCAAACAATCACCATGCCTCCTCAACAGTCCTCCACAACTTCCCCTCAAGCAGTATAAACCTCTTCTAATCTCCACAGACTCATTATGGAAGATAATGTCTGATAGTAGCAGCAAGATCCAAGTCTGGGACCACACGCAAATGCACAGACCAAAATATATATGATAAAGCTCAAGAGGGATAGCAGAATTACTTGCAAACCACACCTGGATAGTTAGAAGTCACATAGAGACAGGAAAGTCATTGCGCCTAGTATCTCCAATGCCACATTGAACACATAGTGAGAAGCTACAGATTCAAAGCACTCGAATCCTCCTCTCCACAAACCCATGACAAGGAAATAGCCTCACGCCTTGACAAGGAGAGACATCTGATTAATAAACCCCCAGACTACTAGCGCTCAACACAATTATTCTCATGCCCAGGTTATTTAATATGCCGTACAACTCCACAAGCAACAACAATAACAATCTCTGAGTATAGAAAGAATATGGTGGCTCAAATGGAGTAATCCCTTTCTTAAACCTAGTTGCCCATCTCAGATTCAAGAGCTAGAAAAGACATATCGTTCCTCCCAATTTTGTCTCCGCAGAAGACTCACAAAATTGCAATATTCGCCCAAGTAGAAGACCTGTATGATCTCCACGAACCAGCTAGGGTGGAATCGTTTCACCACCGAAACTGGATGCCCTAGGTTTCCTCTTCCCCAAGACCAAGAACTTCAAGAGCTTTCCAAAAGTGTAAGTGAAAAGTAAATCAAACATAATCCAAATGAGCTTCAAAAATCTCTTTTATATCCTTTGCTTTAATCTCCTGCTCAAAATATAATAAAGTGACTTTATTAAGTTAATTTTTAATTTATCTCCAAAAGTCAGTTATAACCTATTTAATTAATTATTTAACATTACCTTTTTAAATGTACTTTTCCTGCCAGGTAATATTAAACAATTAAATAAATCAATTCCCTTCTTCTAAATTTAGCCTATGGGAATTAAATAGGCTAAAATGTCCTCCTTGATGATCATTGAGAAGGGGACATTATAATTCTCCCTTCCCGAGATTGCTCGCCCTCAAGCAATTGTAAATTGGGATGCTGCGGTATCTGTTTTCCCTCCCAAGTTGCATCCTTTGCTAGCAAGTCTCTCCATTTGATCTAATACTCCTTAATCACCATGTTCCTCAATCTCCTCTCTCGAGTATCAACAATCTCCTCAGGAACCAAAACCAAATGCCCCTCCTCATCCAATGGAGGCAATTCTGTTGAAGTAACCTGCTGCCCTAGTGCTTTCTTGAGGCACGAAACATGAAAGACATTGTAAATTTTACTATTCTCAAGCAATTCCAACTCATAGGCTACTTCCCCCACTCGCCTGGATATCCTATAGGGCCCATAGTACTGTTGCTTCAATTTCTTTCCACCACTTCTCTTCAAGGAAGACTGCCTGTAGGGCTGTAATCGCAGGAAAACCAAATCTGCCACCTCAAAATTGCGCTCAACCTTGTGCTTGTCTACATAGGTCTTCTGCTGATTCTGTGCCACCTGTAAGTTCTTCCTAAGAGCCTTGATAATATCTTGGCTCTCCTGTATTCAGTCCTTGGCTTTGGGAGCTCTGCTATCCCCAAAAGCCAAATCTAGAAATGATGGTGCATCATATGCATATAATGCACATAAGGGTGTCATACCAATAGACACGTGGAAAGTGGTATTGTAGCAGTGCGCGTCCAGATGCAACCACTTAATCCACGCCTTCTGCTGTCCCAAGACATAATTACGTAGATACCCCTCAACCCACTTATTCACTATCTTAGTTTGGCCATCTGTCTGAGGGTGGTAACTCGTGCTCAAAGTCAACTCAGTACCTGTCAATTTGAACAACTCTTGCCATAATGCACTAAGGAACCTGCTGTCCCTGTCACTGACTATGTACTTCGACAACTCGTGGAGTTTGAAAAGCTCTCTGAAGAACAACTTTGCCTTTTGCGGTGCCTTGTACTATGAAGAAAGCAAAGAAGTGAGCGAATTTCATGAATCGATCTACCACAACATAGATGTAGTCCCTGCCATGAACCTTAGGTAGACCTGTAATGAAATCCATAGATATGCTCTCCCACTTTTGCTCGGGAATGGGTAACGACTGCAACAACCCTGCCAGATGGGTATGCTCTAACTTGTTCTACTGATAACTCACACACTCCCTCACATATCGCAATACATCATCCTTGAGGCCCTTCCAAGAGAACCTCTCTCTAACCTTCCGGTATGTTTTGAAGTACCCCTGATGTCCTACCAATGGAGTGTCGTGTGTAGCTGTCATAATTTTCTCCTTGAGGTTGGATTTTGACACTAAATAAATCTTGTCCTTGTAGAAGATGATATCATCCACTACCCTGTAACGATCATCTTGGACCTATCCATCAATCAACTCACAGGCAAATTTATTCTTGGAGTACTCTACCAATAGACAAGATTTCCAATCTACTGAAATCTCTGTAAGAGAGCAAGCTGCTGGTTTCTTGGAGAGGGAATCTGCAACAATGTTTTTCTTGCCCTTCACGTACTCAATATCAAAATCGTAGGCCTGTATTTTGCTAACCCACTTTTGCTGCCTCTTGTTTAAATCCTTTTGCTCTAGGAAATACTTAAGACTATTGTGGTCAGTCCTCACCACAAACCTCCCACCTACAAGGTACTCCTTGAACTTCGCCATTGCATGCATTATAGCAAGCATCTCCTTATCATAAATAGAATACAATGTCTCAGGCCCCCTCAACTTACGACTCTCAAATGCAATCAGATGCCTGTTCTACATCAATACCGCTCCTATGCCCTCACTCGATGCATCACACTCCAATACAAATGGCTGTGTAAAATCTGGAAGTTCCAATACAGGACAATTGCTCATCACCTCTTTGAGCTTATTGAAAGCTTTTTGTGCCTCCTCTAACCATCTAAAAGCCCTTTTCTTTGTGAGATCTATCAACAGTGCACCCAATTGCGAGAAACCCATGAAAAAGCACTTGTAGTAACTGCAAAGCCCAAAGAAACTGCACAACTCAGTAAGGGACTTAGGTGGTGGCCAGTCTAGAACTGCCTGGATCTTCTCTTGATGAACCTGTACACCCTGTGCACTAATCACATGACCCAAGTATAAAATCTCCTTCATGCCAAACTCACACTTCGAGGCCTTAGCATATAACGATTGATCACCCATGATACCCAATACCTCATCCAGCTGTCTCAAGTGGTCATCCCAAGTCTTACTGTATATGAGAAGATCATCAAAGAATACCATCAAATACTTAGGCAACTGCTTGTTGAAAATATGATTCATGCAGGACTGAAAGGTAGCAGGTGCGTCAGTCAAACCGAAAGGCATGACTAAGAACTTATAGTGCCCATAATGGCACCTGAAGGCTGTCTTGTGTATGTCCTGCTGTTGGACTCTAATTTGATAATCGATTGAAGTAACTTGCCGATCTTGGGTATAGGGTACCTATTCTTAATCGTTTTCTTGTTCAAAGCCTGGTAATCTATACACATCCTCATTGTCCTATCCTTCTTAACCAGAACTACAGAAGAAGCAAATGGGCTGGAGCTAGGTCTAATGTGTCCCATGTCTAGCAATTCCTTAATTGCTTTCTCGATCTCATCTTTGAATTTCTTAGGATATCTATAAGGAGTGGTTATGATGGGATTATCTCCCTCCTCCAACTCATTGGTGTGCTCGAAACCCCTGTCAAGTGGCCTCCTTGGAGGAATCTCGCCAAACACTCTCTCATGCATACCCAACAATGACTGGATATTCATATGGTAAGGCTGACTGCTATTTGAAGTGTCCTTGGAAGTAATCAAACACTTTGCTGCCCATGCAACATCCCCATGTTTGAAAATGCTCTCCATCTGCTTAGCTGACACTAGCTTCGAAGAACCATTAGCCAAACCCTTGAGCACAACCTTTTTTCCATCTGCTTCCCTAAACTTGAGCTCCATGGTTTGGAAGCTCTGTGAATACTTCCCCAATGAATGAAGCCACTGTATACCTAGAATAGCATTTGTGTCACCTAGGTCAACTACATAGAAATCATCTATAACAGTGTAGTTACCCAAAGGAACATCCAATCGAGGAACCCTTTGTGTGCAAGTCATGCTGAACCCATCTGCAACCATCACACTAAATCCATCAAAATCCTCTATGGGTGTACCCCTTTTGGTCACCAGGGCTGAATCAATGAAATTGTGGGTGGCCCCACTATCAATTAGCACAGTAACACACTGCTCGTGTAATACTCCCCTAACTTTGAAGGAATTGAATCTGAGAGTACCTGAGATAGTAGCAATAGCGCCACTCTTAATTTCCATCAGTGGCTGCTCATTCTTTGAACTACTATCATCGTTGCCCTGTACTTGTTCCGGCTCTCCATCATCCTCACTATCTGAAACAACCTCAATGTAATGTACCTTTCCCTTACCCATGCATCTGTGTCTAGGCTCCCAAGGCTCCTTACAGCTGAAACAAATCTTCTTTCTCCTCAACTCCCTACGAGCCTTGTCATCTAACTTGTCCTTCCTGGGCTACTCCTTTTGAAAGGGATTTTTGTCTTTGTTCTTTCGAGGTATGAAAGGTTTAGACGGAAATTTACTCTTAGGCATTGAATGCTCCATGTCACGTGCTCATATGATAGCATCCTGAAGTGACTTTGGTTTGAAAGCCTTGATCCAACCATGTAGTGGCTTGGATAGACCCTCAATGAAAAACATGATCAACTTATGCTCTGACACTTCTGATACCATAACCGAGAGTCTCTAGAACTCATAAATATATGCATCCACTGTACCACTCTGCTTGAGTTGTGCCAACTCCCTAAAGTGCAATTCTGGGCCCTTCTGATCATATTTGTCCATCAGCGTCTGACTGAAATCCAAATAGGATGTGATGCTAGCATGAACCAAGTTGACTAATCCATGGTACCACCACTTGTGGGCCTCACCCTCCAAATGTAATGTAGCGTACTTGATAGCTTCTGACTCCAACATATGGTTGAGTTGGAAATAGGTGTCCAACTTCTGAACCCAAGATCTAGCTGCGCATTTACTAGAGCCATCGAATGAGGGAATAGATAGTTTTCCAACCTTATGCTGCAAATCCTAATTCTGAGGGACCCTATTATGATCCCTTGGCCTATTTCTGTATTTTATGGCACAAAAATCCTGCAAGGTCATGGTTGCATGAAACTCATCTCCAAGGGACTGATACTCCCTCAAATAGTCTTTGAATCCTTCACCTTGTGCTTGGTGTCCTTGATTACCAGCTGTCTGTCCACCTAAAAACTGAGGCATGAGGGGTCTAGGAGTCACCCTACTCGCTGTCCTAGTGTGACTCTGAGTGGGTATGTGTGTATTACTCCCTTCTCCATTGTTTCCATCATGTCCATTACCCCCATTATGACCATTAGCACCTCCTGTACCATTATCACCAACACTGTTCCGATCAGCCATCAACTGAGCGAGGAGCTGGACTACCTGTTGTTGACCCCTAGCACCGTCATTTAGGATCTGCAATGTACTACCCTCAGGTGGTTCACGCCTATCACCCATATTTTCCTCTTCTAAAGATTCTGAATCAAATATGATAAATGCTTCTTCTCTTTCCCTTCTCCTATATGTTACGTAGGCCTGTTCTTCCGGATTCATAAATATTCATGCAGCTGAAATCAATTGAGCACCCCAAACACACAAGCTGGCAGGAAGACCAGCTCTGATACCACTGTAAAATAACCTTCCAGTTGTATGAAGTTTTTCGATAATTTTTAGTTTGATAGTTGTGCCATTTTATCAAACTTGATTCATTGCATTGCATGTATTTTGACAATATTTAAAAGGAATGCTTGAACAAGTATAACAATCAGATTTTCATTCCAATTACATTCATATTTGATGAGCATATAAAGAAATCTGAGCATAGGAAAGCTACAGGTTTTTACAATCTCATTCAAAACAATAACGAAGAGCAGATTTCAACAATTTCACACCCTTGTTAAGCTACAACAGTACAGACTTAGCTTTCAATACATTTTTCTGTTCATTACATGACATTGACAGCCAAAAGAATTGATTACATCCAACTTGGAACCCAATGCAAGCCCGAAATGAGCAGCAGCTGTTGTAGGCGACGGAAACTCAAATTTATGACCATGTACATGTATGGCAGTGACTGATAAATGATGCGCCAGGGTCAAATATGCAAACTCAGACCCACAGTCAAGAAAGATGACACCAAACAATCACCGTGCCTTCTCAACAAACCTCCACGACTTCCCCTCAAGCAGTATAAACCTCTTCTAACCTCCACGCAGACTCATTATGGAAGATAATGTCTGATAATAGCAGCAAGATCCAAGCCTGGAACCACACGCAAACACACAGACCAAATATATACGATGAAGCTCAAGAGGGATAGCAGAATTACTTGCAAACCACACATGGACAGTTAGAAGTTGCATAGAGACAGGAAAGTCATTGTGCCTAGTATCTCCAATGCCACGTTGAACATATAGTGAGAAACTATAGATTCAAAGCACCCGAATCCTCCTCTCCACAAACCCACAACAAGGAAATAGCCTCACGCCCTGACAAGGAGAGACATCTGACTGATAAACCCCTAGACTGCTAGTGCCAAGCACAACTATTCTCACGCCCAGGTCATACAATATGTTGTACAACTCCACAAGCAACAACAATAACAATCTCTGAGTATAGAAAGAATATGGCGACTCAAATGGAGTAATC
Source organism: Sequoia sempervirens (assembly GCA_007258455.2). Classification (NCBI taxonomy): domain Eukaryota; kingdom Viridiplantae; phylum Streptophyta; class Pinopsida; order Cupressales; family Cupressaceae; genus Sequoia; species Sequoia sempervirens. Next base: position 170,409,373 of record VDFB02281492.1, on the reverse strand, counting down.
CCCTTCTTAAACCTAGTCGCCCATCTCAGATTCAAGAGCTAGAAAAGATATATCGTTCCTCCCAATTTTGTCTCCGTAGGAGACTCACAAAATTGCAATATTCGCCCAAGTAGAAGACCTGTATGATCTCCTCCACGAACCAGCTAGGGTGGAATCGTTTCAGCACCGAAATTGGATGCCCTAGGGTTTCCTCTTCCCCAAGACCAAGAACTTCAAGAGCTCTCCAAAAGTGAAAGTGAAATAAATCAAGCATAATCCAAATGAGCTTTGAAAACCTCTTTTATATCCTTCGCTTTAATTTCACACTTAAAATATAATAAAGTGACTTTATTAAGTTACTTTTTAATTTATCTCCAAAAGTCACTTTATAACCTATTTAATTAATTATTTAACATTACCTTTTTAAATGTACTTTTCCCGCCAGGTAATATTAAACAATTAAATAAATCAATTCCCTTTTCCCGACTTTAGCCTATGGGAATTAAATAGGCTAAAATGTCTTCCTTGGTGATTATTGAGAAGGGGACATTGCAGTACCAGAACTGGCAACTTGGGTTCTATCCATAAAATCCTAGCATGCTCCTTTTTTTATAACTTCCAAATTCTCATAGATGATCTGATGATCGATTTCCAATCAGGGTTTGTTTTTAAATATACTAGCCTAATGGGTAATTTGACACAATTCACAATTTAGTCAACTCGTTGTGGCTAGTGAATGGGGTGGGAAAAGTTTGAATTTGAATTTTCAATTCTGAAACTTCTGGGGGTCAGATCTGCAGTTACAAATGTGATCCACACGTGTGTCTGACCCAAAGATAGAAAGCAGATTATTTGTGGAATGGAGTGAAACCTGGGGGTACATGATGATTGGCTTTGGGAAATGGTGATGTTATTTGCCTATTTCTGTACAATTTAAATCATGTTACACACTATTCGATGCATTAAAGACAATCTAGTTGCTTTGGGCTGAAAAATAAGGGAAAAGGGCATGGGCATGCAATTTTCACCATTACAATTATATTAAGTGTCTGATTTTCAATTCTTACTTAGTGTGGAATTGAATTGATTGCAAGTGCATGTGATTATATAAGTTTGAACCTTACAATCTGTTGATGTATTTATTTTCAATCTCTTTTTTATTCCGAATTGATTACCAAATGTAATATTTACAAATTTTTCTGCTCTATATGCATTGTAATGCTCTGTCAGCTATTTTATTAATGAGTGTAATTATATATTCTTAGAAACAAGTCTTAGTAAATTGGGAATGTTTTCATCAAATTACCCAAAAATGTCATCAATGTGCAGTCTAAAGATTGTAGCTAATATTTGAGCATCACTTTAGTTTTCTTTGCAAATTTCTGTAAATAATAAATAGAGGGAAGCCTCCCTTTCTAATTGAAGAGAAACATGTCTGTCCACTTGCTGTCACTTGACTTTTTGTTACCTGACCAATTCCACTGCTAACAAGAAGCATTACCCAAAGCCTTTCTTAGTCAACTAGGATCACCTTTGTTATTTTAATCTTTCAAGTCTTTTTTTGACATGAAATAAATTATGTTATTATTGATCACTAATTAAACTTGATTAGTTCTTTGTAATTTAATCATACGAGGAAATCATTCAGCAGCACACTTATCTCTAAGTATGACAGGGATTTCATGGAGAATGTGAGGTTTAACAAAGGATATGGCCTATTTTATTTATTTCTTGTGTGAAATCTAAAAGTTAATCTATCAATTAAACAAAGAAAAAAATTGTTTTGCTGTTTGATATTTTCTTTTCAGTTCTTTATTCATACTTGTAAGCTTACAAAATTTGTGTTTGAACTGTTGAAGCAGAATTGCAATCATCACAAGACAATTTTAACTTCTATGTGTTTGGAAAGAAACAATATCTAATTTCACTGAAAAGAACACATCACTGCAAGTTATGAATATTATGAATTGTAATTGCCTGTGATTGATTAAAACAGAAGATATGCTTGTATGATGAGTAAAACCTTGCTATTCATCAGAGGCTATGTTTAATCAGGGATATACTGGCATGTTCTAAACCTTTTTTTTTTTGTGCTAATCGTTTACAAATATTCTGCTCATATGAGTATCAACATGATACCAATAGAATTCCACATTAGATGTCCCTTTGGGATTTGAACTTGGGTCTCCACAATGAGAACTCGATGTTTTTAATCAACTAAGCTCAATCCCTTGGACAGCATGTTCTAAACCCTTGGTATTCATTTACTTAATATAATATTTTACAGCTTAGAGAGGAAGCAAATGCAGCCTATGATAAATGGCAATTCATTATATAGACATTCTGTCTTATAGCTATGCTGAACAATTTGTTAATGAAAGTCATCCTGCTAAAGGAAGTAGTTTAAAAATTTTCGTAGTAAATTTAATTGAAATAGTATTTGTTGTCCCTTTATTATAGTTTTGTGTCTTGTCTATTTCCTTGTTTAATGATTTTCTGAGATGGTTGATAAACAATAAATGATATCATTAATGCTGCATAGGACATCTGTGAACAGGTAATACCCTCACACAAATTGCTCGAGAGAAAGCTGGAATCATGAAGGTATGATATCATAAAAATAAATAAGATCTGGATTTACTCCACAATTTGTTATTTAAGATTTTGTCTGTGATTTCTCTATCTGTTATGCTTGTTCAGACTTTAACAGTTAATTATATTGTTATCTTTTGAACATCTATTCACATTGCTTTGGATGTGTTATGAGACTTGTGAAGCCTGGAGTTCCAGCGTTCACTGTAGCTCAACCTGAAGATGCAATGAGAGTTCTTGAGGATGTTGCATCTGAGTTATTGGTAACTGCCTAGTTCTTCCTTTATTTATGTTAAGGAACTTAGATTGTCTATGTGATGAAACCTAGATTGCAAACTAGTATCTGACTTTTCCTTTTAAGTATTACTAAATTAAAGTTCAATTACATGCCATTATATAAAGTTGAAAAGTCATTCGTCCTGTTTTTAATTGAATAATGAACATGTACGTTGTTTATCTACAAGGTGGGCATAGAACACCCGGTTATAGATTACCTCCCTATGTATACAACATAAGGGGATATGTATAATATGTCTTCCCTTTGCAACAAGCTTTGAGTTTAACGTGCTACTCTAGATATAAGTTAGGTCAAATTAAATTTGAATGATCTTACATTATTGTTAGGAGTTAGCTATATGTGTTATATCAAGTTGATCACAGTTTTCCATGATTGACTTTATTTCCATATCTAATGAAAGTAGAGCTTGCATTGGAGACTGCATATATCATGATTATATCAATCAGTGGAGACATTCTGTTCCATTTATTTTGTTGTGTTCTTATAATGTAATGAGAACTTTGTGAATTCTTATAGAGTTGATCTATTCTTGCATATTCAATTTTGTTCTGCATTAAACATCTACATTTTTGGCATTGTTGTACTTCATATCCTAGCCACCTATGTTCATTTCTAGTCTGTTACCAATAATATCTCAACCAAACACTATGCCATTAGCTGTCATTAATGAATGATTGAAAAATTAAAAATATGCTAAGTTACTGAATCGGAATCGGGTGCAATACGGGTACATGGGTATGATATGCTGATACGGGATTTTTTTTTTTTAGGGTTGGATATGTTTTGGGTATGTCTGTACAAAAAACATAAAAAAATCATAAATATATACTTTTTTATCAAATTTATATACTATTTATTAATTTAATAATTATCACGAAATTTATACCAAATTACATTATGATTAATAATTTAATATTTAAATGTTATTTCCTTACCTCTTCTGAAGCCATGGTGTATAAAATATGAAGTTACAACATATAAAGTTACACATGATATGTATTAAGACTTTAAGTTATATATAGTCATGTTCTGTTATATCATCTTGGATCTGTTATTGCTTCTAACATAGAATCGGAAATGTCTGTTTGCTGATGCTGCAATGCATTATCACACATGAATTACCTGTTTGTTGCTGCAAGCAGATAAACACTCAAAACCAATTATATGACTGTCATTTAGGGTTTTGTATGGTTTGTTTGCCATTGGAATCAATTTGTAAATGCCACGTTGACCCTAGAATTGCTTGAATACACCCTTAGATGATTCTACACGATTCTAACCATTGAAAATCAAACTCTACCTGTTCCCATAGTCGAATCACAGCAGAATTTGATTCCGAGACAAATCGTACCCAGAAACATAGGGTTTTCCTGCTGATTCAGTAACATAGAAAATATGAAATGTGAAAATGGAAAATCTTGATGGGACATGAAGCTAAATTTAAAGAAGCTAACTAGAGATGCAAGGGTGTATAGGCTAAGGAATTTAGTTATGTCTTGGGCATTTCCTTAAAGGATTTCATCCTTCAAGAAGTAGGGGATACATAGGCTAAAGCTAACCAAGTAGATGATAACTTGGATTGTTTGAACTTTGATGACTGACTTGTATAGATTTTGGTACATCGGTGCATTGACTTGTAAAATGTTCAAGAAGAATTCTAGCAAGAGGTTGAATGCTAGTATGTGAGGCAATAGTATGAAGACCTATTGCGAAATAAGAAAGAGGTAGAACTTGTTTACTCTTCTTTCTGATAAAACTAATACTTAAAATAATGAATAGATATAGTAAAATATATCTTTATGCACACATGAAGTTCTTTATAGAAGTAGACTAAAGATAATCAACCAAGAATTAGAATCCTTTCCCTAACTACACTAAGCGTATTTAAAGAGTGTGACAGTTGCCAAGTAGATCACAATTGTCTACCAACCGACTGCTATAACTACTTGAAAGCCGACAGACAATTAATACATAGTTAAATACAACTATATAAATAAAGGAATTGTATGCTACCTACATCATCCCCCCCAAAGAAGAGTTGTCTTCTAGACAACAAAGAAAACAAGTAATCAACAAGCAACATTAGGTAATGTTTTCCAAACAGGTGATGACACTGTAGGGGGAGGACTTTTGTATTGACACTTTCCACTGATAGTTAGACTTAGAAAGGCTTGAGCATAACCTGATAAGACAATTTTCTTGAGCAAGCCAAGCCACATCACTAGGAAGATGAAAAAAGAATAGCTTGTACATCATTAGCATCCCATAATAATTGTAAAAGATGAGAAACAATGTCTAGAGATCAGACGATAGAATCTTCAACACTCAGTATAGGTGAATATAGATGTAAAATTGACCATACATCATCAACAGGTATGGTAGAAAATGAAGGAAGAACTATACCTTGATAAATTTCTAAAGGACCCATACAAGATAAATTGTTGGCAAAGGTTCTATGATGCCATATAATTTTTTTTAAATCAGTTGTATGATGAAGAAAACCTATTGGGTGATCTGTATGGTTAGGAAAAGTCATAGTTGGGCATACAAAGAGTAGAACGAGTATATAGTAGGCAACAAAATATTATTTTTATTTAAGTCTTTAGTATGTCATACGATGTAATTTCTAACCTTTATCCATTCTTTGGAAGTTCATACGGGAGGAAATAAGACTTTAGGAATATGAAATTCAATTTGTTTTATTATTGGTAGCCGTACAATGGTAGAGAATGGGGTTTTAAATTTATTATTATTAATTGTTTTTTGGCATGGCTGGTCATAAATATTAAAAGGGAGACATTTATTATTTATTTTAATTTACTTCTTCGTAGTTGGCCATATGGTGGTAAAGTGAGAACTTTGATAATTTAATTTTTTAATATTTACCTTTTTAACCCAATAAAGGCTTGAACTTTTATTATTACTTTTTTCATTTTGCTAGTGTGGGGTGTAGTTAGTATTTTCTTCTTCAACTTCAATATTTTACTTTTTTTTTGTGTGATCCATTGTACAATACTATTCCTTTTTCTAAAATTTTTGTATGAAGTCTACTCTATTCTGATTTTCATGTCATGCTGAAATATGCAACATGTGTACGGTCCTTTGTAACATTCGTTAGGACAAGAAGTGCCTATAGGCTCCAAATTAATTATTTTTTCAATATTATTATTTTAAGGCGTACCTTCATTAATTTTGGAATCTTCAATAAAGTTGGGTGCCTCTGTTGGAACTTAAATTGTCATCTTTTGTGAACCTTGTATTGCGTCTGGCACACATAAACTATCCATCTTTTCAAAGTCATCCTTCAATTTTTGCTTGTCATTGCATAATCCTTGTTCCTCTTCGTTGATCTCCATAACATCAATAAAATTATAGTTTGATGGAAACCAGGGTTACACGGGGATGCGTCCCCTGCCCCAAAACCCACTGTCCCCGTCCCTTGCCATCCCCGGGATGGGGGGACGCAAAGGGGATGTCCCCCTGCCGTCCCCAAAACAGCCCAATCAGTAGGAAACGCTAGGTAACGTCACCAGCCATTTGGGGACAGTTCCCCATCCCCAGTACGGATTGGGGACATGCCGTCCCCAAAACAGCCCAATCAGTAGGAAACGCTAGGAAACGTCCCCGGCCATTTGGGGACGGTTCCCCATCCCCGATACGGATTGGGGACGTTGGAAATGTCCTCCATTGTACCAGGGATGGCTAGCTGTCCCCCGTGGGATGGGAGGTTCCTGGGGTTAAAAAACAATAAAAAATCGATTTTTAAAATTTTTATTCCTCCTTTCTTAATCGCGCGAGGCCCACCATCTCTCCCAATGTTAAAATTTTTCCCTAAAGTCCGAAGCAAACATAATATTAACATTTTTATTTTATGCTCATTCTCACGACACGCGCTCAACTCATTCTCACGACACGCGCTCAACTCATTCTCACGCACACGGCTCTCTCAGGCGAATTTATTCACAATCTTGAATCAAACCTTTGACAACTACAAAAAATTAAAGTTTCCAGTAGCAAGAAAGACGAGCAGCATTCTGATGAGAAATTTTCTTAAATTTTGATTTTCATGTTTGAACTTTGAGTCTTTTGGATACATGTTTGAGACATTTGGATATTGATAGACCATGGTTTTATTGATGTTTGATACTGCTGTGATAAATTTTATATGCTTTAATGACATTTCTTATGTTGTTATAGTACTACTCTCACGATTTATTTACATATTGATATTGTTGTTATCAATTATTAATTTATTGACATATCTATCTCTCTTTCCTTCTCTCTCTCTAATATATTAATAAATTTTGAAAAAATCATATATATATATATGTATTTTGTATGTCACCGTCCCCTAAAAATTGTCCCTTAGGAAATGTCCTGGAAACGCGTCCCCCCATCCCCATCCCCGAAACGCCGTGGAACATAGATGGAAACACTTCATAGTCCTCCATTTGCTAGTGAAACATGCTACGAGGAGAATTTTTTTAATCTTTGGAACATGACTATAATTCCAAAATTACTTCGGTGTTCGACTTACCCTTATCATGCTTCTGTATCCATTCTTCTTCGGAGTTTGGATTTGAGGAATCCGAGGAAGTTGCTTCCTCACTTATTGCCTATTTTTTCAAATTGATTATGTATTTCCGAGGAAGTTGCTTAGGGGCACTAAAACACTAGCAAATAAAGAGACAAACTTAAGTGGCAAACATGCCATTGGAGAGCACTTGATGTGTTTTTAGTTAAGGTTAAGTGACATTGTTGGGGAGCAAGATACAACAAGCTGAACTTGCAATAGAAGATCTTATCATCTTTGATTAAAAGCTTTTCATCTTGGTAGAAAGCTATACATTAGATCTTGGAGGGAGGTAGGCCTTCTTGATCCCATCTTTCACATGCCCACTCAAGCACATTTCAAGTGAAGATTCATCTTCACCAATGGTTGGTGACCTCATTAATATTTTTGCTAGAAATCAAATATTAGATAAAGAGCTATTTCAAGCAATGGGTGATAATACCCATGATATTGATCCCAATGATCCACCTCTAACTCCATTGCCATGGGGAGCTAGCATTGGTCCCTTGGCACATGTAGTTTGCCATGATTTTCCATTTGGCTCAAGAACTAATTTTCCAAAATTCCATGGTGTTGGCACACATCACCTTGATGAGTATATCTTAGTGTTCACCATACCTTTTGGCATTTTAGGAGTAGCACATGAAGATTTCGTGGTTTCAATTTTTGTTAAAAGCTTGGTTGGGGCAGCAGCAAGATGGTTCCATCATCTTGTTGCAAGTTACATCACCATCTAGGAAATCATGCACACAAAATTCCTATCACACTTTGAATTGGTTGAGGACAGTTACCTTCTTTTCAACTATTAAATGCAAAGAAGGATAACAATGAGCCCATGAGAGAATTTGTTGCATGATTCGGCCATCTTGTTGGGAGAATCAATAACTATTTAAGGCCTTATCCACAAATTCTCGAATACCTTCATCAACGCCCTTCCATCAAAAATTGCCTTCTCGATCAAACTTTTGAAATAAATGAGTTAGAGGAAGCCCAATCATGTGCAATCAAGCTAGAGGATGACATGATCACTGCTGGTGAAATAAGGAAAGACTCCATCAGATGTACAGTTCCATGTTTTGCTGATCCTTTGTTTCAAAGAGTAGTGATCGATATGACAAACATTAGGAGGCCATTTTAGTAAAATAGTCCAGTGTAGGATTATCAAGGACATGTTGAAAGGAATAAGATAAATGATTGTTTCAAATTAGTTCCTCCACTTGAAAGGATTGCCTTGGAATAGTCCTATATAGGAGTATCAAGGACATGTTCAAAGGATTAATAAAATGATTGTTTCAAATTATTTCCTCCACTTAAAAGGCTTACCTTGGAAGCACCTCTTTGTGATAACACAAACAAATTTTGCTCTTTTCATGAGACGAGCAACCACAATGCTCAACATTTTCTAGAGATGTATCACATGTTGCAACTCTTGGCAACTTCTAGGTCAAATTATTAAAGGTTTTCAAAATTTTAGGTAACCTTCAACATTTTCAATATGAGCTTGATGGTGACTCTATGATAGGATATACCTAATATCAAGTAGTTTGTGCTAGAAAAGTAAATATATTCAATGATTCTACATGTTAGTGGAATTAAACGATTGTGAAAGAGCAAATATTTGGAAAGAGGAGAGTTGAAGAAGAGAATTCATGGGAGAAGCCATCAACAATGTTTTGTTTTCAATATTTATTCTTTCATTGGTAAATTAGGAGCAATTATTAGATTGCTTGTCTACCTCTCAAAAAATGCCTATTTTCTATGAAGAACAAACTTTTGTGTTGGAAGAAACTACAAATCATTTATTTGTTGAAGAAGATAAAGTCTCCCACATGTACATAGAACAAAGTGATGATTCAACTCTTTACACTAAGCAAGAGGACTATGATAGTGCCAAGGATGAGGAACCATTGGATGGATTTCTCTTTTCCTTTGAGGGATTATTTCAAGAACCTACACAAGCCAAATTGAAGAACTAGGCATTGAGCATGCATTGTAGTTAATGAGTTTGTAATGTCCCCTTCTCAATCCTAAGCTTTTTTAGTGGCCAATAGCCTATTTCCTTAGTTCTCGTAGGCTAAATGGAAGGGTTAAGGGGACTCCAAGATCCTTAGAGGATGCAACAGCAGTAGTTCTTGGCTTCTAATGTTGGCTTTGAGCCTAGGGGATGAGACACTCTCCGCAGTGTGATTGGATGATCTGGATGTTCTGCAAACTTCTTGGAGAGCATGTCTATTTTTAGAAAATTTGTCTCATTCACTCATCTAGTGCCTTCACATCCAGTCATAATTGGATTCTGAGTTGATTCAGGATTTTCTGTCATAAGGGAAAAAATAATTTAATATTTCACTTAAGTGTAATGTCAATTATTATTTAATTTTCACTTAAGTGATTATAATCTTTTGCAAAGGTGAAAAAGGCCACAAGTAGGAAGCCTAGTCTTGAGGAGGGAGAAGTTGACATATGAGGGGTTATTATTATTTTATAAAGGAAAAATTCAAAAACTGGATTATTTTATTATTTTCAAATTTGTAGCCTCTCCCTCCAAAAAGTTTTATAAGGAGGCTATGGGTAGCTCATTTGGGCATGTTGAAAAAAGATAACAAAGTGTTGTTGGATTGAGGATTGAGTCCTTCAGGGCTTTGAGGACGAAAACCCTCAAGGTTACTCTAGTTTCAGAGTTGAGAGATACTCCCTAGCTGGACATTGGTGTAGCTTCACTGCAGGAGTCACCATTGGAGCTTTGGGTGAAGATTTCAGTTTGAATTCTTGATGGATTGCTTTGATGTTTTCTAGTAGCTATATATTTTGGTGTGATTTTCCTGACTTGCAGAGTGTTTGGAGTGAGTTTGTTGGAGGTTTTTGCTTGCTGGCTGTATAGTTTCCATACCAGGCCGTACCCAGTGTTTTGGTGATGTAGATTGGAGAGCAAGATTTTTGGTTGTGGGTTTTTTGTTGAGGATTCTCTTGAATTGGGCGGCCAAGTTAGGAGTGATTTGCAGGAGTTTCTTGGAGTGTTGGATTTTCCAGATGAAGTCACCCCTTTCTTAGGCCATACCATTGCTAGAAGGGGACGTGTTGGTTTCAAGGGGGAATCACCCCATGTTTGCAGCCCCTTTGTGTCTTCATGATGGTGCCTAGTCCCTACTAGGCCATTGTTGGTTGTTCCAAGTTGTTCTTTGCTGATTTTGAGAGGTTCATAGGGAGATGTGCCAGTCCTATACTTGCTGATCCTATATATCTGTACTGTTCCACCACTCTATTGATTTGTTTCCACTGAGTTTCTTTAGGTCTGATATTTTTGTTTCAATTTGTATTTTTCCTTTTTTTGTGTTTTTGAGTTTGATTCCAATAACGCTAACAATACTAACAAGCATTTACATGCAATAGGAACTTAAAATAAACTAATCTACCAAGGCAATTTGAGTAATGAATCACTTTAAGTGCCAAAGATACTTTCTTCATTACATAAGAGATTACATAAAATAGATGACTTACATAGGATTCAAAACTAGATACATCATATGCAATAATTCAACTTACAGCCATACAGCACTGTGAATAGTGTTTTGCTACAGTACCAAACCCCAAATAAGTGCTTACAACTTTCGATAGTCAAGCTTCTCCCGCCATAAACCAAAATAGGAAGCTTCCTAGGGCTGGGGCGCCCCCTTTAGGTAAGATTGCAGCCTCTTAGAAGAGGCGTTTCTTTTTCTTGCTGATGATGAAACCCTCAAAACAAGGCGGCTGGCTGTAGATGCAAAAATCAGCTCCAAAAACCTTCTAAAATGCGAACAACTCCTTCGTAGTTGAAAGTGGAGTCAATGGCAGCAAAAACCCTCTCAGAAAATGGCTCTAATAACTTGCAAACAGCAATATATGGCTCCACATGAAGCAACCAAACTCAGATCAGCAACCTTAAGGTGGTATTTCACACTCTCAAGCAACTCACAAACGAACAACAAGCCCCCTCCAGGGTCACCCACTGCAGAAATCAGGAAACCCTAGTCTCCCTCTTCCTCAAACTCCAACTCACAAGCTCAAGCAAGCAAAAATAACTCATAACATAAGGGGCTCGAACTTCTCTCTTTGCCTTTTATAAATTTTCATTGAAAACCACTATTCATAAAGTGAGCACTATTCACTTAAGTTATGATCCTTTTTCACTTTATGAATGAATAGTAACTGAAAAATATAAAGTGACCCCTTTAAATAAAAGACACATGGTCCCTAAGCCAGAGAAGGTGAAATAAATGGTGAGGATCATAATTTTAAGCACAAATATCACGCCAAACACACAAATTCACCCCGTCACTATACTTTGGATATCAACACTGCAAATTAACGACCAAGTGCCTGTTCAAGTGACCCTCTATCCAGAACCATTAGCCTACGAGGGTTGACGTGATAGGCTAATCTTCTGATTCTCGGAAGATTAATTAGAAGGGGACATTACAGTCCGCCCTCCCTGAAATTGCTTGTCCCCAGGCAATCTCAACTCCGGATGCTGTAGAATGTCCTCACTCTCCCATGTGGCGTCCTCTACAGGCAAGTCCTTCCATTTAATCAGGTATTCCCTGATGACCCGTCTCCACAACTGTCTCTTCCTGACTTCCAAGATGGCTTCAGGAACCAAAATCAATTTCCCCTCATCATCTAGGGGTGGTAAAGCTGTAGAAGGAACAACACGATGTCCTAACGCCTTCTTGAGGCGCGATACATGGAATACGTTGTGCACTTTGTTGTCTGCCGGTAGATCCAACTCATAGGCCACTTCGCCAACCCACTTGATGATTCTAAAGGGTCCATAGTACCGGGGCTTCAATTTCTCTGCACCACTCTTCCTAAGAGTGGACTGACGATAGGGCTACAGCATCAAATACACCATGTCCCCAACCTTAAAAGAACGCTCCACTCTCCTTTGGTTTGCATACTGTTTTTGTTGATTATGTCCCTTCTGAATGTTCTCACAGAGAGCTCTCATAATGTCCTGGTTCTCCTGTAAAAGATCCCCAGCACTGGGCACTTTGCTATCACTCAACAATAAATCAAGAAAGTTCGGCTCCTCGTACCCATATAATGCCATGAATGGGGACATCTGAATTGACATGTGGTGAGTGGTATTATAACAGTACTCACAAAGATGAATGCACTTCCCCCAACCCTTTTGTTGTCCTGCTATATAGTTTCGAAGGTATCCTTCCACCCATTTATTTACAATTTCCATCTGATCGTCTGTCTGCGGGTGGTAGGTAGTGCTCGAAGTAAGCTCGGTCCCACATAGCCTAAATAGTTCCTGCCAGAAGTGACTCAAGAACCGACTGTCCCTGTCACTGAGAATGCTCCGAGGTAGCCCATGCAACCTGAATACCTCACGGAAAAAGAACTCTACAACTTGCGTAGCTGAATATGTAGCTGCTATCGAGAAAAAGTGAGCATATTTAGTGAGGCGATCAACAACTACATAAATACAGTCTCTACCTTGGGCTTTTGGCAAGCCTGTAATGAAATCCATCAATAAGCATTCCCACTTCTTGTCCGGAATCGGAAGCGGTTGAAGCAGCCCAGCTGGATAGTTGTATTCCTGTTTGTTCTGCTGACAAACCAGACACTCTTAGACATATTTGAGGACGTCTGACTTGAGTCCTTTCCAAGCGAAATGCTCCCGAACTTGTCTATAAGTTTTGAAATATCCAGGATGTCCGGCTATAGGTACATCATGAAAGGCCCTTAATATCGTGTTCTTCATCTCGGATCTTTGGGTCAAAAAGATCCTACCTTTGTAAATGATAAGATCATTTACAATTGAATATCTGCTGTCCTGCACTGAACCCTCAACGATGCCGGAAGCCCATGAGTCTTTGGCATATTCTGCTATAATCAGGTGTCTTCAATTCTTTGAAATCTCAATCATAGAGTTCAAATGTGGTCGGTGTGATAAGGCATCAGCCACAACGTTCTGGGTCCCTTTGACATAAGCGATGTCAAAGTCGTATGGCAACTTACTAACCCACTTCTGCTGACGGTCATTGAGATCTCGCTGTCCAAGGAAATGCTTCAAGCTGTTATGATTGATCTTAACACAAAATTTGCTGCCTACAAGGTACTGCCTGAATTTGGCCAACGCATGCATGATGGCTAGCATTTCCTTGTCATAAATGCTGTAGGTCCTCTCTGGTCCTCTTAGCTTTCGGCTCTCGAAAGCTATCGGATGCTTGTCCTGCATGAGGACTGCGCCAATCCCTTCACCCGAGGCATCACACTAAAGCTCGAAGGGTCTAGTGAAATCTGGTAATGCAAGGACAGGACAAGAATTCATCAATTGCTTAAACTTCTCAAAACACTCCTGTGACTCAGGAGTCCAAACGAATGCCCCTTTCTTTGTCAGGTCTGTAAGTGGTGCTACATGACGTGAATACCCACTGACAAATCGGCGGTAGAAACCACACAACCCCAAAAATCCTCGAAGCTAAGTAAGATTCTTGGGAGTCAGCCACTCAATGATAGCTCTGACCTTGTCGGGATCCATACGCACACCCTCTGTGCTGATAATATGGCCCAAGTACAACAACTCAGTCATACCTAGGTCACATTTTGATTCCTCGGCATACAAGGATTCGCTATCTAGAATACCCAGTACTGTATCTAGATGTGCAATATGCTCATCCCAAGCCTTGCTGTATACCAGGATGTCATCAAAGAAGACAAGAACGAACCTCCTCAGTTGTGACTGGAAGATCTTATTCATAGTGGACTGGAACATAGCGGGTGGATTGGTCAGCCCAAATGGCATAACCACAAACTCAAAGTGTCCACAATGACAACAGAAGGCTGTTTTCTCAATGTCCTGTTCCCTCACACGAATCTGATGATACCCCGACCTCAAGTCTATTTTTGAGAAGCAACGGGCGCCATGTAGCTCATCTATTAGCTCATCAATCCGGGGAATGGGATACCTGTTTTTGATTGTTCTTTTATTCAACAATCTGTAATCAATGCACATCCGCAAGGTACCATCCTTTTTCTTCACTAATACCACGGATGAGGTGAATGGTGACTTACTAGGCCTGATATGTTCCATAGCGAGCAACTCCTTAATAGTTTTTTCTATTTCATCCTTAAGCCGCTTAGGATGCCTGTAAGGTGTGACAATCACGGGCTTGGCGCCCTCCTCCAACTCGATGATGTGCTCAATACCGCGGTCTGGTGGTCTACCAGGTGGAATCTCACTGAACACCTTAGCGTGTTTAATTGTCAACTCCTGTATGTCTGGATGATAAACTGGGATTTGTTGCTCCTCTTGTGATGGCATTAACATACACTCAGCTTCCCATTCGATCATGTTGTGTCGCATGAGTCTCTCCATTCTACTGAGAGATATCATTCTGAAATTGCTATCTCGAATGGCTTTCAGCACATGGTTCCTTCTGTCCACCGTGAATCTCATCTCCATATCCCGAAGATTAAGGGTAAACTCTCCAATGTCATGAAGCCATTTCATCCCTAGAACCATATCAGTATCTCCCATGTTCACCACGTAGAAATTTGCCTTAAAGTTGTAATTATTTAGTTGCATGGGAAGATCTAGAATCATTCTGTCATAGTTAAGAGTATAGCCATCTGCCACCTTCACTCTTATGCCATCAAATTCTTCTGTTTGAATTCCACGCCTTTCAACCAGCCTTGCATCAATGAAATTATGCGTGGCATCTGTATCCAATAAGGTTATGATCTTCTTCCCAGCTAAGACCCCTCGCATTCTGAAAGAGCCCTCTCGTTGTATGCTTGTGAGGCGAGCTTCTTGAAGCTTAACTTCCTCCTTTGTTTTGGCGCCGTTTTCAATCTCATTCTTAGATTTTTCCACCTTGGATTCCTCATGCTTAATGTGCTGGTCTGATTTTTCGGATTCAGAATCCTCATAGTACGCCCACATTATTCGGTTAGCCTTCCCCTTAGGCCTCAGAGGACAGTCGTGGTTTGCATCATAGGGTCCTTTACAATAGAAGCACAACTTCTTCTTGCGCAAGTCATCGATAGTTTCTTTGTTTAATGGGGTTGTTGATTTCCCTTTAAAATCTGATTTCTCATTCTTCTTAGAGAATGATTTGCCGTCCTTGTATGAAGAGGATGCTTTAGATGAGGACTTGCTTTGTGGGGCTGGAAGTTCCATGCTTCTCACTTTTCTCGTAGCCTCTTGTAGGGTCAGGGGATCAAAAGCTTTGATCCAACCTCTCAATGGTTCCAGGAGTCCTTCGATGAATAACACCACCAATCTTCTTTCGGATATGTTGAGAACCATAACTGACAACCGCTGGAAATCACTTATATATCCCTCCAAACTCCCAACCTGCTTGAGTCGGGCTAGATCTCTGAAATATGTTTCCGGATCTTTCCTATCAAAGTGTTCAATCAACCGATCAACAAACTCCTAATAAGAAGTGATACGATCATGCTGCAGGGTCACCAACCCGTGGTACCACCAATCGTGCACTACTCCCTCTAGATGCAGTGTAGCATACTTAATTGCGTCTGCCTCTGACATAGGTCGAAGGTTCAAGAAGGTATCCAACTTATGGACCCAATACTGAGCTGTAACCGTCCCACTGCCATCAAATGTGGGTAACGTGAGTTTGCTGGTGGCATGCTTGAGATCACTGTGTTGATCTCTGTTTTGTCCTTTTGGTCTCCGGGTCGATCTGTCTCTGTAATGCTTTCTTCTTTGACTCAAGAATCTGTCAAAGCTTAGGCGTTCTCTCACTTGGGGTGTCAACAATTCCCATTCGTCATTAGCGGCCATGAGAGTGTCTGCAAATATTTCCTCTGCGTTACCATCCTCTGATTCATCCCTCAAAAAGGTAGGATGAGTGGGTCTATCTGCAGTTCGTGAAGGGGCACAATGCCCTAGGTGTCCCAGCCACACTCCTGTTATCCTCTGCAACCCGGTTCTGCTGTATCCGCGGAACAAACTGCTGCATCGTTGCTGTGAACCCTTCAAAAACCCGAGTCATCCGCTGAAAAAGCTCTCTACCATCTCTGTCTTCATTATTTTCCTCATTTCTTCTTTCGTTTCTTGGTGGACCCTCTTCTTCCCTGTCACCCATTTCTGCTACTGGTATATCGTCAAACGGGTTATCCTCTTGCCAATTGTCCACTTGCTCTGCCCTTCTGTGAGTGTAGTACCTAATATGACCTCTCATGTGAAATTTTGACCCTCCAGGATGGCAGGATCAAGGCTCTAATACCACTGTACTGTTCCACCACTCTACTGATTTGTTTCCATTGAGTTTCTTTAGGTCTGATATTTTTGTTTCAATTTGTATTTTTCCTTTTTTTGTGTTTTTGAGTTTGATTCCAATGATGCTAACAATACTAACAAGCATTTACATGCAATAGGAACTTAAAATAAACTAATCTACTAAGGAAATTTGAGTAATGACTCAATTTAAGTGCCAAAGATACTTTCTTCATTAAATAAGAGATTACATAAAATAGATGACTTACATAGGATTCAAAACTAGATACATCATATGCAATAATTCAACTTACAGCCATACAACATTGTGAATAGTGTTTCGATACAGTACCAAACCTCAAATAAGTGCTTACAACTTTCGATATTCAAGCTTCTCCCGCCATAAACCAAAATAGGAAGCTTCCTAGGGCTGGGGCGCCCCCTTTAGTAAGATTGCAGCCTCTTAGAAGAGGTGTTTCTTTTTCTTGCTGATGATGAAACCCTCAAAACAAGGCGGCTGGCTGTAGATGCAAAAATCAGCTCCAAAAACCTTCTAAAATGCAAACAACTCCTTCGTAGTTGAAAGTGAAGTCAATGGCAGCAAAAACCCTCTCAGAAAATGGCTCTAATAACTTGCAAACAGCAATATATGGCTCCACATAAAGCAACCAAACTCAGATCAGCAACCTTAAGGTGGTATTTCACACCCTCAAGCAGCTCACAAATGAACAACAAGCCCCCTCCAGGCTCACCCACTGCAGAAATTAGGAAACCCTAGTCTCCCTCTTCCTCAAACTCCAACTCACAAGCTCAAGCAAGCAAAAATAACTCATAACATAAGGGGGTCGAATTTCTCTCTTTGCCTTTTATAAATTTTCATTGAAAAACACTATTCATAAAGTGAGCACTATTCACTTAAGTTATGATCTTTTTTCACTTTATGAATGAATAGTAACTGAAAAATATAAAGTGACCCCTTTAAATAAAAGACTCCCTAAGCCAGAGAAGGTGAAATAAATGGTGAGGATCATAATTTTAAGCACAAATATCACGCCAAACGCACAAATTCACCCCGTCACCATATTCCGGATATCAACACTGCAAATTAATGACCAAGTGCCTGTTCAAGTGACCCTCTATCCAGAACCATTAGCCTACGAGGGTCGACGTGATAGGCTAATCTTCTGATTGTCAGAAGATTAATTAGAAGGGGACATTACAATATCAGACTGCTGCAGCAGTGTATCAGATCTGATACGACCTCATTTAGCCATATTTATGAAGAGTATTTGCTAATATGTTGCAAGGTTAGCTTATCTACTTAGTGGGTTTTCATGTGGGATTGTTCATTTCAGGATTTAGTCATAGTTTGCAGCTACATAGCAGATGTTGTAATTGTTAGTAGCATATTTTATGAGGTCTCCTTGTAACACCTTTAGTAGTACAATTGGTGATTTAGTTTTGAGTTTATTTGCTGCTAACCCCACTAAATAAGTGGTGTGATTTCTTATTCACTGAATAAGTGGCTTCTTGTATTGACCCCACGACACAAGTGGTTCCTGGTTTGCATTCACCGCTAAAAGCTAGAAGAGTTGTGAGTTATTTACTTTTAGTTGTATCCATTGCATAAGTGGAAGTTTACTACTTACCCCATTGAAGAAGTGGTTTCTTTCAACAGTATTGCAATGTAAACCTTACCACTGTATGCTCTCACCTTGCCCACATTGGGATCTGCGTGATGAGAAAGTGGAAGGTAGTTGATTTTAGTTGATTATTATTGATTATATTTCTAGTGCTAACGAGTTGCGAAATCAAAAAATTTGGGGTGGTTATTACAGAGTTGATGCTAAGTTTAGATATGCTTGAAGAAGAAAAATGGTCAATTAATGAAGATGATAGTTGTGAAATTTATGGTAAAGAGTCTGATTTTTCCTCACTTAAGGAAATATTCTTTGAAGTCAATTGCTCTAATAATATTGAATAAACCGAGTTTGACCAAGGCTTGCTACTACGAGATGATGGATGACAAAGTTTGTCACTTGAAGAGGAATTTGATTTAACATATACACTTTGATAATGATCTAATGCTTGAAGATTCAAACCTTGATAGGTTTTCAAATGAAGGCTCAACTAATGAGAACGATGAAGAAGTGTTGCAAGCCCAAGGCGCATAGCTAAAAGCAATTGTGGAATTTGAAAGTCAAGAACAAGTGATTGAGTTCTTTTTCAACATCTTTAGCCTTTCTTGAAGGATGATACTTTAAATGAATTTAGGGTTGAATATGCCAATGTGATGGGAGAAGAGGAGCAAATCAGATATGCAAAGATCACTATTGCTATAGATGTTTTATAGCTGCAAAACCTTGCTAGATATCTTGAAAAGGAGGCACAATATCTTCATATACTTGAAAGGCTTTTGTTCATGGAAGAAGATTGTCTAGAACTAATGCTCAACAATTAGTATGTGCTAAATTTCTCGATGCATGGTTGGTCCTACCCACTTGAACCATGGATCATCATGAACATTTCACAAAGGTTCTCAAGATATGATGGTTAGAGCCTTGACTCAAATGAAGGGGTTATTACTTTTCCTAGCTTGTTAATTGCTTTGTCTAGTGAATGCTTTCCTTTTGATCCACAGGTAGGTAGTTGTAATATTTCTCACTTTTGTGTAGTGTTGTTTTCTTATCAATTTGTGTTAGGCTAGGTGTTAGAATAGGCTTGACTCTATTGTCCACAAATAAGATAGTGGTTGCATGCTTTTCTAGGAATTTTGAAGTTCTCCTATGACCCAAGTTTGCCCCATGGTCCCTAGAAAGAGCCAATTGTTGGTACCCCTATGAAACACAGATTTTTTGCATCTATCATTTTGTTGTCAGTCAATCCTTGAGTTTACAATCAAGTCCAAGTCAATCGTCGTCTTCCCAATTGGTTTGCAAAAGCTATTGTGTTCTAGTCTTTCACCTATAATGGTTTCTGTAGGGCTAGATGATCACCTCAAGTCTAGAAGGAGTAAACAATTATGATGATCAAGGATGGATTAGGTAAGGAAGAAAAGATCAATGGAATGTAAGAATAAGTAGGTAGAAGATTATAGAGTTTTTTCAATCATCATCCAAGAAAAGATAAAATTGAAAGATGGCAAGTGAGTGATGAAAATGCGCCTAGAACTTAAAAGTGGCAAATGCACTAGAAAAACCCCACTACCTTAAGTTAGGCACCATATCAAATGGTAGAGCTAGCATAAAAATGTGCCAAGAGGTGGTAGCGATTGGATGGAAGCATGCCAAGTGAAAGAGGAACAAAATCAATCAAATTTTATGTTGTCTTTGCCATTTGAAGGTGGAAGAACAATCATAAAGATGCACCAAGGGTTAGTGGAGTGGAGAGTGGATGAAAGTGGGTCAAGTGAGACAAATAAAATCAATCAATTTGATGGCAAGTCAAAACTCCACCAAAGCTCCTTAGAGTGGCAATTGCATCATGAAGTTTTTCTTAAGTCCAAAAGGTGGCAATAGTGTAAGAAAACCATGCCTAGTCATGAGCAAAGGCTTAAGTGAGTAGCACTTACCACCTGAAGGTCATGAAAAGAAGACTTTGACACCATTTTGAGAGGCATTGCCCTCTTAGATTTCCATGTATCACTTGAAAACATGACCCAAACCTTCCAAAGTCTTGCCATGCTTCCTAAGGGTGGCAAAAAGTATGTAAAATTGTGCCAAGATGATAAAAAGAATGCAAGAGTGTTATGAAAATGCACTCAAAGGTGGCAAATACCTTAGTGAAGTTATTGCAATTGTGATTGAATGTTTGTAATTTCACGAATTAAATTGACGAAAGATTATATTTAGTCAACTTTGTATGCAATTTAGTTGTTTATTTCATGAAATTGTGTGCTTGTTGCTCGTCTAATTCTTGTCTGTTGATTTAGATTTGCTAATCTTTGATTTAGCATTAATTAGCATTTGTTTGTATTTTTCCTTAAAATTTGTTTATGGTCAAATATTGGCCTTTGCTTTAGTGAATAGAAAGTTTACTTTTATCATTTGTGCTTGATAGTTTACCCTCCTTTAAATCTAAAAACCTCACTATAGGTCTTGACTGTTGAGAGTCTGGAGCTTGTATCCAGGGCAAAAACATAGTCAAATAGTAATCTACAATTTAATGCAAAACCCCACTGAAAATCCTCTACAGTGTGCATACTTGTGAATTCTATTCATAGTTTTAGTTTAGTTCAAGTAGATCTCAAAGAGATTCCTTTAGAGTTTGAAAAATGGTTATTTTGTACATATTGTTTCAGTTTGAGTTATGTTGAAAGAGACTAATTAAAATACTAATAGACTGGAACAATCAAGATAGGTACTTAGGGTATTTTTGGTAGCTTTTAGTGACAAGACAACCTATAAAGTGTACTTCATAGGTTGGAGTAGGGTTTCAGCTTCTTGAAGTTGTAAAAATCAGTTTTTTAGTAGCCTATGAACGTCAGTTATTAGGAGAAATGTAATGGTAACTTCAACAATAGTCAATGCTCTAGTTTCCAAGCATTTATCAATACTATGAAAGGCCAAAATAGTGGGGAATGAAAGAGTAGAATGAAGGTTATCTAGGGTTTTAGGGAAACTTTAGCAGTTCTTTTGTTATCATTCATCATATTTTTTTGTGACAACTTTCATATTGTTGTTACCAAATTTCACCAAGTCCTAGTGTTGAAGTTTTTTACTTGCTTTCATATTACATAGGTTTCAACTTCAAGTTTTCAACCTTATCAAACCTTAGGCTGTGGTTTTGTATTGAAGTGATCATGCTAGGGTTTCCAACTTTAGTTTCAGTGTTGAGAAAGCCCTAGGAATTATTTCATAGCTTGTGGATGGATCCATGGTAGTTAGGGTTTTAGTATTTGTTAGAGGATTTATCAATTTTAGATCAAAAAGTGTATCAAAATCATGGAGGCCACTTGTGCAAATTGCTATTTTTAGTAGTGGCTATTTTTGGCAATTGCCATTTTCAATGTTCTATTTTTTAGTGGAGCTAATGGCCTTTTTTTTGGCTGTTCTATTTTATTAATTGTTTTAGGATAGATTTGTTTTAAGTTCCTTTCTTTCCACTTTTTCTACATATTTTTGAGAGGTTTGCTTTAAAACATTTCTTTTTGGGATATTTAAGTATTATTCTCAAATTCCTAAAAGCTATTTATTGTAACCTATAAATAAATGCCTTAGACACAAGACATTCTTAATGAATGATAGTGGAAGTTATGCTTATGTTGTAGAAGTTGGCAATTAAGTGTTCAATCTGAAAGTTACATGTGGTTAATTTGTTTGGTTTTCATGGGTTGAATTAAAAGTGATGAATAGTGCTAGACTTTGTATTATCACTATGATTCATCTTAGTTGTAGCTTTGTATTCATCTAAGTTATTCAATTTATGAAATCTTGTGTTGTTGGTGCATGTCAAAAGTAGCTTATGCATTCTTTTTTTGCTTTGTTACTAGGTTCTCTTGAATCACCCCCATCCCCATATGGATTTGGTATGAGGCTTGGTACAAGGTCAGGTATGGCTCGAGTTTGCCTAGGGTCTGCCCCAAGCACCCAAGGTTCCTTGTGGATTCTTTAGTGTGAAGAACTTATAGGGAAGTTGGGGTGCTCGAGGAAGACCTTGGGCGAATCGGGGCCATACCTCGACAAAACCCAAATGACCCACAGCTAGATGGGTCCAAAAATAAAGAGAAGTATTTTTTAAATATCTTTTAAAACAAAACTCAATTCGCTAGTGAAAATGAGAAAAACTACATTTTACCCTCCAAGTTGCTATTGTTGATTTTTGATGGTTGTTGCATTTTTCTTCTCAAGTGAAGACTTCGGGAGTGAAGAAACCTACACCAATAGGAGAGAAAGAGCTGCATGAGTAAGATTGATCCATCAAAGGTGAGTGAATTTGTAATTTTTTTTCAAGTTTTGAAGATATATTTTTTTTTTCAATTTTTTAAAATCTTTTATACATAATGTATGGGTTATAATGTCGATTTTTTTGTTATTTAAAGTTGTAGGGTTGTAAATTTGTACTATTTTTTGGTTTTGTTGTATTTGTGTCAATGTTCCATGGAGTTTCTTGACGCGAAGACGGAGGGACGAGTTTCGGGGACAGGGGGATGGGGGGCTTGAGTTTGGGGGTGGTGGTGGTGGGGGGGGGGGAGTGGTGCTGAAATACATATAGTACTTGAAAAATAAAAATTAGTTATAAAAAGATGTATAACTGTAGAAGCCTAAGGAATAAGTAAAGTTTAAAGTTTAAACACATTGCAATGATTTCATTGAACTGGTGAACATTGAAAATCAAAATATAGACATTAGAACGATGTTGTACCCAACCCAAATTTTTTGCTTCATTAAGGCATTTTGCTTAAAAGGGTTTAAACCTTGTCAAATGATGCCAAAATACAGTTTTTGGGCAAGTCAAGCATGGACTTTGGTTAGTGTTATGTTAGTCATCAGCAGCGATTGGTGAGTACCTGGAGCTTAGAGCCTGGACCAGACACTCAAAACGAGACATATCACGATGGGGAAGCACTTCACGATGAAATTATACCCCTACATCGTCATTTCAGTGGCCAGAATGGTGATTACACAGATCAAAAAGATGAAGTTTTCAAGCAAAAAACAGATTTGTGCCCCTGTAGCTCAGGGGTGCCCTTTTTAATGGAGAAATTTTGTTATTTCTGCTTGCTGATATATTCATTCTCTTCCTAATTGGTCTGGCTATCCGACAAGCTATCGAACGCAGACGCTCGAGTTCCACAGCTCCGGCAATCAACGTCAGAAGCTGAGGTTATGAAATGCATGCATATCACAAAAAGTGGTTAGTTAGCAAATCTGCGCCCCTGTAGCCCAGGGGCGCCTGTCAAAATGACCCCTGTGATGGATGAATTTGCAGATTGGTCTTCCTAAGATCTGTGCTAATCTAGTCCGGTTTCACAACGCAACAGTCAGCCAGTCAGTCCGACATTCTGAGTGATCGTGGCGGAGATTTTACTAAACACGTAAATCAAAGGGTGGAGAAATGTAGTATTTCCGCCTGTACTTTTGTAGGCCAGAGGCGCCCAGCCTTTAGGCCTGTCAAATCGAGTCTTTGGCTTTCAAATTCTTCATGGGACTTGTGAGGAATTACTCTAGCTGTCCAATGAGCCTAGCCGTCAGCCTCCGAGATTTGGCAAACGCTCATACGTGCGAGGTCTTTGCAGACTGCTTAAAAACGAAGACAGCTGGAAAATGGCTAAGTCTGGAGCGTATATTTCACCTTGGGAAAGGCGCCCTTCTCTTTGAGGTCTTAGAAGCAATTTTCTTGCTTCATCACTTCCAGAGACATCTCTCGTGAGTTGTTCTAGCTATGCGATGAAACAGGCAGTGCGCGAATCAGAGCACTCTAGCTCCTGATATCAAGGGGTGAAGTAGGGCATCTGGTTGAAAGTTGCACTTTCGACAAAATGGTGTTTAAGCCTTTACTGGCTAGGGGCGCCCTTGCTTTTGGGGTCCCTAATGCAGCTTTCAGGTGCCTTACGTACAATCGTTGGATGCAAAATACTTCTAGTCACGTAGTGAGCCCATCATCCAGTTAGCAGGGTTCACCGTTCGTCGTCAGCTGCAGTTTGAAACGTCAGATGGCAAGAACGGAGAAATGGCTAAGTCTGGTGCCGGAAAATCAATTTAATCAAGGGCGCCTAATTTTTTGAGGTGTCAAACATTGATTTTAGCAGTTTCGGCTCCCAGCAGACTTTTCATCCTTGCTCTGTAGGCTTCACGATGGATATTCCAGTTCAGTCTCAGCATCACCCAGTCAGCCAGAAATCAGTGCTGAATATGGCCAATTGTAACTTTGTAGTCAGCTACAAAGTAGGAAGTTAGCAAAAAATGTCATATCTTGAGCAAATGGGTGCCTATGAGGTCAAATGAGGACTTTTCGAGATCAGTGAAGGTTGCTGAATCCATCCAAGTGCTTTACGTTGTTTGTCAACTGAATAAAATAATATTAAATATTCAAATTGCATGCTAGCATGAAAGGTGGCAATTTTGCCCAATAAGCTATTTTTGGTGCCCCTTTATGCTGTAAGATGAAATTCACATGTAATGGCAACTGAACATTTTTATTATTATTTTTATTCGGGACTCCGAGTCAGTGTCAGTTCAACTGGAAGGGGTCCAATCATAATCTTTCTTCTGCAGGAAGGGTTTTAAAATCGTGCAGTCACCTTTGAGGTGCGATTTTACTCTATTTAAACATGGTGCCTGGCATTAATTCATTATCCAGCTTCAGAAATTCGTAGTTCTTCACAGGCAGCGCGAATTTTCTCCAGAGTTGGGCGATTTTGTTAGCAATCAAATTCAAAAACATCAAATAATTCCTTTTGCAGGTACTAGTTCATAGATATCAACGAATTTGGAGAAGCAAGTGGCAATTTTGACAAGGAAAAACATAGGAAAAATGTCTTTTCTCATCTCAGATTCGTCAAAATTCTCTCAGATTCTATTCACATGTTCAGAAAACAGGCAAATTTTGGCAGATTCAACCATCTGGATCGATTCTACAGAGCTTCCTCAGTTAAATTCATGTGCTTGAATTTTCAAGAATTTTAAACTCCAGAGCATCAAGTTTTTGAATTTCTAATTTTCTCAACTGAAAATTCCTTGCATGGTTGAGTAGAAGTCATATTTTCCCATTTCTAACATTTTGGGTTGTCTTAGAATCTTTTTCTGGACAAAACCCATATCTCAATTTTTTGCCGAAAATAACCCTTCGATAGGCTATTTTTAGCCTCAGCAAGGTATTTTTAGCTTTCAAGAAATCTTGTCAGAATATAGCCGTGTTCACAGTCAACAGGCGAGTTTTTCAAAATGCAATACACTCAGCTCAAATTCAAGACCAAATCGGTCCTGACTCATGACTTCATCAGGATAGCTGATACAAATCTTCACCAGGTGCTTCCAGAAGCAGTCTTGGATCCACTCAAGATCAGAGATTCGATTCTCTAAAACATTCAGCAGTCTGGGTTACTTGAGGCCGCCTCCATACCTATCTCAGTTCACTGCGTGGAGTTTGTAATTTCTTGTGTTAAGCGTTACAACTCTGCTACGCGTGAGATAGTGTCAGTAGATGGATGAGTTATATGCAGTCTCAAGCCTCTGGACGTCGAGAGATGTTTTGGTATCCTGCAGCACCTGAGTAGTCTAGTCATTTCTATGGAGCAGTGTGAGCATGCATTCAACGCTGATATGGACAAGTGTCAAAGTAAGATGGCAGAGCGATGGTTGAAGCAAAAGAAGAACAAATTGCCAAACAACATGGGTCGTGGTGAGTATAAGGATGAGTATGCGATTCTAATCACACTCTTGAATCGTGTCTCAGGTCATTCAGATGCCAACATTTTCCAGCCCTGGATGTATTACATCATTGGTCGCATCATATCTGGGCAAGAGCATTATGATTGGGCATCTTTCATCAACGACATTCTCCACAAGCAAATCACCGGTTTCCTAGTTGCCCACGAGTTTCACATGTGTTCCTACCTCGTGTACTTGATCGCTTACTAGGGTCTGTTTAGAGGATTGAACATGGTGTGCATACTTAGTGTTCAGAAGGTCTATCACTATTACGATTAGCTTGAGTTCACTAAGGCTGAACGTCACTTCAAGCGTGTTCACAAGGCTTTTTTTACTTACACAGTGAGAAACTTGGACCGGGAGTTTCACATTCGTATCTTGACAGTTGCTAGAGCAGCGATGGTTGATTGGGCAGACTAGTTCATTCAGTTCCCTACTTACACCTACATCCGAGTATATGGATTTACAGGAAATCCAGCCATGCTTCCACGCTATCCTTCGGATAGGACAGTTTTCATGGAGTTCTTGAGGCAGTTACATGATGTTCATCGTCTTTTGCGCCGCAAGCATAAACAGGGTGCCAACTTTCCCATGCAGTTCAGAATCTATTACTGCAAGACGATAGTTGATGCCAAAGTTGCGGGACAAGAGTTAGAGAAGTATCGTCTCAAGTATCTTGTCGACATACGTGCCTATGATCTTTGGGGTCGTTATGTAGAGCGTCTTGGCGATTGTTCATATCATAAGCCTATAATGGAGGACTGTTGGGCAAATTGCGAGGATGATTTTGATGTGCGTAGACGCAGCTATGGCCGCTTCTCTCTCTCACAGATTTCTGTCTTCTTGGCAGAAGATGTGGGAGGTTTATCAGATGATGAGGGAGAGGTACTTCCTCAGTTTTTCAGAGAGTAGGTTGATACACAACCATTGCGGGCAGTTGATTGGTACGCCAAGGAGTACGCATCAGTAAAAGAGAGGTCTAGTAGAGTTATCCAAAATAGTATACTTTACCTCGACAACAAGAAGACTAGGAGGGTAAACGTGCCTAGAGCAGAGCCGCCACCGGTGGATCCTTCATTACCTTCCTCATCTAAACCCAAATAGAAGAAGAGTAATCCTCCAAAGAAGAGTCAAGCGTCTAACAATTCAAAAGGTAAGGCGCTTGCCATTGATACACACACGAAGCCTATCAGAGAGCTAGTTCAGAGGCCAGTTCAGAGTTTGCCAGAGCCTGAGATCCAGCCTCGAGTTCCATCACTGATACTAGAGTAGTCACCAGTCCCGACCAGTCTTGGATTGAGGCTCAGCTGGGAAGGAAGAGGAGGCAGCCATCCTATGTCCTTGATCATTCAAATTTCGATCAAGCTTACTAGAATGCGCTAGACAAGAGGATCAAGAAATAGGTCCACATAGAGAGGAATGTTGATATGGAGATCATCGTTGAGATTGCCATTCCCCCAGAGGGGAAGAGTTTAGATGAGATTGAAGCTCAGGACTTTGAGGTTATCATAGTCAACCTTGGTCGAAGCACCTACCAGACGCAGGTTGATCTCCTACAAGTTGCTACAGATAGCGCCAGGGATAGAATACTGAAGGACAGAGAAGACAAGGCAGCCCTCTAGGCTGAAATCAAACAGCTTCATCAGTACATTTCTAGCCTTGTACATAGGTCAGATGTCACCGTCACACTCTCGTTGATGCTAGAGCCACCGACAGAATAGGGTGAACTTGATCACTTAGTTGCATACGACAAGTGTTTGGAGGAATGGGAGGAGTTCGTTGCTAGAGGCCGTTTTGTGCTTGCAGAGCTATATCAGTTGCGTACAGTGCACACGAGCTCCGTTTACGTCTCCAAGATGAGGAGCGAGACATGGTGATGGACAGACCACGGGATGAGATTATGATTGCTCACTTGAGTATGGCATATGAATTAGTCACAAATGTAGAAGATAAAGAGGCTATCTACGCTTGGAAGACACAGTTGGTTTTCAAGGTAAAGATAGAAGAGACTATGGCATCAGAGTTGGCTGAGAGTAGAGAGCACGTCACTAGTGCACTACGGTATGTGAGAACTCGTGTGTCTCACATACCATGCCGATATTAGATTGAGGGTGTTGCGTATGTTGAGATTACTGATGTTTAGTCAGAGCTCCAGGAACTCATTCATGGTGTTTTCAATGGGGAGACCGTTGGTTGTAAGATAGATCAACTTACAGTCATGTCAGCGTTGTTCGATGAAGCAACCAGGAGCAGAGGTGAACTTCAGTCCCAGATCACAGTTGGTGAGGACATGTTGCACAGACATAGCATACTTCGGCAGAGTATTAGTGCTCTAGATAGTGATACAGTTAACAATCTCATTGAGGGATTGGGTGCTCGAGATCACGGCTTATAGACTTCAGTTCCCACCTCTCGGGATAGATATTACACACAGGAGTTAAACTTGGTGTTACCTTTTCAAGTTAACTTATTATCACATCTCATGCATGTCTATTTTGGGATTACCTTTACACACTTGGAGTTGTATTTAGGGTTTACGTTAACTGATGGTAGTGTTCCAGGTAACTTGCTTTCAATAAGGACGTGCATGCTTGCACATTGTCCATTTTTAGATTAAATGTTTCGGTTAACTGATGGTAGCTTTCTAGTTAACTGTATAGTTTGCTTTATTAGGGTTTAGCAATAAATCTTGCATGCATTGCAAGATTGTAGTTGACTCAAGGTGATTTTAGGGTTCCCTACACTTTTCGATGTCTATAAATAAAAAAATTTGCTCATTTGTACATAACTTTTGCACGCGAGAGTAATATATGCTGAGCCAGATTTTCTTGTAATATTGCTATGCTGTATCTGTTCACTTTGGTTGGATGATCATTGTCTTGTGTTCTTGTGTTTATAAGCTTATTTCATATTTACACCTCGGAAAGGTGTCGTCACCTCCTTGGGAATTTAGAATTAAGTCTTATTGTTTGGTGTTATTGTGTTAATGCACTTTGTTTCATGTCTACACCTCAGAAAGGTGTCATCACCTCCTTGGGAATTCAGAAGTAGAGTTCAGCATACTGGTGTTGTTGCCAATAACTTTTCTTTCAGCCTGTGCCTCGGAAAGGTGTTGTCACCTCCTTGGAAATCCTGTCTTTGAAGTTATCGTATAATCATATCCCGCTTCGTTTCCTCATGCTCTATTTTTCTTGAGGGGATTGGAAGTTAAGTTACTTAGTTTTGAGTTGTAGTTAGGTCTCGCGAAACCAGAAAAACCTTGGCTGCAACGTTCGAAGTTTATTGCAAACCTTGTGCCTCTTACAGCTGAGACAAAAAGACAGGAAATAGTTTAGTTTACTTTTCAAGCATTTTTGTCCACACAACGAGGGAGCTTCCCCTCCTAATTTGAAGAGCACTCATCATGTATTGTGCATAGTTGTCCGTACCAACTTGTACTCCGGAGGTGTTAGTTGTTACGCCAACAAACGAGAACTATAAGTTTGAAAACTTGAATTTCATAATCATGATTCATAATTGCAATCAACAATGTTCAAACTTCAAACTTCAAAAAACAAAATACTAAATAGTAAATGGCTAATGGCTTGATGCCTCTAATGATCTAATCATCCCCAAGCTCCATGCCAATCTCCTCATCATTGGAATTGTTGGACCCCACATGCTCAAGCTCATCTAAACCAATACCAACCAGCCCTGTTTGTGTAGCATCATCATCTATCTGTGCTAGCTCTTTTGGCAAAGCCTGCACTCATTGTATTCCATGAGATGACATCTCTTTGAGGCATTTAGTCAAACAATTCATGTGCCTTGCCCATGCTTCAATGGTTTGCATACATATCTACCAGAGCCTGTGCCAAAATGGGAGCTTTGGGATGGGCTATGGACATGCACTAAAGCATGAAAATTGAAAAAATAATGCAAAAAAATGAAAAATAAACTAAATACTTGTAACCTGCGCTTTGACGCCCTTCCTGCAATCGCGCTTGGATTCTAGAATGGGCTTGAAGGCTCTAGCTCAGTCTCAATACCTCAGTCTTAACTCTCACGCACTCACAATGACTTGACTCCCTCCTTAGTCGTGAAAAATGAAAATAAAACAAAAATAAACCATGCAAAGGTTGATTTAGCCTTTTAGGGTAAGCTTTAAGTTTTAACTTGAAACTTTTACTTTTGTTTTAAAAAAAAATATCATTTTTTTTTTCATTTTTGTGGGAAACGCCTAGGAGTCTCGGGGACGTCCCAGAGTCCCCTTTTGGCCAAAAACGCTAAGGAAACATCCCCTTCAGAAGAGAAATGTTTAGGAGACAACGGGGAGACAAAGGGACAACAAAGGGACGTTTCCTAGACGTCCCTATGTCTCGGGGACGTCCTCGTCTCAGGTGTAGCATGATTTTTGAGGGGGACACATCCCTGTGGAACACTGATTCATGTAGAATGGCTAGTAGTTCTAGTTTAGTAGTTTCTGCACCTGTAAAGAACTCATTTAATATTGATGTAGCATCACCTATTTGGCAGCATACAACCATGATTGAACAACTTCCTAGAGGTGGAGGTTATCATTGGCATTGTAACTAATGTGGGAATGAATATAAGAGCTTGTATAATTGAGTGAAAGCTCACATGTGCACTATTTCTCACTTAAGAATAAGAGTTTATCTAGGGCCGAACAAAAAAGGGTTGCCAAAGCAACAAATAATGGGATATATCAAAGAACAAGAGGACACCAACATGACAAGTAGCAAAGCGAAGGAAAGAACACATCCTCTTTCTAAGAAAAGATCGTAGAAACTTCCTAGTAGCTTAACATAATTGGCTCACCCACACCTTTTCATGCCACCATCATCTTCTCGAGAAGAGAATATGCCCTTTCTTTCTTATAAAAGAAGGCCATTGGAAAAGGCCTTCAAGAATGATGCAACATATGTTGCAAACAAGAGCATTGCTTGTTACATTTGTAGCAATGGGCTTCCTTTCAACCTTGTTAGATCACCATATTGGCAAGATATGACAACAATTAGCAATGCAATGGCTAATTACTTTAGTCCTAGGTATGGAAAGGTGTGCACCACCTTATTGGCCAAAGAAAAAGCTTTTGTGGAGGCATCATTGAGAGCAATCAAGGATACTTGTCTCGAAATAGGAGTGCCCATTTCGGATGGATGGATGGATGTAAAAAATAGACCACTAATTAATGTCATTGCAATGTCCCCTAAAGGTACAATGTTTTTGGAGGGAATTGATTATGAGGGGTAAGTGAAGGATGCAACTTCCATTTCCAATATCTTCATACAAGCCATTGAGATGGTGGGCCTTGAAAATGTTGTCCAAGTCATAATGGACAATGCTAAAAAATTTAGGGCAGCAGATTCAATGCTGAATGGTACATATGGGCATATTTTTTGAACACCATGTACCATTCACTTTTTGTGAGTGGGTCAAAAAAATCTATACAGAGGTCGAGGAGATTCAAATGTTTGTGATAAATCATGTCACAAGCCATCTTTAGGATCTTTTCCAACTTGGGGTTGTTGAAGGTGATTTTATTTTTAATATTTTTAATTTTTAAGTTGCTACTTTCTAATTTTTTAACTTGTTTTATTTTTTACACCATGATAGGTTGTTGAGATTCGATTCAAAACACACAATTGTCTTGAGATGACCTGTGAAGGTGTGAGAGGCTTTGACCGCCATGGTTGTGTTGTGACCTTTTCACACATCGCCCCATTGCAAATGGGGTCCCCCAGTAGTTTGCTAGTTTTTAGGGTTTGCTCTCGCGCAACGGTTTCATGAGGTCATCATTTTAAGAGTTTCAAGTTAGTTTTTTGAGAGTCATCCGAGCCAAGTTGAGAATACATGCCTGAATCAGTGCCTAAACGTCATGGAAGGGCTTAGAAGGTCCGGGAGATGAGGATCGCCTATGCCTTGGGGCAATTCTGACACTTGCTCCTTTTTGGGGAATTTGCTTTTTTGCTTTTTCACTTTTTCATTTTTGGCATTTTTGGACCAAACGGGGTTCCCTATTTTTTAGGGATTTTGCTTTTTCTATTTTTAGAAATTTCTATTTTTAAAAAGTCAACCCTAGTCAACGGGTCAACATTTCCATCTTTAGAACCAAAAATCAACCAAAAAATTGAAAAATCAAAGTAAAAATTGGAAAATCAAGCAAAAATCAAGAAAAGCAAGGGAAAAATCTAGAAAAATCAGTTGAAAATCATGAAAACATCACCAAAAAAAAATCAACCCAAAGGCATGAAATTCATGGAGAAATGTGCCTAAGTCTGGAGAAATTCGCCCTTGCCATGAAGGATGGCAAGGAAGCTA
Organism: Sequoia sempervirens; assembly: GCA_007258455.2. NCBI lineage: Eukaryota > Viridiplantae > Streptophyta > Pinopsida > Cupressales > Cupressaceae > Sequoia > Sequoia sempervirens. Next base: position 170,377,010 of record VDFB02281492.1, on the reverse strand, counting down.
GCAAGTCCACCATAGAATGGCAAAGACTTTTGTGAAGTCCGCCCTTGATTTGAGGGATGTGGCATGAAAGTTGTGAAGTCCGCCCTTTCCATAGAGGAAAGATGGCAAGACTTCTTGAAAGTCCGCCCCACCTTTTGGAAAGAAGTCAAGGAAGTCCGCCCTAGCATGATGGTGAAATGGCTAAGGCAGAAGGAAGTCCGACCTTGACTCTTGGCATGCCTTCTCCAAAGTCCGCCCAAGCCTTGGCCAAGAATTGGCAAGACATTTGTGAAGTCTTCCTAGCATGAGAAGAAGGAAAGTTGAAAATTTGGCTAAGTATTTGATGCCTTGGAAGGAGAAAATGCGAATTTTGGCTAAGTATGAGAAGAAAGGCAAATGTCAAGGAGGATGAAAAGTCCGCCATGCCTTGATGGAAGATGGAATAAAGTTGGTGAGGTTTGCCTAGGCCATGGCAAGGAGAGTGTGAAGTCCGCCTAACATAAGAAGGGGAGAAAAGATTGAAAATTCGCCTGAGTATGGATGCCTAGGGAAAATTTATGAAGTTGGCTAAGTGCATAGAGGAGAATACATATGGCAAAGAGGCAAGAAAGTTCGCCCCTGGCTAAAAGGGATGAAAATTTGTCTAAGTATTATGGAATTTTGCCTAGGAAAGACATCCAAACACATACTTTGCCCAGAGAAAAACGTCCAAGCAAGAGAAAAATTTGATTTCGGCATGAGAAAATGTGCCCGACACAATTTGAAGTCCGCCATGGCAGAAGAAAATAAGGATCTGGCGTAATATTTGTTGGCAAGATGGCTAGAAAATCTAGCTTGGCTAGATGAAAAAATGAAATGACTTGGAAAATAAATATTTAGCCAAGGAAAAAATTAAAATAGCCATGGGTCAAAAAAACGAACGGGTTGGAAATAAATTAAATATTTTAACATTTTAATAATTTATTACCAACACTTAGAAATATAAAATGCCTCAGACAAAAATAAAATTCGCCAGAGATGCCTTGGAAGAAAATACATTACGCCGGAAAAGGAGAAAATCCATGAGCTTGGAAAAATTGAAATTAATTTAATTGGACTTTTAATATTTTCCAAAATATTGAAAATAAAAGATAAACATTTAGCAAAAAAATTGAATTTTGGAAAATCAAAGGGATTTGCCTGGATAAGCTTGCCATGGAGTTTTTTCGAAAAAGAATGGAAACTTGCTTGATTGAAGAGGAGAAAACAAATCGAAATCGAGAGAAAAAGATGCAGTTGCTAAAACAAATTGAATTCTTTAGCATTATAATGAGTTTCAGCAACTCATTTCTCACAGACTTAGCTGAAGAGAAGTTAATCTCTCGAAATTGTAAGAAAGTTGAGACATGATCAATTCTTCTGCAGGCAAGGTCGATTTTCTCAGAGGAAGGAATAATTTTTATTGCTGAAGTAATTTTTTCGAAGAAGTGAAGAATTTCTTGGCTAAAAGTCGAACTTCTCAGCAAGACTGGCGCACTTTGTCATTTGATTTTTTATTCAATTCTCGAAATTTGAATCTGATTTGCACCCAGAGGATTTTTCCTGAGGTTTGGAGTTCGGTTGGCTAAATTCATCAATTCTCCTTTTGTCTTTTTCATTCTGGCTAAATTTCAATCAAATTCATTTACTTTCAGCTTGCTTTTTCGCAGAAATTTAATATTTTTAAGCTGAAAGTAAAATATTCGAATACAAGGCACAAGAATAAATTATATTTTAAAATCTCCGTATTAATGTTAGTGTTTTTACTGCAGGTTAATGACCATGGCAAGAGAAACATCAAAGAAGGTGCTGATGAAGTTCGCCAGTAAAGGGGTACAGTGAGAGTCGAAGATCAATTCAAATTGGAAAAATGTTGCAGACACTGATCTGGGACATGTAGACTTCATGGAGTTCAAAAAGAGAGTATATGGACATGTTGGATTATCGACACCAATTGCCAGATAGATGGTGAGGAACGGAATTTTCCAAGCAGCCGGATTCCTGCCTGCAATAGAATGTGCCGAGTTGATGGTAGAATGTGCCATTCATTATGATGCACAGGAGAGACAAATTGTGGCACCTAATGGAAGGATTCTAGCTCACCTTGGTGAAGTGGCGATCTAGGAGGCGTTTGGCATCCCAACACATCACCAGACCGTCTATAAGACCAAGGAGGACACCAAGAGATTATATGATAGCCAGTCCAAATTGTGCGCCATCAATATTAATAAATCATGGCTGGAGAAGCCTAAACCATCCACAAAGAAGATGCCTAAGAAGTTGCGTCAGACAGACTTTAAGGAGGATTATGGAGATATCATTTTGATGCTGAACAAGATAGCCGACAATCCACAAGGCGCATATTTTGAGACATGGATGTATTATTTTATAGATGAAATCACTTTTGGCATGAGGATGTTCAACTGGTCCCGAATGATAAGCGACAATCTTCACGAGCAGCTGACCAATTTGGAAAAGACCAAGTCTTTTCATATGAGCTCGTACATTGTCTATTTGTTGGCCAAAACATATAGATACTCAGGACTGATTTGCAAAGGCAAAGTTGGCAATGGGGAGAATGAACTCAAGTCTTATGACTGCTACCTGCAACTTCAACTCAGGGAGAAATCTCATTTTAGGTGGGTGCACGATGCTTTCCTAATGTATATCACAAGAATACTTCAAGGAGGAACGCACCAGAGGCTGAGTCACGAAGCCAAGAGCTTGATCAGTAGATATGGATTCTGGTTTATCCAGCTTCCCAAGTTTACGTATGTTAGGATCCAGGGATTCACTAGAAATCCTTACAAGCTGCCTATCTATCCAACAAATCGAATGATTTTGCTTGAAGTCCTGAGATAGCTGGAAGATTATCAGAACATCCAGAGGCCAAGTAAGAAGGCGGCTGTTACTTTCCCATTCTTTATTGGGAATATGTTAGAGTCCTGTCCATCAGCACAAGCAACCGAGAGCGCCAGGCTAGAAATTCAATGGTACCCATTCACAGCTTATTGGTCCAGGGCCAATTTTGACCCACATCATCACATTCGGACTGTGGATGGGAGGAGATACAAACACAGAGTAGACCTGGAGGACTTATGGGCGAACGCCGCTGATGAGTATGAAGTCAGAAAGAGATTATGGTCTAGAGTGCCAGTGGACTTTATGAGGGAAACTGAACTTTGCCGGGTGCCCGATCAGTTGCAGGATGATGGAAATTATGTCCAACCGAGCTTCGAGGAGAGCCGACCTCTTCCTTCCGTGAAGTGGTCAGAACCTAAGCATTCAGACTTGGCTACCTTGATGAGACCAGTGATTAAGTACTCTCAGTGGTGCGTCGACCATCAGGTCCAGGAGTTGAGGAGGAAAAGAATAACGCTCAAGTATGATTTGTTGAGCGAGACAGAGTCATACTCCTGCAATGCCGATGCATCCCACAATGATGATTTGGTTGAGATTGGCGAGAAGAGGAAAGAAGTAGTTGCAAGCATAGAGCCTGTCCAGATAAGACAGAAGATGGAGCCATCTCGTTCCGCGACGTCTAGAAATATTGATGAGCTAGTGGCTACCACAGATGAATCCTTGGCTGAAATGATGAGACCTTTTGCCGTTCAGGAGAAGAACAATGAGCCGATCCAGTTGGATAACGATGAGCTCCCATCTCCTACGGGCACAAAAGCACTGGGTTCAGATAATGAAATGGAAGTCCAAAATAATGATTTCGAAGAGGGAATGATTTCCGCCCTCAAAGGAGTCTTGGATATTCCAAATGAAGGGAACATTTAGGAGGAGGATAGTATCGAGTAGCCTACCATTCCGGATTGGCTAAAGGAGAGGATGAAAATCTAGGCACCAGTTGAGGTCCAAGAAGAAGATGATACTGTGGATTTCTTGGCAAGGTTGGAACAAGTTGCTACTAAGAAACCTGCCAAGAAATTTTCCACCATTCAGAGGGATGAAGCCGACGGCCATTCCATACATATCGCAGTACCAATAGTGGATAAAGCACAAGATGAGATCACTCCCCAGGAATACGCAATAACCACTATAGACCTTGGCCCAACAACAAAAGGCCAGGAGGTAGAGGAACTAGATAACTCCGTCTCAACTATCAAGGCGAGATTGGAAAAGGAAGTGGCGAAAAAGAAAGAGTACAAAAGGGAGGTTGAGCGCCTGAAGGAGTATATACGACATCTGACCAAACCACTCAATTAGGGTGATGCAGTAGCTCCTCCACTTCTCAATTCCTCACAGGAGATGGCCAAGGATGTGGAAGAAGGTATGGTCATGGCCAAGGAGGCCCAGGAATGGATGGCAAGCAAGGGCACGGAAGCAACTTTGTTCATGGAGAGATTGACGCTTGCCTACGGACAGACTTCTTCTTTCCTTTCCAGATTGGCTGACATGGTGGAAACTTGGGACAACCTCCCAGATATTTAGGAGAGGCTCATTCCATGCCTCAGAGTACTGAAGGGCATTCCGAAGGAAGAATTGGTCGAGGGAAAGGTGATTGCTGCTGGAGCGGCTTATGATTTTCATCATTGGTTTTGGGCAGTGACAATACCGAGCGAGGTTCTGGAGAAGGCAAAGGCAGATGGGCTCAGAGTGGAGGAGCAAGTTAAAGAAATCTAGAGGAAGGTTTATATGATAGCTGCAGATGTGTTTGACAGAGAGATTGTCCGGGAAAACGACATGTAGCTGGAAAGGTTGAAAAATAAGGTTCAGGAAGTTTTCTTCTCTACTATTGGACCAATTCCGAGGCAGGATTTCACAAAAGTGGCGAACCTCTTGTCCATCCGAGATGATTTTGTGAGACAGGGAACGGATTGGGAGAACACCTTCATCAGATGTGCTGAGGATTTGGACGGGCTTGAATTTAGGATAAGCATGCTGCCGCCAGTCTCAATGGAGGAAGTTGTCACGATTGTGTCTAGATTCGTCGAGCACAATGCTGCCCAGGAAGGATAGGGACGCCTTCCCTTGAAGATAGCTCTAACTACCACTTCACTGCTTGTTTACTGGTTGTTCACTGATTTTATTTTGGGCAACCCTAATTAGGGTTGAGTTGTATTAATCTTGGCCGTTGATGTTGTTTTAATCTTGGCCTTTCATTTGATTCTAAAAACTCTATATAAACTTGTGATCTCTCACTTTCATTGGTGTGGAGACAGTGTATGAAATTGTTGCATTAGACTATTTCCGATAATTAAAGCTCTTATGCATGATTTGCTTTGAATCACTTTTATTGTCAAGTAGTGAGCAAGGTTGCACAACTTCTTCTACCATCGATTAGAATTAGATTACAATTAAGTAGAATTTGCTTTGAATGTTGGTTAAGTGAATGCAAGGTTTGATCGTATAGATTAAATGGTGAAATATTGCTAATACTTTCTTCGGATGGATGATTTTTATTCGATGTGTAAAGTTAGCCTGAGCTTGTGATTGTGGATGCTTAACTTCGGTCTTATTCGAGGCTTGAAAATTATAATCACACCCTTTGAAGATTGCACCCATTTTGCGTAGTTGTCCCAGGGAGGCGAAGCAAAGCGTGGTTATTCCTTTCACCTAATCTCTACTGTCTCTTGAATTCTTAGGCATAGATTAGATTCTCTAAACCCTTATTGTTTTGCCTTTTTTTTGAGATCCAAATTGAAAGTCCCAATTGAAGAAGCTTTTAATGATAAATTCGTCTAAGTCCAGAACTTGTAAGGAATTCTTAAACGTAAGTCCCTTTGTGTATTACCAGCAAATCACAACGCCCATTGAGCTTATCCACATGTCATGACCCGACGAAAGAAACCTTGGAGTCGCCATATGATCTTCTCGCAATCTTAGCATATGCAGTGACTTTGTTCAAGAGAGGATAGAGTGTCTTTGGAAATTTTATTCTGTGTGTTCGGTGGATGATAAAATGTACACCAATAGGTTGTCAACAATCTTTGGAGCATATGGAGGCAATTATAGATAGAAAGAACCCCAAAAGTCAACGGCTTGTGTGGAATATATTTTGAGTTTCATTGAGCCCATCATGAATATGATTAGATATGCAGATACAGATTGACTGTTTGGCTGAGATTTATGATGGTATGGACTCCATAGTTGATAAAATAAGGAGTAGGACAATAATAGAAGTCAAGGAACATGCCCAAAAAAAGTGTTTTTGAAAAAAGTGCAAAGGATCATTGTTGACCATTGGAACAAGATGACCATGCCATTGCATCTCCTAGCATTTGCTTTGTCCCCAAATTATTATAGCAAAGAGATACTTTTCTTGCCAAGGAGGGTGGCACCATATAGAGATGAAGAGGTTGCTACTGGGTACAAGACTACATTGAAAAGAATATTCGCAGATGTAGATATACAAAGTGTTTCCTTGTCTAAGTTTGGCCACTCCATATGTTCAAAAAATTATTATGGTTGTGCTCTTTGAGACAAGTACATGAAAGATGCTCATGAATGGTGGTACTTACATGGCCAAGGCTTTGTTTTTCTGCAACCTATTGCAATAAAAGTTACGTCTCAAGGATATATCTTTTTATTTCTAAATGTTTTACTTCATTTTTCTTTCACTGCTATATCTTATAATTTATGTTTTTTAATTACAAATGTTGTACGCAAATTCAATATGTTTCAAGTTCTTTAGCTAAGTGAAATTGGAGTACATACTCTTTTATCCACTGAGTTAAACACAACTGATAGGGTGCAAAAAAAGTTGAGGATTTGGTCTTCGTGCAGTCCAACTTGCATCTCTTGTCACATAAGACACTTGATGACACTAAGGGGGTGACAAGGAATTGGGATCTAATTTAGCTTGCACAGCTTGCCCAAGTCTTTATCAATTAGGCAACTTCTACATATGATGTGGGTAGTGGGAATGGCACTACAATGGATTGTGGTTGAAATGAAATTGAACCAAATGTTGACTGTCATGTTCTCAATGAAGACATTGAAGAGCTATATGGAGATTACTGAATATTGATTGTAATTTTCATTTTATATTGACATTTTAGTTTTGACAAATCATTGAATTATGAATCAGTGAATTTCAATTGATGAGTATTTTCTTTGTTTTTTTTGTATTGAGTATAGAGAATTCACATAATTACAGTAACATTACATAGCAAGTATATGTCTCAGATATACCTATTAGCCTACCCTGTCAGATTGACAACATGTACATATTTACGTATATTCACTAGATTAGTATGTATGTATCCTGCAGATTTCTTTTACATCAAAATACATATCAGCCACTTATATGCATATACAAAAAGGTATTAACAACATCTGAAGTTAACATTTCCTGAGATTGTTGTTTCCTATAGATTTCCAACCAGCCAAGGTCTTATTGCTAAGTTATCGGTTCGCCCAGTTTGAAGCCAGGGTTCGGTTCGGTTCGATACAAATTCACCCAACGGGTCTGGTTCGAGACAAATTCCACTTTGGTTCGGATTTTTGACTGTGGGTCCGGTCAGGGTTCGAAACCCTAATTGTGGGTCCGGTCAAGGTTTGTTTTTTTCAAACCCAGTTCGAACTCAGGTAGAATTTACGACTAGTCAGACTTTTTCAACTTGATTTTGCAATTTTTTAATTAATTTTTTGACTTTTTGTTGACTTCTAAAGACTAATATATTCCCTCTAACCCTAATATTTGCCTCTAACACATGAAATAGGTAAAAACATACTCATTTACCAATTTGTGAATGAAAAACAAGGTTTTTTGCCTCCATTGCTGAACTTTCTCTCTTGCTTGCACAAGCTTGAATAGACTTGAAGGTTGATCGTTGATTGTTCGAAGTTGGTTGTTGTGCTATTCCTAAGCACTTGCAAGTGTCCGTTTGTTGCCAAGAAGATCGTAGAGCAAGATTTCTTCAAAAGAGGCAGGTTTTTTGATTATTTTCTTTACATTTTTTTTTTTAACAAATGAACTCTTTTGTTTGTTTTCTTTCCTCTAAATGTCTATAACACATGTTCAATTTTTTCATTTTTTTGAAATTAATTAAGTTTTTTAGTTTCATTTTTTCATGTTGTGCCTTAGGTATTTCGTATTACAATGGAAACCGGTACCTCCTCATGTTCAACCCAATCTTGTTTCAAAACAAACCCAAACTCTCCCCTTTGGAAATATGTAGAAATGGTTTAGCCACTTCCAGGTGGAGGAGGATATATTTGGATTTGTAGTCATTGCCATGTTCAATATTCGAGCTCATACAGTCGAGTGAAAGGGCACTTGTGCAGGATCCTTGAACTAGGCATCAAAGCTGTCCAGGTGAAAACAACGAAGGCATTCTAGAAGATATAGTGTTGGGATATATTGTTGAGCAAGAAAAAGTAGACCAAAGAGCAAGCAATATTAAAGCAAATCATCGTTTGAAGAAAGGATCTTGATTGATGAAGCCCCCTACACTGCTTTCTTGTTTTCCACCTACAGATAGCCATCCATTTATGTCCATCCCTCAAGAGCAAACCATGCCCTTTTCAAATAAAAGATCTAAGGGACCATTGGAAGCTTCATTTCAAAATGAGGCAAGAGAGATTGCTGATCAAGACATAGCAAGATGTGTCTATGCCAATGGATTGGCATTCAATGTTGTTCGTTCACCATATTGGCAAAAATTTGGTGAAATCTATTAATGAGGCTCCAAAGGGGTATAAGGGCCCAGGTTTTGAGAAGGTGCGTTGCACCTTATTGGAGAAAGAGGTGAAACATGTAGTAGACTCTTTGAAGCCCATAAGGGATTCGTGGGTCGAAACAGTGGTGACCATTGTTTCTGATGGATGGAAAGATGCAAAAATTGCCCATTGATCAATGTTATTGCTGTGTGCCCTAAAGGGGCAATGTTTTTGAGAGAAGTGGATTGTGAAGGGCAGGTGAAGGATGGTCCATTTATTGCTAACATCCTTTGTCAAGCTATTGAAGAAGTGGGCCATCAAAATGTTGTGCAAGCTGTAACCGACAATGCAAAAAATTGTACCGCTGTTGGGTTATTGATTGAGGAGAAGTATTCACACATTTTTTGGACACCTTGTGCTATCCACTCCATCAATCTAATGCTACAAAAAATTGGAACCAAAATTGAGTGGATCAAACAGGTGTATGCTGAGGCTGAAGACATCCAAATGTTTGTCACCAACCACCATATGACACAAGGCATATTTAGACAATTCTCAAAATTGGAGTTGTTGAAGGTAAGTTAATTCTCTATATTTTTAATTTTCTTTTAATTTTAAATTTTGATTTTACAAATTTAAATTATATTTTAATTTTAATTTTGATTTTGAAACAGGTTGCTGAGATCCATTTTTCCTCCGACACAATTGTGTTGAGACGACTTATGAAGGTTCATGAGGCACTTTGTAATATGGTCATCAGCCCCAATCGGTCTGTATGGAGGCATTCTAGCACTGAAAGGGAAAATAGGATTAAGCAAAGGATCCTATATGATGGTTGGTGGGATCGTGTTGAGTATCTTGTCAGTTTCATTGAGCCCATATTGAGCATGATCCATTACACTGACATGGATAGACCTTGTTTGGGTGAAGTATATGATGGTATCAACTCAATGATTGAGAAGATGAAAACCATCATCAATGCAAAAGAGGAAGATCCTGAAGAAAAGTTCTTCAAAGAGCTACATGAAATCATTGTAGATAGATGGAACAAAATGACCACTCTGTTGCATCTCCTCGCTTTTGCATTAAGTCCCAAATATTATAGTTCTGAGATACTTTCTGTTTCATCAAGAGTTGCTCCATATAGAGATGGTGAAGTGGCTCAAGGGTACAAGGCAGCACTTCGTAGACTCTTTACTGATCGTGACCAACGTGATCGAGTGAGGGCTGAATTCATGAGTTTTGCATGCTCCAATGGTGTTGGTCTGGATGCTCTTCGAGACAAGTACAGGGTGGATGCTCATAGTTGGTGGTACTTCCATGGCCAAGAATACACATACCTACAACCTCTTGCAATAAAAATTTTATCCCAAGTTTTATAGTCAAACTCTTTTATCTTTTAATTTTTTAAATTTAAGTTTTATATTTTGTAATTTTAAATTTAAATTTAATTTATATTTTGTTTAGTTAAATTTTGTAACTCTTAACTATTTAATTTGGTTTTAATAGGTTGCTAGTTCATATTCTTCTGAGAGGAATTGGAGCACATACTCCTTCATCCACTCAATAAAGCGCAATAGGCTACATTCAAAAAAGGCAGAGGACCTGGTGTATGTGCATTCAAACTTGTGCCTCCTTACACACAAGCAAAGTTCCTACAAAGAAGGAGACACAAGGAGGTGGGATATTTAGCCAGAGAAGCTTGACTTGGATGCTTCCACAAGTCACTTAGCTGCATTTGATATTGATGATGACCGTGAGCTTGAAGCAGCTACTGAGCATGAGAGTGGTAGTGTCAGTGCTTGTGCGAGTGCCACTGATGCTATTTGTGGTTCTACACAAAATGTAGCATCTAATGATGCTGATGATGCTTTTTTTGATGACCCATATGATTCAGATTGATCAATGATCAATAATGGCTGATTGTAAACACTTGACATTTTTATGTTTGAATTCAAGTCTTTAATTTATAATTCTATATCATGACATTTGAGTATCACTAATATTTTTATATTTGACTATGAAAGTGGTGGTGTATTTTTGCTATGTTATTTGACTATTAATATGGTGGTGTATTCTGAACTTAATTACTGCTGCAAATATGTATATATTTCTGATGTTTATATGTTTTTGTATTACCGAACCCAAAATGAACCCAACCCCCAAAAAAATTTTGCCCGAACCAATGAACCAGATTCTCAAACCCGAACCGAACCCAAAACCGAACCGGTAACTTATCCTTATTGCTATTTGTTCCTCTGCTGAAAATTCCTCCATTGACATGCTGCTTCTATGCATTTCAAGTATCTGAGAGTTTGTCCCTTTCTTACTACCCTCTGCACTTTCCTTTAATTCTTTTTGAAAGTCATTCAGTGCTTATATGAAGATTTCAATGTTGGGGTTACCCTCCTGCCATTTGTGCCCATACCTAGCCTATTGCAAATTGACATTAATTGTTTGATCTTCTAGAAACTTCCAGAATTTGTCCTTGGAGATCTCTATGGTAATGACCACTTGCATAGCAACACTGTGAATTGTGAGTCTCTTAAAAGACTCAGTAAGCACCCTTTTATTCCCTTTATAAATGTCTTCATTCTTGGCCTTCCAAATGGCCCAAAGAATTTCAAAGGATAAACAAATCCAGAAGAGAGAAAGATCTTTGTTCATTTTACAATCTACTTCCAATAAGATTTTTCTAGGGCTGGGTTCATTATTACTCCTCCATATGTTCTGATTTTCACAGAATAATTTCCAAATCTCTTTAGTAAACAGACAAAAGAAGATATGCTTAATTGTTTCAAGCACTCTGCAAATATTACAATTATCAATGTCATTAGATTTAGTCTTGTATGGCAGCCTTTGTAATAACAGCAACCACCTAAAACGGGGCCTTTTTAGGCTACAACACCTTTGACCAGTTCTTATTGAAGATTTTTGTCCATTGATTCTTAGTTGAATTTATACCCCATGCTATATTAACATGTTCTGTGATGTCATATTGTTCAGATAAGAAGCTATATATGGATTTGGCATTTAGTTTCATTAGTGAGTTACCATTATTCCACTGAAATTCTTGAAATTACAATTCACTATTTTGTACTTCTATTGGAAACTAAAAGGCTTTGCAAGCCTCTCTTAGAATTGTATAGGTTCTCCAATTACTTTGAGCTAGATTGAAGTATGTGCTTAGCTCAACCCAACTTTTAAGGCTGCCATTTACCAGGATGTCACCAAATAGTTTGACACCTTTTTGAGCCCAACACTTGGTTGAGCTTCCTTGGATTAGGGCTAGGGGCTTGCCTCTATGTTCAGGGTTCCACCAAATGGACCTGTGAGCCATAATAGTGCTTTATTACACTTGGTGAAGTCACAATTGGTGATGTTCTTCTTTACATACTCCCATGCCTTCCAGATGGTTCTAAACACATTTGAGCTTGCAGGGGATATAGGAAGAGGGCTATTGAAGAGATCACACAAGGGGAAATGTTTCCAAGATTTAGCCTACTTGGGAACTGAGCTTTGAATATTTTGTTTAATGAGGACCTTCCAAGGCTCTCCCCCATCCAGAGCTCTGATTATCCATTTTGATGCTAAAGCAATACCTTGTAGTTTTAGATCTTTTAAGCCAAGCTTTTGATTTGTCAATGGAGCACATCCCCACTTAACAACATGTTTTTTCCTATTTCCTTTTCCATCTGACCATAAGAACTTCCTGATCCTTTTTTGAATATCATTTATTTGATAAGAACTAAAAAAGCAAATTGATGCAAAGTAGATTTTGTAGGAGGACAATATTTTTTGACATACTTGCATTCTCCCTGCTAGGGACAAATATTGTTTGTTCCCTTGTCAATCTTCCTCTCAATTTTTTCCTTGATCCAAAGCCACATATCTTTCAAGTTAGGTTTAACAGCAAATGGTATACTAAGATACCTTACTTGTTTATGTTTATGTGCTCTCCCCCCTCGCCCCCCCCCCTCGTCCCCATTGAAGGTTGAACCTTCCCAGCTAGTTGGGGGGAGTTTCATTTCATCCCAACATGCAAGACTTAGCAAGAGCAATCCTTGCCCCCGATGCTCTGCAAAATGTGTTAAGCTTGGCCATTAGGTTATTCATGTTATCCTACTCTAATTGGACAAAAATTGAAGTGTCATCTACAAACTGTATATTGATAAGTTCATTTTCATCTAGTAGGGTGATGCCTCTTACTTTTGAAGAAGAGACATTGTCTCTTAATATGTAATGCAATGAATCAGATGCTATAACAAATAATGCTGGGGCAAGGGGGTAACCCTGTCTTATTGACCTTTCTAAGCGAAACTCCTCAGTAAGGGTACCATTCACGTCCACTTGTGCCATTGCATCTTTAAATAGTGTTCTTACCATATTGCAGAAGGCTCTGGGGAAACCAAATGCTTCAAGTGTTAGCAATACAAATGACCACTCCACCCTATCATATGTTTTTTCAAAGTCTAGGAGGAGCATTGCTGCTCCTTGATTAGATTGCCTTGCCCATTCCCTTGCCTCCCAATTGGTGATGAGGTTCTCTATTATGTACCTCCCTTTGATGAAACCTGTTTGTGTACTGTTGATGAATGATGGTAAAATGTCTACCGGTCTACGCTAGAATCTTGGCTAGGATCATATAAGACACATGTAAGAGGGTAATTGGCCTCTAGTTTTTGACTAGTGTTTTATCCCCATCTTTCGGGAGTAGTTTTATAATTCCTTTATTTATATTCCTTCCCAAGGAACCTTTCTCTATTGGCTCATTATAGACAAGGTAAAGATCATCACATACCAAGTCTATGAATGTTTTATAAAACTTTGCAGGCAACCCATCAACACCTGGGGATTTGTCATTCTTTAGAGAGGAGATAGCCTTTCTAATTTCCTCTTTTGAGATTCCTTTTCCAAGTTCACATGCTTCTTGTTCTAGAATTTTCTATGGGATGAGATCAGATTCCTTTACCTTGGTGCACTCACCATTATCCCCTTCTAAGGTGAAGAGATCCTTATAAAACTGGTAGAACTGTTTCCTTATTTCTTCCTGGTTGGTTAGAGGGGAGCCTCCTTCCCAAATTTGGTCAATTTGCTCTTTAATATTTTTGTCCCTAATATACTTGAAGAAAAAATTGGTGCCTTTGTCACCATTATTTAACCAGTTCAGCTTGGCCCTTATTCTTAACCCCTGAATCTTATTTGCTTGGATCTTCCTTAGGGAGTTCTTGGCTAAAGCCAACTTATTGAGTAGAGCCTCATTCTCAGGCTCATTTTGGAGATTAGACTCAGCTTCAAATAAACCTTCTTGCAGAAGGCCTTCCTCTCTCCTCCTATCCATGGCTCTTTTTTTCCCAATTGTCTGGATTCTTGGAAGAGGGTCTTCCACCCTTCCACATTCAAGTTTCACCTATCTATATCACTTTTCCCTTTATGCATCCATTTATTAATCTGTCTTAGGGATATAATAGCATCCTTGCAATCACTATCATTTAACAACTGAGTGTTGAGAAGAAAACCCACACCATTCCCCCTTCTCTTGGCCATGCCGATTTTAAGGCAGAATTTTGCCATAATTGGGTGATGGTCGGAAAGTGTAAGGGAACCACTTCTACTTTGCAACCTTCTCTTACTGGCTCAATTGAGAAAAAATCTTTGTTCATGTAAAACCTATCCAACCTGTAGTAGATTCTCCTACCCCCTTTTGAGAATTGCACTAAGTGAACCAGATGCTAGTGCAATCATTCTTTTGCCCTTCAATAGGATCAACTAAGTTTAGTTTAGATTTCATCCTTTGCCAAAAATACCTCTCATTTCCTTTCTAGTTCAAGTTAATACCTCCAAATTTATCCTCACTTCTTTCAAGCAGATTGAAATCACCCCCCCAAATCCACAAGATGTCTTGAAGGTTGAGAAGCCAATTCCACAGCATAATTCTGTCCCTATATTCATTTGGGGCATAAACATAACAAAACCCAAAGCTACCTTCCTTTCTTTTGACAATTAGCCAAACTTCCCTATTACAAGGAGAGATATCGGAGGCAGTAACATACTGCTCCCATTCTTTGGCTAACAAAATAGCAGCCCCCCGCTCCCCCCTTCCCCCCCTTCATTTCTCATGATTGGTGAAAAATAGTGTTGCCCATCCCCAAATGAACTTAAGGGTGCTCTCTAGGGTGAACCCTATTGCTTTAACCTCATGGAGAAGAACCACATCCTTTTGTTTTCTTTGATTAAGGAATCTTCTTACTATATGTTTTCTATCAAGGGACTCAAGGCCTCTGACATTCCTTGATATGCAATTAATGTTCATCAGATTTCACTTTTGGAGTGGTCTCCATTTCATTTCTAAAACTGTAAAAACATTTAGGCAATTTACTCTCAAATTCAACTCTTTTAGCAGTGGGCACAGGGATGATCCCACTAGTTTTCTTCCTCTTTTCCTTAACAATGTGAAGGCTCCCCCTTTCCATAGGTATGACAGTCCCATTGTCTTTTTTCCTGGATTTCTTGGCCTTTCTATCTGGCACAGTCTTGAGAACCTCCTACTCTTCCATGGTCTCCTTAGCAGCCAACTCTCCTACATCCTTTGAAGGGTCCAACTAGCATGTGTTTCAAAATCATTTAGAATTGTCTCTTCACCAAGTTTAGACACTGAGTCATTTGCCCATATTTTTGGCTCTGAGTTAGAAGTCTTGATTATTGTTTGCTTTGCATTGCCCTCTTGGGTTTTATGTTCTTCACCCTTTGCACCCCCATCCACCAACGTGCCAGTAGGTGAGGCATCCAACAGCCTTACCCCCTCATTAGTGTTAGAGGAGCTCCCCTCTGCCATACAATTTTGCTTTTCTATATCGCTACTGGTAACCTGATGGATGGCAGTGCCCCAGGTTTGAACTTCAAATTCATTCACCAATTTCTTGACCCGAAATGGTGATTCAAGATCATCCATTTTTGTTTCCAACCCATTTTCTTTTCCTTGATTACCAACAACCCTATCGGGTGTTCCTTGAACACTGAATTTAATTAGAAATTCCTCACTTTCTGCAATCTTTTTATTCTTGTTTAAGCTTTTCTCAAGTTCATTTTGCTTTATGTTTTGTCTGATTTTTTGCATTACCAATTATAGTGCATTCATTTTATCATCATTTTTATTTTCCCCCTCCTCCATTGTAGGGGATTGATTATTACATGCGGGTAACTCATTGCTGATTTCTTTATGTATATTTTCAATGTCCGAGGCATGCCTTGGTGTTATGCTTTCCAATTCTTGAATTAGGGTTTCAAACTGATTAGCAATTTTAATCGCATTCTCCTCTAGACTTGTTTGCTTAGTTGCCATGGATTGCTCCTGATGTCCATTTTCATTTTCTAGGGATAACCCGACTGTTAAATTTCCATGCTTTTGGTTCTCCAAGGAGAATCATGAATTTGAGAATCGGGAATTGAATTATTAATATTGTTTTCCTTTTTCCTACATTCCATTTCCTTATCCTCGAGAGCGATTTCCTCTAAGGACTCAGTAACAAGCCTACCCCTAGCAATATCGAAATATTCTGCCAAAAGCAATATCGAAATATACACTCATATCCTGTTGAATGCAAAGTTCAAACTGTTTGAGGAAATGCCTGCATGATTAAAATTGTTAAACAAGAAGTTTGATAAAAAGACTTTGGAAAGGACATTTCAAGCAAGTGTTTGTTCTTTCCAGTTTAATTTGAAGTCCTTGAGAGAGACCTACACATTATGGAGTCAATCATAAAGGGGGCGATGCATATTAAAAGTCTTTATAGCTTTATCAATTCCTATCGTAGCCTTTTATAGGCTCTACAAAGCCATCACAGCCCTTTTAAAAAGGAATCGCAGCCTTAACAAGTACCAATATTTGGGTAGCCACACCATCTTTGGGGAGTGCTGTACAGCCCTAAGGAGGTTTAAAAAAAAAGTGTAAAAGGGTTGCTGATTGGACTGTCAGCCTTACTACATCAGAGGTCAGCAATAAATTTATGAACATCTATATTTTGATTTGTGTCAAGAGTCTATATTGTATTTTTGAATATATAAGTCTACAACAGCAAATTATCCATTTATTAAATGATATCTGGTGCATATTTTATTCAGTAATTTGGTGAAAATTGTCATTAGCATTTGGAATTGAGAAAATTAGTTATATGATGATTATTTATGATATTCTGCCAAAAGCAATATTGAACTATACACTCATATTCTGTTGAATGCAAACTGTTTGATGAAATGCCTGCATGATTAAAATTGTAAAACAAGAAGTTTGATAAAAGGACTTTGGAAAGGACATTTCAAGCAAGTGTTTGTTCTTTCCAGTTTAATTGTTTCATTTGGCTGCAAGTTTTCAAAATATAAAACCTTGCTTGTGAGATAAAACCTTTCAGGTCAACCTCTGAGACTAAAAAATATAAGTCAAGTTTACTTTCAGTTATTTCCTTTATGCAACCCCTCCCAGTGAAATCTTGTATAGTGTGCATAATTGTAAATCTTGTTCACAGCTTTACATTTAGGAGTAGTTTTAGATCTCTGGGAGCTTCCCGTCTCAATTTGAAGAGATATTATCCTTGTGGACTGTTCCATCTTGTGTTATCTCAAGAGACAAATTAAAAAACTAACAATGCTCTTGATGAAAAACTGCATAGTGCTACTTCCAATTTTGCAACTGCCTATTAATCTATTTGGATTTATCATGACATTTGGCAATGAAACATCAATTATCAGTAGTGTTTTCAACTGTTTTGTGGTCATTTAACTTATTCTGTTTAATATATGCATGTTATGTGTTTAATTTTTTCTTATTTGTCTATAAATTTATAGTTTTAATATTTAAAAAAAACTGTATGGCTGTACCATGCCATACAAAATCAAGGGCCAAAATAAAACTGCATACTGGCATGTACTCGAACTGTGTACTAGTATCCATACTGATACTAAGACTGATAACTTTACCAAAACCAAATATTCAAGTATTTTATAAGTAAAGATTTCTTTTCTTTTCGCACCAACAGTTAAACCTAGTTTGTGCAGTACCATTCCCATTTTCTATTAATTCTTGAAATCATTTTCTGGATCAAGCATACTTTCCTAAAATTTTGTTCATCACTTGCAGGTACCTCTCCAGGTAGTATCATCATTAGATCCTGCTAGACTGGGTGGCTTGAATCTGGGCTTGGCCGGTGATCACCAGCGTATAAATGCAGGCCTAGCTGTTGCCCTCTGTTGTTCTTGGCTTAGGAGAACTGGACATTCGGAAGACTTTGATCTGCAAAAAAGTGTATGTGTCTCCTCTTAACTAATATGTGTTTTTTCTTTTTATGTATTTACGGCTTATCCCAAGATTTTGGTGAGAGCTTCTTAATGAACAGCAATGTGATGCTGATCATCCAGGCACCTGGTGAGGGAGGCTTACCGGATTCCTTCATCAAAGCGCTTGCAATGGCCAATTTTCAAGGTCGTGCACAGGTTATTCATGATTCATATGTGAAGCAACCTGTTCAGTGTATTATGGAAGAAACTGGTAATGCCGATTTCAGTGAGCTGATTTTCTATTTGGATGGAGCTCACACTCCAGAAAGCATGGAAGCATGTGCAAAGTGGTTTTCTTCTGCAATAAAAATGGATATTGAGTCACATGTACAGATCAGAGAAATACATAAGGAAACCCAAAATGACTTCACTGACTTTATATCAAATTTTGACCATCAGCAACACAGTTTTAGAAACTCTAAAATGAGTTCAAAACAGGTTGGTTTCTCCACCATCTAGTTCTCTGATAGTTTCTTTGTGTTTTAATTACTTATGAGAATTTTCCATTCTACGAATTTAGGAAGTGATAATCCGTACATGTTTGATGTCATTACAAATTTTAACCATGCCATACTATAATAAATTCTTTTTTTGTTTCAGGTCTTGCTATTTAACTGTTCATCTGAGAGGGATCCTCAGTTACTTCTCTCACAACTTGTCAATACATGTGGTCTCCATGGTACTTCGATTCTTTTTGAATTTATCTTGTTGAGTTTCATTTACATGGTTATGATCAATTTTGTGGAGATCAAGATAGGATCCAGATATATTTTATAATTAAAGCAGGTATCCAGGTTGAACCATTTTGTATCCTTCTTTAGAGCCAATGCTCGTTCAGGAGGGGCAAACCCTCTTGGTGGCTAGGCAGAGGTGAGTGTATTGGGCCTTTAATGTTTGCAGGCTGGGGTGATACCTCCTGCAATTCAGTGTTCCGCAGGTTAGTGGGATCACTTGCAAGTGACCTGTTCCTAATCATCCATTAGGGATTGTGAACTATGGTGACAGCTCAGTGGGCATTTCTGGTGACTATGCCAATAACCTGGACGAATGAAGAAGTGGGTGGCTGTGTTTGATCCTGATTCTCACCAGCTCAAATTAATTACTTTGCTTTGATTTCAATTCAGCACAGCCTTGGCTCTTTGGTCTAAAGTGTTTTCCTTCTCAACGCTATTCCCCTATCATAAAACACATCTATCAGCAAATATATGTAGCTTAGACCAATAATTGTCAGTACCTTGCTGTAGCCCCAATTTGGTCTTTTGGTTAACGAGTCATCCTGTGTGTAAGAAGAGTCAAGTTCCACCGTCACCTTGGTCCCCTCTTGTTGCATGGCTATCAGAACTAAAACAAATGATGGTAGATATGTTGGCAAATAACTAGGTTGTCAATCTGTAACTACGTGTAACAGGTCTCAAGTTTCACTGCCACCTCAGCATTTGTTTTCCATAGCTAATCAGCAAGAGTATTGGAACTAAAACTAATTATAGTGAGTACCTTGCCAGAAGCCCAGTTTGGCCATTAGGTTATGAATAATATTAATGTGTAAGAGGTGCCCACCATCAGTTCTGTGTCTCTATGCCATACCAAAGTCTCAGCAAGCTTATCAGAACCAAAATGAATGATGGTCGGTACGTTGCTGAAGATAATGGTTTGATCTTTTGGTTAATGATCCATGTTCATGTGTAAGAGGTCTTGCTAAATTGAATCACACAGACAAACATTACACCATGTAGTGCTCATATTTAAACTTCTCACTAGTAGTTTGATATTTACTATAGCCATTTCTATAATCCTGGATTGCATGCTACCAATGGTTTCAAACAAATATTTATTTTCCAAAAAGTGTGAAATTTGGACTTACTTTTCCCCTCTTTTCGATATCGGTTAAAGTTTTTTCAATAAGATATTTGAAAACATGTTTGACAATGCCAGATTCTAACCATCTTTGGAATCCAATCTTAGTTGAAAGTTTTGAGGAGAAAATAAAACTAGAAATGTTTCAAAAAGATATCTATTTTGCGTGCATAGGTTTTTCAAGCATCAAAATTAGTTTCTAGTCATCTTGCAATAATAGCATATCAAGTTTAAATGACAACAGGCAGAATTTATCTTTTCTGAGTTCACAGATCAAAGGACTAAAGAACCTATTTAAAGTATGGTCAGGATCCAATGAATTTATTCAACCTAAAAGCATGAAGGGCTTGCACACAAATTCTTTACATGGAAGCAGAATGTTTAGAGGAGTACTGGGAAGCATAATGGAGCATTCTTTCAGAGAAGGATTACATGCATAGTTCATAAATTTTTTGTAACAAATTCTTTACATGGAAGCAGAATGTTTAGAGGAGTACTGGGAAGCATAATGGAGCATTCTTTCAGAGAAGGATTACATGCATAGTTCATAAATTTTTTGTAACAAATTGCTATCTCAAATTGACTCTGACATGCAGAAAAAAAGATCCACAGGGGAATATGTTACGCTATGGAAACAGTTGTAAATCGCCCAAAGTGTAATAGAAATATTCATTTGTTTTTAGGTGTATCCGATCCCATTTCTAAGGTCTAATCCTCTCAGTTTCATTCCTTATCTGAATAGATCAAAGCCTAATACTGACTTAAAGCATGGAATTGCAATCGTGATTTACTTAAGTATATACCATTTCACATTTGCACCTCTCTTAACTCTGTGAAGATTGGTTGTTCTATGTTTCTTGAATGCATTAATTTGTCACTTATTCATCTCATTAGTGATGTTAGAGTCTAGTGTTACAAGACTCAGACTCGCCTCAGACTCGACAAGCTGATTTTTGACTTAGACTTGAACTCGGTGCAGACTCGGCAATTTGAAAAACCCAAGAAATTCGAAGATTTTTGAGGATTTAAAACTTGTTTCATGTACCCTTTAATAAATAAACCTTAAAGCCACAATAACCTCATCAAGTAGAAGCTACTTTGATCACATATACAATTATACATCGATCAAATAACTATAAACACAAATTTTAGCTGAAGGAAATAACACATTTAGATATATAAATAGTCAAATATATACAAAACTCATGGAATATGAAATCCATGGCATCAAAACAAATATCAAAACTAAAAATGTAAGTCTATGGTTCATAGGAGTTTGCTTTACTCATCCCAACATCACGAGAAGTCATGCATTGGCATCTAAGATAGGTCTTGGATGATGATATAGCCATGATATTTGCTTGTGTCTCAATGATTGGCGTGTATATTCAAGTGAGGAATTTACTATTAAAATTTTCTTGAAGCCTTCAAGACTGCATGTTTTGTTATCAAGCTCATTAACAAAGAGGAACAGTTAAGTAAAAAGATAAATGGTTATGTTCTAGTTTGACCTTAGCTAGGATACTAATAGATGGGATTGTTCTATGAGTTGTTTGTGTAGGGCATGATTGATACATTTTTGCACTATGAAAATGACATTTCTTTCCAACTATTACTTAACCTATATTCAACAGTACAATGACTGTAGCATGCCAACTTTGCCTATGGCCGTCCTTGTATACTAAACAAGTTGACCAATGTATGAAACAAGATAATCCTTGATTGTGGCTTTGACTATGAAGATGCAGAGATTTGCAAGAAGGGATATGTATTTTGTAGGTTTTATGATCATGATTCATCATTGGCCTATTACTTGCTTAGACTTATTGTTTGATGGGCATTTGGGGGCAACACCCCAACGGGTTCAAGGGGCAGTGCCCCTCACGAGGTCTGGGGGCAACGTCCCTGGTGCGTTCATTTTTGCGATACAAGGGTGTGGTTGAGGGGCGGAGCCCTCGCCACCAAGCCCAAATGAAGACCTTCAAAACCACACAGACCTTCAATGCGCACACCATTTTCATATTCTTTTGTAAATCCTAGATAGGCATGTCATAACACTGAAAGGTTATAATTTTAAACAAAAAATTTAACTAAAATGGCCAAGTCACTAGGTTGAGACTTGCCTAGACTCGACGAGTTTGGCAAGCCCACCAAACTTGGAGAGTTTGGTGAATACTCGGCTGTCAAGTCTCCCAGACTCGTCGAGGGTGACCCACCTTAGGAGTCGCCAAGTCTAGGCGAGTCTCAACAAGTCTTGTAACACTATGTTAGACAATGTTACTTTTATTTACAATGGAGAAGATCATAAACAATATTACACTTTGTGTGTTTGTATGCTCAAACTTAAGTGATCTTTGCATAAATGCTTTCCATGGAAGATGTTTGCAAACTTTGTATATATGGATAGCAGGGAAATAACAAGACTGATTAATCTTCTCCACCAATCCCACATAAAATCTTGTTTAGACATTGGTAATGTTCAGTTAATTGGAGTAGGAAGGAGAGTACAAAATAAAATTTTCCATGAAAATTACTAAGATGCAGGGTTCGTACCCGCAGGCCCCGATCTCGGTTCGAGTTTGTTTGCGGGTACGTGCTGGGTGCACACAGGGTGCGCGCGTGCATGCCTAGCACTGTGGGTTCGCCAGGGTGCACACACCTGCTCACCCATGCGAACCCACAGTGCTGGGCGCGCACCCTAAGCGCACCTAGCACGAACCCAGGCGAACCCACGAGCCAAGTCAAAAAAAGTGGGTCAAAACTTGAATTTATCTTGCATTTTTTTTATAATTTTGTTGGTTTTCTCTCCAGGTTGCAAGCTCTTCTGCTGCTGAATGGAATTGGAGTACATACTCCTTTATCCATTTAGTGAAGCGTAACCGGTTGGCTGCAAAAAGAGCTGAAGACTTGGTGTATATTTATTCCAATTTGCATCTTCTGTCACGTAAGGATTCCTAATACAAGCAGGGGGCAGGGAAGCTTTGGGATGTAGCACTTGAGTCTGCTGACTTGGATGCAACCATTCGGGATCTTGCTAGAGCTACTATGGATGATGTGGATGATAATGATGACATACTACATGGTGCATCTAGTGCAAGTGGAACCGCTTTGGGTTCAAATGATGATGATCTTGAAGTTGAAGCCGTTGAAAATCCAAGTCACGATTTTTTTGATAATCCTTTTGATGATTGATGAACAATGAACATTGAATCATGTTTCATGAACTACATTTTGTAATTTAGTAATTGTGATGATTTCCATTGGAATCATGAACAAACATATATGATATTATTGATATGGCTTATTTGAATATTTTTCAACTATCAATTGGCATTTAATATTTATCTTTGGCATTTGGCATTGATCAATGATCAAGTATCATACTATGAAATGATTTAGTTTTACAATTCTGTATATTTCTCTTATTTTTTTGTATATATAATACATACATACATATATATATACACACACACGTACCCATACGTACCCAAACCCCTAAAAAAAAATTTCACGAACCCACGTACTGGGTTCTCGTACCCACACCTGAACCCGAACCCGAACCCGAACCCGAACCGGTAACTTAGGAAAATTAGGACCGAACACAAATTATTTTTATATGATTTATGTATATTTGATGTGATAATGACCCATCCTTTTTGTAGGAATGACATGAATTTGTATTCTGCATAGGACACATTGATGCTACTAAATACACTGCTAATAGATGGATTGCAAGAGGAAGCTCAGGCACCTATGGCTTGTTATAAAATTTACTAATTAGAGTTAAGGCAATATTCCTTCATCGCGCACAAATTGTGGTGCTCACTGAAAGTTGCATTCGAAGCTACACATAGCATTATCTATTGCTAATTTGGGTATTAGATTCATAATCGGACACCACAAAATGAAATAGAAGAGCATTGGTGTTCATGGATTGAATGTAGTCTCCTGTATCTTGTCTTTTGTGGCTTACTATTTGGCCTGGTAACATTCTAACGATAAGCTTTAAGTTTACATAAATTAATTGATTACATTTTGAATGTTTGTAGACATCTTTTATCCCATCTCTTGAAATAACAAGACCATTATTTTTCACTATTGTGTGGATTAATTGGAGAAGGGATGGTTACTTTCACTTTTACTTTTGCTTGAGCATATATTATGTTCCTGATTCAACGTATAGTCTGCCTTCGTGTGGTTAACTAGTATTGATCATAATCCTATTTTGTTTTTTTAATATTCAGGAGTGAACTTTGACAGAGCTATTTTTGTGCCAAGTCATTCATCTTTTACTCAATTTGGTTCCAGTACATCAGCAAGACACGATTCTCCAAAAGTTGACCTTACATGGCAGTTATCCCTTCAGAGAACATGGGAAAATGTTATCTGTGGATGCAGAGGTACTGTA
The DNA here is from genome assembly GCA_007258455.2 of Sequoia sempervirens. NCBI lineage: Eukaryota > Viridiplantae > Streptophyta > Pinopsida > Cupressales > Cupressaceae > Sequoia > Sequoia sempervirens. Next base: position 170,352,808 of record VDFB02281492.1, on the reverse strand, counting down.
ACTTTTCTGTAAAGCTTCTTGACATGCACAAATGGATCTGCAAACAATGTTACTGAGTTGTGTTTTGAATGAAATATTGAAATAAATTAGAGAGAACTTAAGGCGAATTGAAAAGAATTTGATCATGCCCGTCACCTGAAGCTGTTGCAACCTCATCTTATGGATGTATTGTGCTTGCCATAACTGATGTCCAAAATGTATCACTATTGAATTAAGACATCTTTATTAGATTCTAATCCTAAGCATTCAATACTAATAGCAATTTTGTTGTTTCATGATTTCCTTCATATGCATCAGAAATAACAAAAAATGATCAAAAGATAGAGCCAGGCTTTTCAGCAATGCCACCTTGTGATTTTTTTCTAAGCGAACCTTCAGTGGAGAGATTTTCGAATACTAAAGATCATCCTATCAGTGCAGTATTGCCTTCTGTGCCATTGACTATCAAGTGGCTCAGAGAATGTGTTCGACAAAGCCACTCATTGTGCTTACAGGTATGTTTATGTTGTGCTTGTAATTACTTCTTGGTAGCAATATTTCCTTGAGTGAGTCTGGAAACTAATCATCTTACTTTAATGTTTAAAATGTACACACCCTATTCTTTCACAATTCCTCGAGAATACACATTTTTCAGTATTTCTCTACAAATTCTGCATTGTACAGTACTTTCAATAAATGTTTGGCTACCTGTTCTTTAGGAAGGTGTTTCTTTTATTGCTTCCCATTTCTACATGTAAGGAATGCATGCTGAATTGGTTTGAGAAGATTGTCCTTCATACGTAGTCTTTTCTAATTTCTTTCAATATACAGGAGTAAAACTTAGCAAGTATGAAATAATATATTAAATGAAAAATGCATAATGTTAAGACTATCTCAAATATTTGGGGTTCTATTTCCGTATGCTTGACAGTCAGATTATTTTTTATTTGTAGCATTTAGATGTTCACTTGATATTTACTTTTTAGGAAAGAAGATTACATCCCTATTTGAAATATGTACATGCAATGTGCTATATTATTGCCTCCTTTTGATAATATATGATGTATTGAAGGTCCTTTAACTTCGTTTGATATTATTTGTTTTGCAGGTTCTTGTTACTGGCTCTCTGCATCTCATTGGAGATGTATTGAGGATGCTGAAGGAGTGACCGAGCTTAACAAGTGCCAATTCCGTGCAATAGAGGTTGGGGACCCTTGGGGAACCATCAGATTAATGCTTATTACTTATTTATTCTTGTTTTTATTAAAAAAAAAATGAAGGAACCAATATATGATTTATACGCTGGTTATGGATAGCCCATTTTTAGTTTAACCAGTTTATTTTAGTTAATTTGAGGGATTTTCCTTCAAAGCTTTATAAATTGTTTTTGAACTATGCAACCCATGGCCACGACTTTCTATCTTCATATGCTATATTAAATTTTAATTTGAATAAATAAACATGAGGGAGGGAGTATAGGAGTTTAAACTTCCATTCCTAAAACTCAGAAGAAACGATCTAGAGAGTCATGATGAAACAATGAATGAATAAAGAAGTAGCTTTCACAACACTTAATATGTTCTATTGTTTAACCTGTTGTACCTAAAATAAATTTTTGCTTCAATAAGGCATTTTGATTAAAATGATCTAATTCATGTAAAATTGATATCAAAAGTTCGTTTTAGGTCAAACGAAACATAGGCTTTTGTGGTTTTATGTCAAGGAAAATACTTGCAAAATTCTGAAATTTTGAAAATTAGGGTTTCATACCCCTATTTTTAGGAAAACCCCTAAAAATAGGACCCTTTCCAAAATTAGTTGAAAATGATTTTGATAGGATAATTTGACTCACGATTACACTGGTCAAGTCAAAATCACCAAAAAGTTTGTTTTACTCTGGTGGGTCTATTTCATTTTTTCAGGAGAAAAGTTAGGACCTCCACAACCATTAATGGCAGATGGCCAATACTAGGTATCAAAATCTAAGCCTCAAAAGCTTCAATGAAGAATCCATGGTGAAAGATGCTTGAAAAGATGCTCTGCGACAGAGGGGATTCTCAAAAGTGAAAAATACAGAAAATTGACTAAGTCTAGAAGATGCACGCCTTGCTACAAGGAAGATGCTGCGTAGTCAATGCCTTAGCCATTTTTCAAGCACCCATACACATAGCATGGTGAAAGTGATTGCTAAGATGCACACATTCGTGTTGTCGACAACAATGCTCAAATTAGTCAAGCTACACGGCGAACGTGAAGCGCGAAGAGATGAGGATTTTCAAAGAAAATGATGAAATTGCAGCCAAAAGCGCTCCTGCTGGCCAGGGGCGCTCATGAATTCAAAAGGTCAAAGGCAGTCATCAAGTTTTGCCAAGATAGTCATCTCCTTCATGATTTTGTTGGCTTTCCAACGCATCGTCAAGTAAGTTCACCTAATTAATCAAAAACCGTCAAACAGAGGTGAAGACGAAAGATGTTGAAATCATGTATCATCAAAGATTGAAGTTAAGCAAGGCAAAAGCGCCCCTACAGGCCAGGGGCGCCCATCATTTTGGGCCACCTATTATTGTTTTCAACGACTGCTTTCTACAAGGCATCTGCTCAACATCCTTTCAGCTTCGCGATCAATCCAGTTGCAAGCTCGCAGGACCTGCCAAGCATTCACAAACAAAGACCAAACGTAAAATGTTGGAAACAAAGGAAGAATGAAGAACACGAAGAATTGGCTAAGTGTTAAGGAAATTGCACCTTCTTAGAAATAGGCGCCCAACTTTTTGAGCAATCAGATGCAGTCTTCAAGCTCCGTAACCTTCAGGAAGTCCTCCATCTTGATCAATCTCAACAATGACACCATCAGCAAATTCAATAGATAAATCAAACATCTGACAACGTAGATCAAACTGGGGTTGTTCATGAAAGGTTGCAAATTGAAAATGACAACACAAAAGGTCAAAGGTGCCCTTGCAGGCCAGGGGCACCCAAGCTTTTGAGACCTCTAAACCAGCCTTCAGGACATGTGGGACCAATCATCCTTTGTGAAACTGAATTGGTAATCCATTCCATATCTTGACACGTTCACCAGAATCGTTAGTCATCGGTGATCTCAGATGAAAGCACTGAAGGTCAAACTGGAGGAATTGAAAAGCATCCAAGAAACTAAGTCTGACAGAAAAAGCACCCTTTTGGGAAAAGGCGCCCAAGAATTTGAGGCATCAGATTCAGGTTTTGCAGCTCCCAAGCACACTTCTTTAGAGTTGATTCAACTTTGCAATGGTTCTGTCAACAACACTTCAGGATCAACCAAACAACTAGAATTAAGGTTCGACAGAGGCACTTCATCACAGAAGAAAAATGAAAAATGTTCAACTCCTTAACTTGGACGCCTAAAGTCAAAATAGGCCTAGTTGACTGAAGTTGTCTATTTTGAAAGCCTTTCCATGTCTAAAACATCCCAAAATTGGTGGAAATTGCCCCAATGAACTCCTAATCAGGCAGATTGACTCCTCAATCAAGTGTTGGCACCTAAACTTGATTGCTTCAACATCAAATACTATTTATCAAGCTTAGGCATCATTATTCATTATTTCTCTTTGCGGGTTGAAGCTTAAGAACAAGTATTTCTTCTCTCCAACGTCATTTGAAGATTTGACAGAGGGCATTCTCAGTGTTCTTCATGTTTTCAAGAATAAGTTGCACATGGGAACAATTTATTAGGGTTTACATGTCCAAGCGTGATTTTCTTGAAGATTCAGAGAGGCAGTTTATAACTTCCAAATTTCTTCCCATCTTTTTCTTCTATTCTTGTCTTAGATCTTCTTGCATGTCCAAGTAAACGATAATTATTCACAGATCTAACCTTTTGGGTATGATCAACACAACAGTTTCAACAAAACCCACATGCCAGATTCTTCCAGAAAAAGTAGCCCTGCTGCCCCTTTTTTAGGGTTTCCGGAAAAAGTCACAATTTCAAAAAATAGACAAATTGGGTTTGTTTAACTTTGAAACACCTACACTATCCATGTGTCAGATTTTTTAGGAAAAATAGTGCTTCGCTGCTTCTCGCTGCTTCTAAAGCTTTTGCCTCGAGAAGTTCTTGCATGTACAAAGAAAAGTAACTTTTTGGAATTTTTGACGTTTTAGGTCCATTTAGAAAATTATTCCCAACAAAACCCATGTCTCATAAATTTTCATAAAAAGTACTCGGCGAGGCTATTTTTAGCAATTGCAAAAAAGATGTCAGAATAATATCGTGTGCACAGTCAATCTTCAAGGTTTTCAGAATGTAGTTCTCTCAAGTCGAATACAAGACCAAAACAGTCTTACTCCACGACTTCCTGAAAACGGTAGACACTGATTTGCATCGGGCACACCCAGAGGTCGATTTGGACAAATTGATAGGCATAGACACTCAAGTCCACGGATGCCATATGGTTTCACCTCATATAGCTGATAGCCTCTCAAGGCTAGTTTAGAGGGTTGAATACCGTTGGAGCTCTGTGTGTGTAGGGAGTTCATGTGCATTTCTCACAGCCAGAGTGTTCGCAGTCAAACTTAGTAGTTTCATCATACACCACTCTTTCATTGAGAAGAATCAAGAAAAGCTTCAGAAACGCAAAGCTGCGGGAGAAACAGAGGTCATCGCTCCAATTATAGAGCCGCCAAAGTTACCAATCAATTCCTTGCTAGTATCAAATGTGAAGATGGTGACTACGTGAGTCTCGGTGACGTGCAAACGAAGTTTCAGGACCTCATCCGTAGTAGTTTTTGCGGCATTGATCCTGCTGACTGCAGGTTAAGTTAGATTGTAGTCATGTCGACAAGGCTAGACAACGTAGCTGCAAAGAAGATTGGATATCAAGTGCAGATTGTGAGTGGTGAAGAAATGTTGCGACGACACATCATCCTGCAAAGAGTCAGTTGTCCAAAAGCAGAGACAGTCAATGACTGGTTAGAGGAAATGATGACTCTAGTTGATGAGGTGTGAACTCTCAGTTAGGAGTCCTACCCCTCCAAGATAGCATTTATGACAGTTGTTAATTTGATGCCTCTTTCCAAGTTAACTCACTGTCCCACAAATTGTGCATGTCTATTTTGGAGACACCTTTGTATATTGGAGTTATGTTTTAGTTTAGAATCAGTTAACTAAACTAGACTTTCCAACTAACTGTTAGGTTATGTTAGTGTAATTAATATTTAATTACACTTGCATAACTTTACTTAGGTAATTATTTAATTCCTAGGTTAATTATTGTCATCCTTATCTTGTTGAGCTAACTTGTTGCTCAAGATTAGATTAGGGTTATGCATCTTTGCTTTTATAAAGCAAATTATCTCTTGTAATTATTGTACTTCGAATATATCAATTTGCACATCTTCATGCAATCTCTCTGCTTTTTTGTTTTTCTCTTTGTGGAAGGTTATTTTCTGGTTTGCATTTCAGATCTTGGTTTCTAACATGGTATCAAAGCCTTGATTTGCAACCCCTTCTCAGATTTTTGAAAAAATCATTACAGAGTTCGTTCGGGATATCATGCCTTGAGTTCATTTATGCAGCGTCTTAGATCAGATCGGGCTTCACCATTGGATTCAGAGCGTTGGAAAAAGTCAGGATTGGCTTTTGTTTTGCAGATTTTGGCCATCGTTTGCTAGATCCATGAGGGTTTCAAGCTGGGAGATTTTTTGCAAGTTCTGGAGGTAGCCGATTTTTCAGAGTAGTTTGGGCAGAAACGGAGGTCACCATTGTGTTCACAGTGGCCAAAAGCCCTAAGATCGCCTTTCGTTTCATTGATTTTGGTGAAAGTTGTTTTTGAGGCAAAAAAAAATTCTTGGGGGGCCTTACAGCCTCCCCAGCACGCTCCTCGAGGCACGCAAATCGAAAAAAATGTGTTTTTTGAAGTTTGTGCCAACACTTGCAGTTTTGAGTGATCCCACCACCGGGCAGCCACCGCCAAAGGTCACCACCGGTTCGCCGCTTCCCTTTCAGCCCCCGCGAGCTCTATCTCCAGCTGCTCCAGTCACATGGGGGACCGGGCACTATGCGCCCAGCCCCTGGCCGGACCCCTCCAACGCAACACTCGCCGTGGTCACATCAGAGACCAAGTAGCCGTGCCCAACCCCTACCGACGATGGAATATTCTAGTGGATGCAGAATATACCGGTGCCGTGCTTTTTTTTTCAACAGGGGGCGCTTTTTTGCCCCAACGGCCTCCAGGCCGTCAATTTTTTTCTCATGAAGTGCTGACGTTAGTGTGATGTCATCCGGCCGTACAACACTCCAAGCCCCCTCCTAGCCCTGATTTGCCCTGAAGGAGCACTTTTTTTTCTTTTTGGCATAATTTGGGGATACAGTATCGAAATCGTGCAAACGAGATATCGCCGAAAAGCTGGTTCCGAGCACTTTCCAATGGTGCAGTTTATTTTTCAATATTTTTTTGTTTAGCTACATTTATTGTTGTTTGAAGTCAGATGTTCATTTATGGCTTTCGAGCTCATAACTTTTTGCCACGATCTTCGTTTTTCATCTTCTTTGCGGCGTTGGAAAGGTATTGAAGAGCTCTATTTTGCTGTCCATGCACTTTTTTTTGTATCTGTCCCAGTTGATTGTTATTCTAGATTTGTCCCGATGGGTGTTTTGGAGATTACTTGGATGTTTTGGTAGTTGGAAAGGTGAAAATTGAATATTTGTACTTCATTTCAATACCACATCATCTTATTTTTTGTTTATGCATGTTTAACATTCTCTTCTTTTACAATCATTGGGTTATTGTAATAAATGAACTGAGATAAAATTCCATTAGGGGGGTTTCTTGCATAATAATCTGATTAGAGTGTGCATGCACTTTGATCTTCATCTTGTTTTGATGGCAACTCGCATGGGTTATCTGGTTTCTTAGTTTCTTTTGGCCAGATTCTTGTCTTAGCTTGACACATCAGATTCACATCAGTTCACACTTCAGTTGAGAGTTTATGTTTCTTGATCCGCATTGGTTCAGATCCTTCTCAGTTTATGGGCCATGTTTTTATGGTTAATGTTCCAGATTCTTTATGGTACTCCTTCCCATGGAAGAGTTTTAGTCTCAGTTTGGCATCGGCATCGAGATACACGGTTTCCAGATTTTGTCATCATTTCATCTACTGTTGCTTTACAGATTCCAGGGTTGTTCCAGTTTGTGAGTTTTTCAGTGTTCCGTGGCATGGGGTATGTTGTCACATTATTATGATTCTGTTTTTGGTTTCAGTTGTAGACAAAACTATCTTTCCTTGCTTGTCATATTGCGGTTTTAGTGTTACTCCACAGTGTTCTTCCAGTGTTTCTTTGCAGCAGTCATCTCATTGTAGGGGGGGTTTTGTCCCACTGGGTTTTCCTTCTCTGCCTCATTATTGCATTTGTACTTGGGTATATGATCAGGCCTTGTTGTCGGGACCCATTTATGCTTTCTTGCATTCATCTTAGTTTTAGATGCATGCTTTTTTAGTCTCCCTAAGTTGCACTTATGGGGGGGGTGTTAGTGTAATTAATATTTAATTACACTTGCATAATTTTACTTAGGTAATTATTTAATTCCTAGGTTAATTATTGTCATCCTTATCTTGTTGAGCTATCTTGTTGCTCAAGATAAGATTAGGGTTATGCATCTTTGCTTTTATAAAACAAATCATATCTTGTAATTAAGAATCCCTGAATAATAATATTTTGCACATCTTTTGCAAAACTTTGTTTTTTCTGATTTTATCTTTGTGGAAGGTTATTTTCTGGTTTGCATTTCAGATCTTGGTTTCTAACAGGGTACCTACTTTTAGACATAGGAATAGATCTTGTTGATTATCAAGAACTCATTGTTAACTCAAGGAGATTTTAGGGTTCCCTACTCCTTTGAGCTTCTATAAATAAGAGCAGCCTTGCTCCTTATTCTTTAACTTTTATTACTACACAAAAGTGTTGCGCCGTTGTGCCATTAAGCTTGCAAGTCAATATATGTTCACTCTTGGATGAGAGTTGTTTGGTTTGATCGCAATTGTGTATGATTTCATACCTTTGTTGTCCCAAATCTTAGTAAATCATTGAACAAGTTTGAAGAAATAAATCAAAAGGCAAATGTGCAATTTGATCCAAAGTTTCAAGTTCTATCAATGTTTATTTTTATAATCTATTGTTTCAATCTACACTTTGGACAGGTGTTGACGCCTCCTTGGGAATTTGGAGATTAATGGTTATCGTTTGATGTTGTTTTATGATTTGTATTTCAGCCTACACCTCAAACAGGTGTCATCACCTCCTAGGGAATCCTAATATCTAGTTCATCGTTCTGTGTTGTTTCTAGTAATCTACATCTCAGCCTACACCTCGGATAGGTGCCTTCACCTCCTTGGGAATCCTGAGATTTAGCTTATCGTGTGAGTGTTTGCATGCATAAGAGCTTATTCCAACGTAGATTTGAAAGTTTAGGGCCTTCAGATGCATTCTAAGAGACAGTCGGCCCAAGTGATCCAACCATTCCCCAAATATTGCTCCTACACCCTCTTGCTTTGTTTTACTTGAGGAGGTAGGATAGTTTAGCCTAGTTGTAGTTAAGGCTTGTAGAAACCAGAGAAAAACCTTAGCCGCAACACATTGAGTTTTATAACCCTTGTGCCCTGTCACTGAGTAAAAAGATAGGAAACTTAGATCACTTTACTTTTTACGCAATAACAACAAAAGAGGGAGCTTCCCCTCCTAATTTGAAGAGCAGTTAATTCTGTGCATAGTTGTCCATTGCCAATACACACTCCAGAGGTGTGAATTGTAACACCAACACAACCCTGATTTTAAGAGGAAAAAATCATGTGGACACTTAAAAATGACTAATACATCCTATATCATCACTTTATCACTTCTCAATCAAGCCTTCTGCATTCACATCAATTTCTCCTCATCTTTAATTCTTTTAAAAGTAAAAATAATAATAATATTTTATTTATTTCCTAATTATATCTTCCTCTAATGTACACAAATTTATTTATTTAATTCTATTAATATTCTTGTCTCCTAATTTAGTGAGTTGACTAAAAAAAATAACTTTTGTTTACTCACTCTCTTTCACTTCACTCATCCATGCAACGAGTTAACTCATTGATCAAGTCCTTTCAATCAATCTCATCTATCGATCCTTCCAATCATCCTCCATTGATCAATATCAGATGAAAGTTATAATCATCCTTCATTTCAAGCTATCAAATCTTCTACAATTATTTTGAGATTCATCCACAATTTATCAAAGAACATTTGTGTGTGTGTTTACTAAAATGCTTAAAATTAAAAATAAATCTAATATTTTAAAGTATTGAAATAGATTAATTATATTAATATTTGACAATCATCATCATGACAGAAAAAAATATTTAAAACCATGATCAGCTAGAGATGTCAAAAAAATTAGAAAGTGAATCCCATTATTTTAAAAAACATAGTATGGGGTAACTTGGAGATGATTATATTTTCATTCAATTGATGAAACTTGAATGCATGTACATGCCTTGAGCCTTATTATTGTTTCACTTCATATTCTTATCTCTTCGGGATTTAATAAGAACAAATTTTGTCCCCCCCAAAAAACTTGTAAACTTCTACGAAAAATAAGAAAAAAAGGCAATTACAAGTCTATTAGTGTATTTAATTCTTTTAATTTTTGCCAACCACATATCAGCACCTATAGAAAATCCAATGTAATTTTTGTGATATATTTGAAAAAGTACTATTTGATGTTTCCTCATTTTCAAGGGATGCTTATAGGAGATGTATAGGAGACACAAATAAACTCCATCTTAAGTCTTATAATGTTTAGAGACGTCTCTATACAGGTCTCCAAGATCAGGGCGTGTCTAATATGGGAGACAAGTACCAAGGGTCAAGGTATGAGTCTCTTGGTAACTATGTTAATTTGTTCCCTATGAAGGAATGAATGAAGTCCTTCATAAAGAAAATCCAAGGGCTTGTATGGTTAGAATTGCAATTTTCTTTTTAACACAAATTTGAGAAAGGGGGTATGCTGCATAGAGTTTGATACCAAAGTTCATTTTGAGGACAAGTACCTTATGCAATCTCTAAATTAAAAATGCATGATACAAAGATTATTTATTTGATAAATATAAAAAGGAAAAGAAGGATGAAGAATTGAATGCAATACAATTGTGGGTTGTGTAGTGGATCAACAATTCAATGCCAATAACAAATATAAGAGCTTATATTGAAGATTCAATATCACAACACAAGATGTTTTTTTTTTTGTGAAATTTATAATGTATTGGTATGATATGGGATAACATGATTGTGAGAATTGCCTTTAAAAATTAGATGAAAGTGATAACAATAGAAGCTAGGGATATAGAAGTGAGCACCATGAACTACAAATAGATACTCTATATATGGAGGAAGAGTGTGCACAAAATAGGAAAGTTGATTGCAACTTACGAGAAACTTGATAGTAGCAATGAATGTTGATTTATAGCCCCTAATTTGGAATGGAACAAAGTTCTCAATGAGCTATTATATAATTTGGATTGGCATTCTGGTTAATTCTTTTTTGGAATGAAGTAAAAACTTACATTATCTAATTTTGATCATCAAATGAAACCCTTTTATCCATATTTCTTACATATTGGCATCATTGCCATGGGCATTAAATGGAAAATTAAATAAGGTGCTTACATTCATTGGACAACATAGAAAAAGTTGGATTAGACAACTATGTAAAATTGGTCATCATCTATACCTAGAGGATAAAAGGAATTCACGCCCTGTTGAGTTTGTAATTAGTTGGTGATTTAAACTCCAACACTTCTCACTCTTAATTCACGCACTTAAACAATCATCCAAGTGGTTTGTTATTTCTAACTCTACTTAAAAATAACTATGCAAGAAACTCCATAATTTACACAAGATATTCAATCAACAAACCTATATCATATTACTTCCTCTTAATACTCACTTCCATTGAAAATAAAAACCCACTTTTACAATAGATATCTCATCATTTTTTCTTTAGATTTTTAAATTTACTCTTTTTATTTATCCCTCATAATGAAGTTGAATATGTCATGAGCAAACATCTCATACACAATAACTAGAATATTTAAAGGTAAAACATTAGCTTATTGAAAAGGTAGAAGAGTGCTAACTCATTTTGAAAAGTGTCATGCCAACTACACTTAAGATTAGCATGTTTAATGCACATCCATATAAAATTCTATTAATGTTTTATTGATAGTGTATTAGTCTCGATCATATGTAATGAAAACAATGATGCATTTAAGTTTTATCTTGGGACATGTGCTTTAATTTGATGAATCAAATAAAATGTAAACAAAATATTGAAACTTGTAGGATTTCATAACTTACTCGAACATGGTATTTGTAAAGACGTCTTATTAAAATTATGTTGTCTTATTATCTTTATTTTAAATGATGTTCAAAATTTAGCTCCCAAATAGGCATGGTTATAAAAATGTTTATAGTCAATGTAAACTTCTTATAATAAATTATATATTCAATTATTTATAAAGCATTAGAACACATTTGATCACAAGAAGATTAAAGTAAAATATATGAATGTTGTTTATATCAAGTCAAGGTAAATCAAAATAATCACCCATAAATTTATATAGAAGGGTGCTAATTTTTAGTTTCCCTATTTAAAGCATCCAATAAGAATGAATATGGTATGGTATTGCCCTCCCAATGAGTTCACTATGATATTTGTATCCTAATCAATAACTTAGTTCTTCCTAAAAGCATGTTGGATTTTGAAGTCTTGAAATGAATTACATAAATATATGTCATATAACTTTCTAACTTTTTTTGAGGTTCCAATATTTGGTATGTTTTAATTTGATTGCTAGCAAAATGATATGTGAACCTGATGCCAAAATAATTACTTTGACCCCTCTCTCTTTTAATTGTTCCTCTATAAATACTTCTATATTAGCATCATCGTTTAGAGTCCAACATATATCTCATGTAATGTTAATAAATACCTCCTACCCTTATTGGAAAAGGTTCCCTTAAAAGTTACGTTAAAGATTATTTATCCATCCTTTTTGGTAGAGGATTTGAGGCTAGCAATCTCTCTACTATTTCATGATATTTTGCATTATTTATGATCCTTATTTGAAAGGTTTTTCTATTCTTATTTGGAATTTTCTCCTAATATCCTTGCCTAATATGTTCTCCTTTGAAGACTAATATTTCTCTCGATGTATGTAAGACACAAGAGTAGGATCACTCTCACTTTCTAGAACAATTATCTTTCTAAATTTGTATGTTTATTATCTCCCATAGGGGAAAGGCTCAAGGTCATTTGGGATGCCCTAGAATTGATATATTTCATGAGCTTATTTATACCAAAGTGTTGGGAGAAAGGGCTTGTGATTAATAAGTGTCAGACTTCCTCTATTCTATTTCCAATTTGTAGCACTGTCAAGGGCCTTCATAGCTTCATTTTCTTAAGTTCAATCATGCAAGAATGCTATTTCTCCCAACAAAGCCCAAGAAAAATGATTTTCTTAGGGAATTGGTTTACCTTCCACACTTTTTTCTAGATTACTCTAAGATCACCATCTCTTGACAAAAGTCATAGACTTCTTTCACCATTCACTATAGGGTTTCTTGATTTGGAATCCAAACTTCTTTATCTTCCCCTATTCTTGAAGATCATGTGCACACACATGTGTGCATGCAGACAAACACAAACACACATGCACACATGTACAAACTCGCATAAATACATACATGCATTTGTGCAAGAACACACATGCATGCACATGTGCACACACCCACACACATGCACACAAATGTGTGTGTACACTCACATACACACAAACCTTTTTGAAGTTCCAATCTTTCATATGTTTTGATTTTAGTGCACAATGATATATGAATCTTGTGCCAAAAAAAATACTTCAATCCCTCTCTCCTTACATTAATAGTCCCTATGTAGTTGCTTCTATATCAATGCCATTATTTGTAGCCCTTCCTATGTTGGTGTAATGTTCATGAATAACTCCTACCCTTATTGGGAAAAGAGTTCCCCTAAAATTTGCATCAAAGGTCATTTATCCATCCTTTTGGTGGAGGATTTGTGGCTAGTAATTTCTTTATTGTTTCATTATATTCATTCTTTACGATCACTTATTAAAAGGTTTTTCCATGGTTTGGAAGTTTTTCCTACCATCCTCATCTTTTATGTTCTCTCCTTTGAATACTATTGTTTCTCTCAATCTATCTAAGACACAAGAATGGGATCACTCTCACTTTTCAAAATAGCTCCCTTTCTAAATTTGTATATTTCTTACCTCTAGTAATAGGAAAGCCTCAAGGTCATTTAGCATGGCCTAGTATTGATATATTTCACGAGCTTGATTATATCTAAGTGTTGTGAGAAAGGGTTGTCATTGAGAGGTGACACACTCCCTCTTCTACATTTACGATAGGTAGCATCATTCGGCACCTTCAAGGCTTCATTTTGTTAGGTTCAATTATGTGAGCAATTTATTTCTCACAACAAATCCCTAGGAAAATAATTTTCTTAGGGAATCAATTTAACTGCCACACTTTTTTCTAGACCACTCTAAGGTCACCACCTCCTATCAAAACTTTGTAGATCTCTTTCATTATATATCCCCTTGATTTGGAATCCAAACTACTTTATCTTCTCTTACTCTTGAAGAACATATGTGCAAACACATATAACACATATACATACATCACACATGCACACACATGAAATGTCCTTATATGGGAAAAGAAAGCATTATCACAAGAATGAGATCATGCTTGTATTCAACCCTAGAGAAACCTAATTAAGAGGTAATCTCTAGGAAACATCTAATATCAATCAATTTGTACAAGCATGATTCACTTCTTAAGGGATATAAAAAATCTCACATGACTCAACTTGTTTTGTTTGTTGTGCCCATACAATATATTCATGTGAACATTGCGACCATTCCCTATTTAACCTATGATTAAGAACACCACATTCCCTTGGTGGATTTTTTTTGTTTTCACTCTCTATTCAATTCTAGTTTATAGCTAATGTGTGAATGAGATTTATGCTAGAATAATGAAAATTGGAATGCTAGTGGCAAGTCACACAACCAAGCAATAATTTTCATGAGTAAAAATGAACATAACACTCAGAACTATGTGACTAGCTAAAGGGATGCCCAAACGTTTAAAATGGAAAAATTGACAAAGGCACACAAGTTGTGTAACCCACTACTAGGTCATAGACAATGAAAAATGTCACAATATGACACCTCTTCGATGAGTCACATGACGCCAAACAAGTCCAAAACTATGAAATAAGAAAAGTGAAAATCTCTTAAAGTCATGCAATTATACATTATTATGTCCAAGTTTGTTGTTACCAATTTAATTTATCTTTTGAGACACCTCAAACTAGAACAGTATGTGAGGTAAAACCTAATGTCAAATTAGAAGGGGAAGCTCTCTAAGATCTAAAGTAACCTTAAAATTAAGCTATAGACAAGATATATAGTTATTTACACTATACAATATTCTCTTTAGGGGGTTGTAAATAAAATAAATAATAATTTTCTTATTTTTTTGTCTCAGGTATGAAAACAAGACTATTAACAACTCTTATTGACCAATATTTTATAGATTTTGGATAAAAAAATAATCTAAATGCATGATGACAACACCTTGTTGGTTAAAATAGAGACCAATTTGATATGAACAATATTTCAAAGGAATAAATTGGTTCATCAATAACAGATGATTTGAGAAATTGAAATTCTATGTTGTGTGCAAAGCTACAACTCATATAGACAATATTGCCAATACAAAGCCTGGCATTGTAATATAATTTTAATTTAATTCATGAAATTATAAACATAGTAAATTAGACACAAAGATAACATGTAAATACATTTTAATAGCATAAGTGTAGCATCACAAAGATAACATGTAATGACATTTTAATAGCATAAGTATAGCATCAACTTTAATTATTATTGTCTCATGCTCAAAGTACGTCTTATTTATAGGTTACAAGATGCTCATTCTTTTAGACTAAGGATAGTCAATATATTACAATAATTTAAAGCACAAATGTGTATAGTTCTTGAAAAGTAGAAAGTTAATAGCTTTAAAGAAAGAACTAACCTATATATATATAACTATGAGTGATCTAAAAATAGGTCCTCGACTCTTTTCCCAAAAATAAGATTAGTTTAAATAAACAACTATCACAATTAGCCATGGCCAAAAAGAATAGTCTAGCACACAAACCTTTAAAATTTTGATGAGCTTCTTATTCAAAAAAATGGAAGATTCTCTAATGATTTGAAAACCTTAATCAATAATCTATTTAAAACAATAATCACACTTGGTAACTCAAATTTGATGTCTTCTATGATTTTAAAAAGAATAAAAATTGAAGATGCAACCTGTTGTACCCCAAAATTAAAAATTTTGTTACACTTATACATTTTGAAGAAATGAATAAAAGTCTTGTTAAATCTATCAAAAAAGGCCAAAATTTGGGTTTGCATGTCTTGCATGAGGGGTAAAATCTTGAAATTTTCAAATTCTGATGATCTAGGTCTGCTCAGAGCAGCTTAACCTACAAAACCCAGATCTCAGTTTTTCATCCCTAAATTTTAGGAAAACTGCTATTTTTAGAAATTTTCTAAAATTAGTAACGTTTTCTTGGTTTTTCTGGGTTTCTTTGGAAATGGATACTGGCAAAACTTTCTAAAAATAGAAAGTTGGACCGTCAGGGTCCACACTGATTTTGATTGGCTCAAAATACTTCCATATCAGGCTGATGCAGTCAGAATCTCAAAATAATCAGTTTTGCCCTAGTGGGTCTATTCTGCTTTTTCATAAGCATATCAGGAGCTCTGAGGTCATCAATGGAGGTCAGTCAGCTACCAGGTGTCAGATTCAACACTCAAAGCATTGAATAAAAGGTGAGTCGGTGAGCAAGCACAAAGAACGAGGAAAGAAGGTGAAAACTATTAAAAATATTCTAACACTGCTTGTCATGGGCGCCCAACTGTTTAGGGCATCAAATGATGGAATTAAGGTTTGAGCTCCCAGACAAAGTTGTTCAGAATCCTCCCAGCTCCGCAGCAAGTCTGGCAACGCAGTCATTGGATCATTCAGTCACCCGGAATTCGAGATCGAACAAAGCAGTTTCAAACAGGAGACAAAGTGAAAATCATGGAAATATCAGAAAATTTTCTAACTCTGGAAACTTTCAGTGCCCCTGGTGCCCAAGGGCGCCCTGCTTTTTGAGGGGCCTAAATCAGCAGTAAGGGTTTGCAAATATGCTCAATCTCTCCAGAATTCAGACAGCTTCGCAACAGGTGTCTTCGTCAGAGCATCTGACTTTTCATTCTCCGACAAATCCAGATCGAGTTGAAAGTATGAAATAACGGTTCAAAAGTGAAGATGAAAATCATGAAAAATATTCTCAGTCTAGAGCAAATGGGCGCCCCTAGAAGAGAAAGGCACTAATGATTTCGAGGGCCCAAATGAATGAATCTGCCAGTGAAGCCTCCAACATGTCTTCTTCAGATTAGAACAAGCTTTCCAATGAGACTACCGGCACGTCAATCGGAGATGGCAGTCACTAGATCCAGCAGGCAGAATAGAGGGTCTGACAAGAGTCAGTCAAAAGCAGAGAAGAAAATACAGAAAAAGTGGCTAACTCTGGAGAAAATGGGTGCCTCTAGCCAAGAAGGGCGCCCAACTTACAATGCCTTAATGAAATTTTCAGAGTTTTCAAAAGATTCAAAATGGCAAGGGAAAGATGAATGTCTAAATTCATTGAACAAGCTGAGTTTAGGGTTTGAAGATTAAAGCAAAAGAAAGCAAAGCTATTTCAAGCCCTAAATCTATTTAAGACATCTCCTCCTTTTAGTTTTCATCATTTTTGCAGGTGGCTTCCAAAGAAGAAAAGTGGAGCAGCAACTTTGAGGTTTTATTTCAAGATTCAAGAGCTCAAGGTTGCTGATTTTCATGAATAATTTTCAGACCAGCAACATAAGACCTTGCTTTTTCATGCTTTTTCATCCAGAAGATCAAGTTTTTGAAGGAGAATATCAAAGATTTCAATTTTCAGCCTTTTGGGTCTGCTCAACTCGTTCTTCTGAAGAATTTCTCAAGAAATTTTCATTAAGTTGCAGTAGCTGCTTTTTATTCGTATGTTAGTGAAATCTTCAAGGTTTTCAATTTTTGATCATCTGGGTCCTCTCAAAACAGTCTTCTGAAGAAAACCCATATCATAGATTTTTCAAGAAAATTTCAAATTCTAGGGTTGACTTCTTTTTCAATCAGCCATCAGTGTTTTTCAAATCTAATCAACTAAGTCCATTTCTAATTGTATTCTGAACGAAACCTAGGTGCCAGCTTTTTTGGTGAAAAATTGAAGAAATTAGGGTTTGCTGCTTTTTTAGTCAAAATTCAAGATTTTCAAAAACATACGATTTGGGTTGTCTTGCAATGAAATTCTAAGAAAAACCCATATCTCAAAAAAATTTCCAAAAATTTGTTCGGTTGAGGCTGAAAAACCAACATTCTAAAAATAGAAAGTTGCTCAAAACTTGTCTGAACATAGGCGAGTTTACAGTCATTCTTCAAGGTTTTCAATATGGAGTACACTCCCCTTGAGTTTAAGACCAAATCAGCACTATATCAAAACTTCATCATCTCAGCTGAAGAATGCGTGAAGAGGTGTGATATGAAGAAAAAGGAAAGGTATCAGAAAAGAGTTATGAAATACTCTTCTGTTGGAAATCAAGAGAGGTGTCAGAAACATAAAGTTGCAGAGCCGCCAAGTTATCAATTAGTGAGTCATCTTTTCGGGCAGCGATGTTTTTCAAGAACAGAACTCATAAAGCAGTTGAAGAAGTGAAGGATTCTCTAAGTTTGATCACAGAAGGCGAGGAGACCTTGGAGAATTAGAATATTGCCCTAGATAGTATCAATGCACCTGGCCAGGACATAGTTTCTAACTTCTTAGCGGATGTGATCGAGCTTTAAAGCAACTTTCTTCTAGAAGCTTTCTTTCCCGCTTTCTTTCTATTCTTGGAATAATTCTTATCCATTCTTTGAGAAGAGAAAGAAGATAAGATGTAATAGTTGGCGTTTCCCACTTTTTTCTGCTTTATTAGGTGTTAGACGTTATCTTCTTTCTAGATTTAGTAATAAAGCTTACTTGTTGAGCAAGCCTTATATTGTGAAAGCAAGGAGATTTTAGGGTTCCCTACTCCTCTGCTTCTCTATAAATAAGAGCCTTTGCTCATTAGTTTCTTTAACCATGCTAGTGATAACAAAACGCTGAGCCTATTTTGCCTTCTATTTGTTACTCAAGTATTGTTCAATTGTCTTGTGATAAGCAAATTGTTGAGCCTCTTTAGCCAACAAGGAGTTAGTGTGATTGTTGTTTCTATTGTGTAGGAACAAGATTGCAAGCCTCTTTAGCTGCAATTCCTTGTTCCAGGCATGTTAGAAGTGAGTATTGTTCCAGAAATTTGAGTAATAAAATCATGAGCCTCCTTTGCCTTGATATAAAATCTCAGGTTTCCGTTATTTGTGTTCTACTTTTATGATCTTGATTTCAACTTGCATTGAAGTGTGTAGGTGTTTGTTGAGAGATAGTTCATTGAAGTATTTTGTCAGAAAATCTACCTTGTCCATTTCTAGTTTCTCTTGCTCTGCTATTACTTGAGAAGCCAGAAACATCGTTAGCTTAAGTTAGTCGTAGTTGAAATTCTTAACTCAGAAAATCTCAGCTGCGGCGTTTGTGTTTTATAAACCTTGTGCTCTAGCTGATCAAAAAGATAGGAAACTTAGTTTTTAGTTTACTTTCTTTCGCAACATCAACAAGAGGGAGCTTCCCCTCCTAATTTGAAGAGCAGTTTTACTGTGCATAGCTGTCTGTTTCAAATACGCATTCCAGAGGTGCGAATTTAAACGCTAACAGTTTTTTGGCGCCCACCGTAGGGCACAAGGCATAGAACAACAAAGAAAGCTTAGGCTTTATGTCACGGGTATGACTATCTAGCACCCTATTGCTTGATCCAGCATAAGCAATGGGTGATAACAACAATAATGTTGGAAGAAATGAACGATGTCCACCCCCATTACCTTGGGGTAACAGCATTGGACCTTTGGCTTTGCAAGAACATCATGAATTACCTAAAGGGTTGAGGAAGCACTTTCCATGGTTTCACGGCGATGGGACTCAACACCCTGATGATCATCTTTCATCCTTCTCAACGGCCTGTGCCATCTTGCACGTTGAACATGAAGACATTGCAGTGCATCTCTTTGTGGAGACTTTTGTTGAGAATACTGCTGATTGGTTCAATCACTTGGAGTCGGGCATTATCACAAGTTGGGTGACTATGATCGAGAAATTCTTGGCGAGATTCAAGCCCACTTAAGACAATCATTTGTTGTTTTCCCAACTTGCAAATTCAAAAATGGAGAGCAATGAGCCCATGAGGGAGTTTGTAGCAAGATTTAATTGTCTTGATACACAGATTTCTTCTACACTTAATCCATCACCGGAGATTTTGATGAGCTACTTCATAAATGCTCTTCCATCAGAGATAGCCTTCTTCTTGAAGATGGCAAAAGAAACAAAATTGACGGACGCACAAAGACACGCCATTGAGCTGAAGATAATATGATCACTTCTGGCATAATGAAGAAGGATTCAATCAGGCCTCTGGTTCAGAGTTCTGCAGATCCACTGCTACAGAAGGTAACCAATGAGGTGCTTGCACTACCACCACCACAATATCAACTTCAACAACAGTATCAACCTCAGCAACCGTATCAACCAAGGAGAAATGATTTTCAGCCTTATGATAGTTACAAGTCGCGGTTGCTAACACCTCAATTCTCTTAGGAGCCCACTTCAATTATTCAAACCATTTAAAACAAATCATGATGCATACAGGGACACTTGTGACATATTCCTACCGCTTATCACTCTTTTAGGTGCCTATTTTGTTCTTTTCCACTTGAAAGATGATCATACTTTGTTTAGTGACCTCTTTGTCTCTAATCACCAATCCTTATCCACAAGACACTTCACCAATCTCCTAAACTTCATTTCATCATGTCAACTTCTATTGGTGACTTGGAAAATAGACAAAACAACTTCCAAATGACATTCAATTCTCATAATAGATCAACAACCAAATAGATCATGGATTATGACCTATATAGGGAACAATTTGATAGAAAAACATTCTCAAAGGGGCTTATCACTAGAAGTTATATAGGGGTGCAATAATTGGCTCTCTTTAGGAACCATGAAACTTACATGGGCCAAATGAGAACCTCAATGTATTTGGTTAAAGCATTAATGTCTATTCATTATGAAAAAGAGACAATCCTATTTCCTATCACCTAAAAAAATGAGAAACCTAACCTAAACAAAAATAAGACATAAGTAAACACATCATAGAAAAGGGAAACACATTACTATTAGGTGAACACAAAAAATGAAATCACCTAGTTATAGATGAACATGCAAAAAAAAAGTAGCTAGATAAAACCATTTACATGTTGGGAAAAGTAGCAACCCTTCCACTCGAGCTGGGAGTCCAACTATGGTAGCATGCATCCTTGAAAGCTTTATAACATATTTATTTCAATCCAAGGTTCAAGATGTACAAAATCATGTAGAGAAAACATAAATAAGAATTCATTGATGTTTTGTAGCATAAGATAGTCTTCCACCTTGTTGAAACCTATCCTTATTTGTTGAATCTATACTCTACTTCCTTTTTATCCTCTCATATAAATTCCTCTAGTTGCAGCACACATTTGGGAATGTTGACTTCACAAACTATTTCTTTATTATGTTCTTGAGCACTCCTCTTCTCTGATATCCTCTTTTAGTACAATCTCAATGGCAATTGTAGTATGTTCAAATCATAATTCTTCAATAATATACATGGGAGTCATTGATGATGTAGACAAGTCAAAAATCAAGATAAAATTATTTGTCATCCAAATTTAACCCACTCTCAAGATGTCACAAGAAAATATCAAGGTTTGGATAGTGCCCTCAACATCCAACCTTGATCCAATATGCGATTTTGAAGTTGAATTATCCTCAAGGATGTTAGGAAGAATGTGTCTCAACCTTGCAACTACAAAAGGTTACTATTTATAGTAATTTTACATTTGAGCATGGATTGATCCAAAAAATTTCCCAAAGATACGAAATTGCCAAATAGACTAGTAAAGTTTCAACCCAAGCTGTTTGATTTTCAAGATATTGAAGTTTTTATTTTTAAAAGTTTTAAATTTAATTTTGAGGCACCTAGAGGCCATTTTTGGGCCCAAAATGGTTGTAACTAGTGAAGTGGGTTATAACTTGATAGAGAACTTCACAATCTTTCTAAAGATTTAAACGGTTAGTCAATCAGATTTCGAGATCAAAAGTTATGGCCTTTGGAAGTTGGGACTCTCAAATTAGGAAATGTGAAAATGTGTTGGACATAGAAAATAGTTGTAAGAGGGAGTTACACATATTGGTGCATGTTTAGACACATCATAGGGAATATTTGATTGGAGATAAGTTGGGAACCACTTTTTGGGTGGTTTTAGCTCATGGTTTTGTAAATATCATTTGATGGTTTCATGTATTATATCTCCTCTGTATTAGGTGCTTGAGATGGAGGTTGTGTGTAAGAGTCTTATAGATGTTGAGTTACCTCTGGATCTTTGGTTGATGATACTCATAAAAAAAATCTTTGCATATATATTATGATCTTGTTGATTTCTAAATAATATATTGGGAAGCTTTTGGAGTGTGGGGTTTTTCTCCCAAAAGAGTTTCCCCCACACAAATCATTGTGTTGTGGTATGAATGATATTTGTGTTTAGTTTTGTTTAGTTTTTGTAAATGTTGTAAAAATCTAAAAAAAATTGCATAAACCTCATCTCAAAATTAATATAGGAATTTGTTTCACTATCTTATGTTCCTTATAAAGGAGAATACATTATTCTCATCCAAGGCCTGTTAAGGGGCCTGGTTGGGTTAATCCAGCTTCAAAGGGAGCAGGGGAGGTCAGTTGGGAAAAACCGATGGAGGGATGGTGGAAGTTGAATTTTGATGGGGCTTCTAAAGGGAACCCTGGACCATCAGGTGCAGGATTTATTGTTCGGGATTGGAAAGGAAATGTATTGGCTTTGGGAGAAAAGAGGCTAGAGGAAGGGACCAATAACACAGTTGAAGCCTTAGCAGTGTTAATGGTTGTTAGGCTTGGTAAAAAATTAGGGGCTTCGAAAGTTCATTTGGAGGGTGATTCTCTTGTAATTATCCAGGAAGTGATGAAGGAAAATGCTGGGGCCTAACATCTACAGAATGTTATTGGAAAAATTAAAGAGGAATTGGTAGCCTTTGAAGATTTCAATGTAAGTCATATTAGGAGGGCAGGAAATGTAGAGGCAGACATGTCAAAATGGGCTTTAACGTTTAATGAAGTTGGCGAAATAAGAATTGAAGACTTTAGACCCTTAGAATTAGAGGAGGCAGTGTTATGAGTGATGGTACGCATGCAAAACTAAATGCAAGGAGTAATTGAATGCGCACCAATCTTCGAAGAGTATGAGAGAATGTTTGTGGAGTTGGGTGGCGGCGATGATCGTATGACTAGCATTAATGGTGGAGTTGGTAAACTAAAGATTATTAATCTTTCAAGGCATTTTCTTCTCGATGCTTCTCTCATTGTGGCCAAAAACAAGTGCAGAAACGGTGATCAGGAGGTGGTGGCTATGTAGTTGCAGAGGAGATGGAGGCTAATTTTTCACTCAAAACGAGGTAGCAACTCTCCCCCTTTCATGGAGAAGAATTGACAAAGAGGCTAAAAGGTATGTTCTTGTATAGTGATGAACGATTAGTGCAGTCAGTGTAACTAATCTTGGGAAAAGGATTCGACAACCTCAAGCACAGATATAGGACGAATATGGATATTTATTCGCTGATAATGGCTTGGGGCCTAGATTTGGGTGAGCTAACTGAAGTTGTGAAAGGGGTAATGAAGGCACTGGTGCATGAAGATTACCTGGAGGAAATGGACACAATACTGGAGTGGGCGATTCCAAGAGTAGGGATGGATATCAGTGAGGGAATTGAAGATGAAGAGGATGAAGAAGTCGAGAAAGGTGTTCCCTTTGTGAAATGGCCAGAAGGAAGGCATAAATTCAGATGGAGAGAGGACGTAGCACGCAGGTGTGAAGCTTTAAAATTGATTGTGGAGTTAATAGAGGTTGAGGCGGTCATAACATAGGCACACACAGAAGCAGAGCGGTTGGAGAAGGAGTTCTGATCTCGGAAGAAGAAAAAGACGAATGGGATCAAGATGGAAGTTGTGGCGAGTAGCTCATGCGGAGCTTTGCAATAATTTTAATTCTCTGCCATGCAATTTTGAGTTTTTTGGTTTCCTGTTGTCAAATTTTGTGTCTAAAAACTGTGGGTAATTTAGGGAAGTTGATGGCAGAATGCAAGGTATTTAGAAGTTAAATGAAAAAGTATTGTGAATGTAAATTTGAGCATTTTTTTTGTTTCTGAAGTAGTTGTTAAGGGTCTGGTAGTGGAAGTTACTATGGGAAAATTGTAGTTTTTGAGAAACTGGGGTACAGTAGATGATTTTTTGGATGGTTGATGGCCTGCCAGGAAAATTAGGAAGATGATGTAATATGACCTATTTTTATCAATAAAGAAAAACATTATTACCAATCAAAAAAAAAAATCTCATCCAGGTACAATCCCTTATTGATGTTGTGAAGAAAACTACCAACTTATGACAATAATAATAGTATTCTTATTGAAGGTATCAACTAAAATTGAATCCCTTCATCATTAAGGTTCATTAAATCCATTACACTTGAAGCCCTAGCCTATTTAGGGGTAAATATCTTGGTCATTTGACAAAGGAATCAAATGTTGAAGAAAATATCATTTTACATGTGATTCTCCATTTCTTCAATGACCATTGGTTAAACAACTTTAGTGACATGGTCTTCCTCTACCTTGTCCTATGTAGCTTCCTTGAACAACCTTCTGAATAAAGAGATTTTTTTGCAAGAAAATGCCAAAGTTTGGATAGTTTCCTCCATATCCAACCTTGATCCAATGCATGATTTTGAAGTTAAATTATTCTTAGAGAGAATAAATTTTCCTCATCCAAATGCAATCCTTTATTGAGACCTTGAAGAAAAATACCAACTTTTGGAATTGATATTAGCATTCTTATTGAAGGTGTCAACTAGTATTGAAGCCCTTCATCATTAAGGTTCATTGGGTCCATTAGACTTGAAGCTCCAACCTCTTTTGAGGGAGAATACCTTGATCATCTAACAAAGGAGTCAAATCTTAAAAAATATTATCCTTTTACATGTGATTTTCCATTTCTTTGATGGCTTACTTAAATAACTTGAGTGGTATGCTCTTCCTCTATGGTGTCTTATGTAGATTCCTCAAACAACCTTTCAAATGCAAAGAATTCATTTGATGCATCATCATTCTTGGTGCAGTTTCACCCTCTTTATTATTAGAAAAAGTTGGATTGTAACTTTAGAAAAACTTGTGAGACCTTGTCCTACTTAGAGAACATATGATATACTTGTGTAAATCCTTCTATGTTTGAAACAAAAGGTTTATCTTCTTTGATTAACAATCCTTCTTCATTATCATAGGACTTGAACAAGGCTTGTGAGATAGCTAGGAACTCCAACTTTGTTGTTATGTTTTATTGATGAAGGTGTAGAGACAAGCTCTCAAGAATAAGAATTTATTGGTGGATCCTACCATGGATTGTCGTCATGTACTTTTCTCTTTTCTTCTCCATATTATTTACTAGCTTTCTAATTTCATAAACACGTGTAGTCATTGAACAATTGGGTATGCAAATTATTCACTTTTTTAGACAAACAAGTTCATACTAAAAGTATCCCACATAAAATTTCCATTTATCTCATCATTAAGATGTTGAAAGTTACCTAAAACCTTTTGATGGATTGACCCAAAAAAGGTCATGAGAAACATGTGATGCATCTCTAGATAATATCTAGCATTGTGACTTCTTATCTTATGGAAGGAACACAAATTATTCATGTTGTCATTAGGATGTGCCTCTAAACAAGGCCTTACAAGTGGAGGTTGAATAAGTATATCATTCATGTTAGGACTATAATTCCTACGAGGATTTCCTTGGAACTATTGAGCTAGAATATTTTTTTGAAGTTGTCTCTTCATGTTGTGACATCACTCACCACCCTTTGCAAGAGAGGATCAATTGAGCTTTGAATCATGGATGTACTTGATTCTTTTTTATCTTTCCTAATGGTTATCATGTCATCCTCTAATATATCTACTTACTCTTGAGCTTCTTCTATTTCCTCAATTTTATTGGATTCGAACATGAATGTGGCCTTTGACAAAGGTGCATTAATAAAACAACTTATGAGGGTCTCTAGAGAAGGCTTCAAAGTAGCACTAATTCTCTAAAAAAGGTAGTCAAATTGAGTAATAAATTTACTCATCAACTCATTATTTCCTCCTTTACACTAGACAATTGGGAAAATAAGATGTGACAATTCTCAACTAGTTTATAATGCAACAAAAAAAATCAACCATGATATCCCAAGTTGTGATTGAATCTGTAACGAAATGGTTGAAAGAAAGAAAGGTATGAAAAAACACTTCCTATACTAATATTAAGAGGAGAGTGTTGTGTAAATTTCAAGCTTTTAACAATTGAAGAAAGCATAAACATATTTTAACATAAAATAAACCAAAAATACCATAACACAGGTGTACATGGGGAAAACCTTTTTGGGGAAAGACACTAGACTTATTATTTAATAAACCACAATCAAAATACACATGTAGAGAAATCCTTCACAAGAGTATCACCAACTAGACATGGCAAGGAATTCTTATAGCTTAATAGTATCTAAAAAAATTATCCACACAACCTCCATCTCAAGCACCTAATATATAAGATACAAAACCAAAAACCATCAAATGGTAGCTTAAACCGATGAGCTAAAGCCACCCAAAATTGGTTCCCAAATTATCTCCCAATGAAAATTTATTATGATGTGTCATAACACACATCATAAGTTAGTCAAAAGGTTAACTCCCCTTGACAACTCTTTTATGTGTCCAAATTTTTACATTTCCTATGCAAACTTCTAGAGGCCATAGCTTTTGATCAGGAGGGTTGATTAGACCTTTTTAATACAAAAATAATAATTAATCAAGGAGATCTACGCAACAGGAACCCTTGTAGGTGGTGCAAAGTAACCGGTAACTTTTATTTTGGCTAAAAATAAGCCTATAGCCTAGAAATTGAATTTTTCATTTTATATCAAAAATCACGCCTTTTGTAATCTTAACATTAGGAGAAAGGTTGAGATACCTTTTCCAACATTCCTCCACTTTTCAAATGCCTTGCAAGAGAAAAGGGAGTATCAACACCATTTATCTAATTGTTAGGGGTTGAGAGGCCCATAAACTCTTAGCACCACCTAAATGTTCGATGCTCATTGGCTTTGTCAATGCATCATCAACATTTTTCAAGTGTCAACTTTTTAGCATCGCCCTCCTATCCTCTACCATATCTCGAATAAAATGGTATTGGACATCAATATGCTTCATCCTTGCATGAAAGGTTGGGTTTTGTGCTAGATATAGGACACTTTGACTATTGTAATGAATTGTAATGGCCCATGCCCCCAATCCAACATTTGAACACAATATCTTAAGCTAAATGATTTCCTTACAAATATGAGTTGTTTCCATGTACTATGCTTTTATAGAGGACAACTCAACCATAGCTTCTAGCTTACTCATCCTACTATTGTACCACCAAAGATAGTGAAAAAATATCCATTGGTGGATCTTCTACTGTTAATATCTCTATCCCAATCTAAATCCACAAATCCATGAATACAAATAGAATGTATGTCCCCTATATGCATAACTATGATAGCATAATTAATAATCAGAGGTAACCCACAAATACTTAAAGACCCTCTTCATTGCTTCCTAATGTAATCATTTAAGATTAGCCCTAAATTGGCTAAGGAATCCCATTGCTTAGACAATATATAATCTTGTAAAGACCATATCATACATAAAACTCTTGACTTCACTATCATAAGGTACTTTTATCTTATCCTCCACCTCACTAAGAAAAAATGAACACTACTCAATACATAACTTTGTCCCCATCATAACAGGAACACAAAATGGCCTACAATGTCATGTTGAAACTCTCCAATACTAAGTTCATATACTTTCTCTGGCCCAACCAAAATTTTCTATCCACTTTGTCTCTTTTGATCTCCAACCCCAAGATGTACTTGGTTGCCCCTAAGTCCATGTCATATTATGCTAAAAGTTGAGACTTCAAATCACAAATCAAACCTTTTCCAATATTGAAAAAAAAAAAATCATCAACATATAATGCAATACTGAGAATAAAATCACGATCCATATTATAATATATGCAATGATCTTATTTGGATCTTATAAATCCAAAACTTAACATGAAAGAATCAAAATCTTGGTAGCACATCCAAGCATATTTCGTAAGACCATACACATAATTTTTCAACTTATAGACCAAATGTTCTTTACCTTTCCCAATGTAGTGCTTTGGCTATGTTATTTAAATATCTTCCTCCAAATCACCATGAAAAAATTGTCTTCACATTCATCTGCTCAACCTCAAGATCATACGATGTAGCAAGAGACAATAGAAATAAAATTGATGTCATCTTTGCTACTAGGGAGAAAATCTCACCATAATCTATTCCCCTAATCTAGGAATAACCCTCTATAACTAATCTCACTGTGTACTTCACAACATTATCATACGCCCCTTTTTTAACACCCATTTGCATTCAATAGGCTTTCATCCATTAGGCAAAGATACTTGGTCCCAAGTGTTATTTTACTTCAAAGCAATCATCTCTTCATCCATGGATTCCTTCTAAGACTCTAAATCATCCATACACATAGCCTCTTTTATAGTCCTAAGCTCATCAATGTTAATAATCAAAGAAAAACTACATCTCTAATTAGAGGAAGTATACATTTTTGGTTGCTATCTTTGTCGATTGGACCTCCTCAATCACTGTGGTGGAGGTTCTATCTCTTTTTTAGAACTATCTAGCTCTCTTCCTCTTCAAGTACTTTGTGGGATTTTGGTTCAAACTTCTTGGTTTTTGGGGTTTGTTCAACCATATATTTATTTCCATCCTTATTTTGTTGAAATATTGTGGAAGACTTAATTTCTCTAAAAATAACACTTTTTCTATACAAAACTCTCTTAGCCATAGGGTCCCAAAGCTTGTATCCTTTTACACCAGCACCATAGCCAATGAAGTACATTTTACAACCTTATTCTCCAACTTTGATCATTTCTCCCTAGGTACATGTGCATATGCCTCACAACCAAAGACTCAAAGATGTCTAAATGAGAGATTTGTGCCCAACCACACCTTCATAAGTGTCTTATCAAAAAGAGATGGTGTAGGAAACTTATTAACTATTGTAGCAAGTTGTGGCATTTTATTTTTCCCAAAAATTTTATTCTAAGACAATGATACTGAACATACTCCTAGCCATGTCTATCAACTTACTATCCCATGGTACTTATAGAATCTATCAAAATCTATTGACCAAAAATCACCACCATTATCAACCTTCAAAATCTTAATCTTCCTATTAGTTGAATTTTCTACAAGAGCCTTAAACTCTTTAAAATAATCAAGACTTCAAATTTAATTTTAAGGAAGTATACCCAATCCCATGTCCTTTTATTGTAATCGTCGATGAAAAAAACATGATATATAGATTTAGAAATAAAAGGAGCACTGACATGAACAAATACATCATAATGGATTCAATCTAACACCCTAGAAGATTTATGAGAACTAGAGTAAAACTAAATGTAATTTTTTTCCATATGCACAATGTTCACAGAAGCCAAATTGAAGATTACAAGCATTTTGTTGAACACAATGTTGTGCTAAGAGAGGGGTGAATTAACACAACTTAAAAATTAATCATTTCATTTACAGATTAACAACACATCACATAAACTAAAAAGAGTAGGAGAGAACACATGCATCACACAAAGACGCCGGGATTTTTACGTGGAAAACCAATGAGGGAAAAACCACAGTGAGGATTAACTCACAATATATGTAGCTCCCTACTAACAAGAATTATAATGTTGTTAAGGCTCACTACTTATGGACTTGCAAACTAAGATGTACAACCTTAGAGAAAAATACAAAAGGAACTGATGAGACTCATTGTCTCAGAGCAAGATACAAGAAATGATAATAAAAATAGGAACTTGAACTGCTATGGAAGAAGCATCTGACTTATATTGATGTTGCAGTCCCTTTTCGCACAATTACACATATTTCACACACTTCATTTTCAATATTCTTCTTAACACAACTTCAACACACACACCTCCTTTCACAAATGATTTTTCCTTTCATAAATATCCTCTAAATAACAAAAAACTTCAATTAAGTCAGATCCAAGATGACCATTGATGAAACAATTGATATTGCATAGGTCGGATCCAAAACATATCCAAAATAAAAAGGATATAGTTACAGATCATCATACTTTTTTTCGGGGCCCAAATTCATCACAACACATTCTTCAAAGCAAGATTATTTGATCAAGATCAACCACAAATGAAGGAAACAAGTCATGTCGGCCCAAATAGTATCAATACCATCAACACTGTCACTATTCAACTTTATACCACCAGGGAGAAACCAAAACCAATGTGTGGATCAAGATGCAATAATTATAGTTTATGCATAATATATCCTCAACCTTCTCCTGAAGAAAATGATCATCATATGTTGGTGCAAGAGGAGAAACCTACTTAATACATGGAACAAAGCATTTTGGACAAACTGTAACACATTGTTATTCAAAAACTAATCTTGTGAAACACCAAAACACCTGAAGATTATCAATAGTGTACATTGATATTATTGATCATGTCTACAGAATTGTAAGGCCAATACTTTACTTCCAAAGGAATGCAAAACATTCCATTAGGATTTCATCATTACATTCCTCTATCAGGGTATAGATCGAAACACTGTTACTTGTAACACACATAGTAGAAGGCGTGATGACTTGATTTATTGGAAGTGGAACCTCCATAGGTTGAACAACATATCATCTAAACTGCAAGACTGAATCTTGCTCAGCGGAAGGATGCAAACTAGAAAACCATGACTTTTCCTTAGAGTCTACACTATAAATTCTTTGGTGAAACTTCTACACCTTATTTCTGTGTGTGGTACATCAAATTGAAATGATATCAATGTAGACATGTTGTAGACTCATCAAGATATATGTATCATCCTCTGCATCACACCTAGTTACCATATTGAACATTATTCGTCCTTCTATAGCTCAATAGACTTGCACCAACTGCTATCACATCATAACAACTATCTCTGGAGCATGTACATTCTTCAACACCCATATAACATCAATTCCACCCCATATTGGGTTGACATCAATGACAACAGTCTATTGCTAACATATTTAACCCTTCAAAAATGTTTTTTTAATTTTTTAAGGTACTTAAACCCTTCTCATCTATGTGACCCATCCTTTGGTTCCATAACATTTTAATCTCTATTGGAAACTTAGTCTCCAAAGCATGAGCACCCTTAGGTACCTAATTATTATGATTGGATCAAAATTAGACACAATGTACCTCTCTTTTATAGTTCCAATGGTGAAGACGAAGATTCTATAGATCTCTTCACTACAAGAACTGAAGAATTATTACACTGAGTTGTGAATGAATCTAGTTGAAAAAAAGTGCCAATTTGAATTCCCTTGGAAAGAATTATATATTTTTATAATTCATCTCCTTTACTCATCCATCAAGAATCAAATTAGGATTCTACCACAAGTAACAATCTTCAAATGATAATCATCTCCTAGGTACACCTTCCCACCATCATATTCTTCATATTTCGTAAACCAACCTTAGTGTGAGGTCATGTGGAAAGAGAGACTAGAGTCTATCAAACATGTACCTTTTTATGGATGAGTAGACAAGGAAATAACAAAAGCATCACCTTCATCTTGGGAGGGTCTTTCATAATCATCATTAGAATCTAACTTTTCATTCATTCTTCTCCTCCTCCTCAAATCTCTTATTAAATGTCCAGTTTTTCCATAGTTCCAATATTTTTCCCTAAAGTTATGAGAAAATTTGGATCGTCCACATGATTTGGGTCTAGAATTATCTTGCTTCTTGTCCTTCTTGTTTGATGCAAGTGGATCTATTGGATAAAAAATTTAGAATATGAGTCATTGACAAGCATAATACTCACTTGCTTGCAAAAGGATTCTCCAAGGTTTTCGAGATTGATTGCTTTGAGAATTTTGCGTTAGTTGCTAAAATTAATTTCATCCAAATTATCCTTGGTATAGATGTATCCTATCATTGGGAATTTCATCAAATGGATGTGAAGAGTGTCTTTTTTCATGGTGACCTTTAGGAGGAAATTTGCATGGAGCAATCACAAGGGTTCGTATAGGATCCTTCACTACTTTTTCATCTTTAGAAATCTATGTATGCCCTCAAACAGGCTCCTTGGGCTTTGTGTGGCAAGATGGACTCCTCCCTTATAACATTTGGTTCACTCAATGTAATTTTTATTCGAATGTATATATTTTACAATAATATGGCACTCTCACATTTCTAGTTCTCTATACTAATGACTTGTTGATCATAAGGAGTCATTCATCCACCATCAAGATAGTAAAAAAATATTTACATGACAATTTTTTGATGGTATACTTGGGTCTTGTAGATTCCCTACTAATTTCTAGTAAACTTGGTGGCAATCACACAATTCAGAGGGAAAACCTAGTTGAACAGCCCACTTGAGCCTTTGGAAAGACCTTCATTGAATTATCGAACAAGGCTAGTAAGCTTGTGATGGTACTGGCATTGTATGTGCTTCCAAAGACTTAAAACTACCTAATTCATCCTAGTACATGTGTTACACTTGTTGAGAAAACATAAAACTATATAACAGTAAAGGAAGTAATGTTGACACTATTGCTACAGGTACCTATAGTATAAGACTGTAACTAATTATTGTCAAGAAATGAATGCTGGAATTTAACTAATACTGATGAATAAACCTACACTCTGGAGTACAACAAACTTAAGCAAACCAAAGCACACATGTGAAACAATAATTTCTCTTGAATAACACAAGAAATCTAATTAATCATGCATTTATGAAATAACTGCTACAACATAAGTAACTATATTGAAAATGAAGTGTGGGATAGTTCCCTTGAGTGGCCCTTGCTCAAGTGATTGCCTCCACTGATCTAACTCAAATATAGCTTCTTAGATTAGCACAATCATAATAACTCAAAATCATTGATTGCACAACTCCAAAATATCACATAAGATTTTGCTGAGATATCTTATTCATGAAACCACATGCAAATTTGAATAATAAACATTATCTACATAAGAACAACTAACTGAAAAATATCTGGAAACTATATCTGCTCTTGAACAAATTAACTAACTACTAATACCTCAACCACTGAGTCATACATATAGGCATGGGGGAATTTTATTAAAACAAGAACTCTAAACTAAAACCATAAACCACCACTCCCTAAATATCAGAGTGTGATAAAGACTAAGCAATCTATAACTAAAAAAGCAGGAAGATTCCAAGTAGAACTAAGACTCTGTTGTAATAAAACTAGAACATGGACTGGGTGAATCAATCACATTAGACTCCTATCTGCAATAGGGTTCTTCTCCTTCAAAATATTTATTGGACATCATAATGATGCATAATCATATTCATTAAGTGCCTCCACGCTATAGTTTTTGCACTCAATTTATTCTGGAACCTCCCCTACTCTGTTGTTTGGGAACTCCTTTGGCTGTGAGCTGCACCTCATAGTTGTTGCGGGATACAGTCTACCTCCTCTAGCTGCAAAGAGTCAGTTCACGAAACATGCACACAATACTAACCATAGCTAAGTGTAGATACCCATTACAATTCATACATATCCACACATAAATTATGCAATAACCATCACATCATAACCATATTTTCATATGCTTTAAACTGGGTTCAAGGTTATATAATAATCATAAAAGATAGCATAGTGTAGGGATATGTATAAGATAAATGTCTGAGAATTTCTATGAACTTGAATAAAAACATAAGAAAAATATCTAATGACTGGACTCATCGTTCCCCCCAACTACCCATTTGTTTGTCCCCAAGCAAATTAACTAGGGCTAGAGGTTGTAGTGCAAAGTGATTTCCCTGAGGTTTGTGACTGTATCCACTCCTTTGACTTGTTTCAAATAGAATCCTCTATAGCATGCAAGTTTGTTCATTCTAATAACCTCTGCTATCTCATATTGTTCATTCTTCTCCCATGTCCAGTGTGGTATAGGGTATAGAGCATTGGTGGCTGGAATGTAAGTGGCACCCATTCAAGTCCTTTGTCTCTAGCAATATCCATATACCTTCGTGTTATTTCAAGCATGGCTATAAAATTATAAATGGAGCGGGGCTCTTTCCTCTGCAATTTAGGAGTTCATTGACATCCTTCTATAATCCTATGTTCTCAAGTTCATGATCTTCCTGCCTACACCTTTGTGTCCAAGAGTTGTAACCATTCTTTTATGATCACCTCAAGGGTTTTAGATTCTTTTTTGATTGGGAGAGAAACTGATTTCTCTCTCTCCATATACTCTTGCATTATTTCTCCCCTGAACTTTTCATTTCTGAAATAGGATGATAGTGCCCTTAATTGTAAATCTCCCACAAAGATTAATGGATTCCATTTTGTGTCTTCAGGCACAACGTAATTATGCAAATAATATTCACACAATTGATCATGTTCTTCTAGTGTGGCATCAACAAATACATTTAGAAAATCAAGTTTCTTACTCATAGCAACTGATTGGTTATTAATCAACCTACTGAACTGAAAACTCAAAAAAAAATCTTGCAAAAATAAAGCATATGTTCTAGTTGGAGGTCTACTTCTTCCACCTTGACTACTAACCTTCTCAATTCAATATCCTTGTTCTCTAGTACCCTAGTATGCTCTGAGATCATTGCTTCTTTTTCCTTCTTGCAATCCTCTTTCTGCTTAGAAAAATCTTTACTAACTTTCCACATTAGTATCCTAGGGACATAGTTGGATGATAGGTTGGAGTTTTTGTGGCAGGGGGTCTTCTATTTTCAGTTACAAGTTCTTTGTTTCTTGCTTTAACTATTGTTAGTTGTTCAAGAAAATCTAACATTGACCCATGTCCATAAGTGTAATTTTTCCTCTAATTCATGTATTTTCATTTCCCTTTCTTTTTCCCTTTGCTCATAGGATTTTACCAATTCTTCTAGTTGTTTGATCCTCTCTAATGCTTCTTGCAATTCTTTTTCGATATTTCTTTCTTCTAGAAAAAATCCTTATCTTTCAAAAATTGCTCATCACCAACCCCTATGTATTCAAAAGCCACACTATCAGGGCTAATTGAGGTTCTCATTTTGGTTTTATTGTCAACAAAAATATCCTCTGAATCTGAGTAAGAGGTAGATATATACCATTTCATTTTTGTAGGAACATGCACATTTTTAGACACATTGTCTTTCAGCTCTGAGTTAGTACCTACTGTCACAACATCCTCTTTTTCTTCTTCTAGTTTCTCAACACTTTCCCTCATAGCACCTTTCCTTCTCAGGTGGTGTGAACGCCTTGGTTGAGTGGGTTTACTTTTTTGCACCGTTGAAGGTGCAGAAGAAGAACCACCCTTCTTATTTCTAGTTTTAGGTGTTTTTCTAGAAGCTACTGGGGTTTCATGTACCTCTTTTGTTGAAGGTTAATCAGATGTTGTGTGTGGTGATCCAAGACACCTATGGATGTTGAACCCTAAGTCTCCTTTTTACTAGCAGTGTTACCAAACAGTAGTGTGACAAAGTTGAATCATTTATCTTCCTTTGGTATTTAGACCCCTTTTTTTAGCAAATTGTAAAGGAAATTAGGTACATCGACTAATCTATTGTGAAGGAGGTGACTTAGTAACTTAAAATGCATAGTATGCAAGAGGGATTGTCTACCATCACAAATGATATACTTAATAATATAAGAAGCATAAGAGGCCCATACCCATGGAAGTGACAGTCTCTTCGTACCTTGTGACGATGAATCAATGTTTTCTCCTACCTCCTTGAACTCATTCCTGGCAGCTATTTCATTCACTCTAATAGGGAATTTAGCTCCACTCCTTGGTATACCAAACAATTCTGCAATTGTAGCCTCTAAAGTGTCCACTCTCAAGCCCTTGACAACAGCTTCATCATGTTGTAATGTCACTATAAACTGCCTTGTCATTTCTTCATTAAACTTTGTCAACTTCGAAAAGTAGTCTAACCATCCCACCCTTATGAAAATGGGTAGAACTAACTTGTTCTCCAATATTTTCTTGTGTGTTGATGGTTCCCTTCTAACAATATCACCTCCCATGGTGAAATATCTCGACTCTGCTCAAAACCCTAGAAATTCAACTCAAAATTTGATTTCAACCACCCACAAACCCTCTATATCTGCTATACTTGCATATACTACTTTCATTGTAACTTCAATTGTTATGTCCTCCCCTTTGTTTTAGCTTGAATCGGCTTGATTTGGCTTCAAATTGGCTCAGATTCTAGGGAATTGACAACAAAAAGGTTTTAGGTGCAGAAAGGTATAAAGGAAAAAAGGGTTTGTATGGTTTTTCTAAATTTTTCTTTTGGTGGCGAAAATAAAATTTTGGAATATATACTATCCCCCCAAACTTAAAATCTTGAAGTGACCGCACTTCAATACATGTGACTAAACATAAGGTATAATTAATGAATGTGGAAATAAGATTAATCAATAGAAAGCATGCTAAATTAATGTGAGACATAATGAAAGCATTGGGAATCCATGTTAATTATGGAAGATTAGTATGCGTACTTGTTGGATGATATGAATGTAACTCTATGCATGTGAAGCTTTTAGAAGAGTGTCTACAACATGATTTTGATTTTACCTTGGTTAATTGCAATGTGTGGTGAAATGAATGGAAGGTTGTCATGTGTGGTTGGAAAGATGTGATAAATACGATTGATGGAATGTTAAGTGATAGTTCGAATACATGGAATTCAAAATAGGTGGCGTGGAGTGGAGTGATTAAGTTGTATGTATTGATATGACAGGCTTAAGGTTGTATGTGTGAAAAACGTGGAATAAATATGGATGAACTGCAATTAATTTGGTGTAAATTTTTGAATTCTCTGATAATAGTGGTTGTAGGTACCTTCATCAACAGGTCCCAAACTGAACTATGGCAACTTTTATTTATGATGCTACAAGTCCCTATTGCATAGTGAAGCAGTCTTCAAAAATATTGTTGATTGTGGCACCTATGTTGTGTGTGCACGTGAAGTAGGATAATAAATTATACCTGAGTGCTCTCAGGAGGTGAGTTGTGTAGCTCATTTTTTGAGTCACTATGAGAACCGGTAGTATCTACTGCTAAGTTGTTATCTTGCGGTGGTATGTTTGTATCAGAACCATCATTTTGACCATATTAATGCATTAGAGAAAGAAGAAAATCATCCTTCTAAGTTGGCTGCTTGTATATCTTCAATCTATGTCCATTGACCAACAGTGAAAATCTAATTGCATCTATGGTCTATAATTTGACCGCTCAATTGGGAAATACCTGTTGGATTTCATAGACTCCCAACCATTTGGATTGTAGCTTCCCCTTGTAATCTTTATATCTAGAATCATATAATAAATCCCAATCACCCACATTGAATTCTTTAGTCTTTATAAACTGGTCATGCCATTTAGTCCTCTATTTTTGAATTATCTCTATGTGATGCATGGCCTCCATTCTAATTTCATCCAACCCATTTAGATTGTGTATCCTTTCCTTTTGTGATGTCAAATCCATTTCTAATTCCACTATTGTTTTGAGTGTTTTTATTCAAACTCAATTGGAAAAACAATTGTTTTACCATACACTAGTTCATAAGGTGTGAAACCTGTAGTTGTTTTCCATGTTGTTCTATAAGCCCACACTGCTTCAAGTAATCTAGATACCCAGTCTTTTCTATGAATTTGTACTGTTTTGGTTAGAATATTCTCAATTTCTTAGTTTGTAACCTCCACCTACCCATTGGCTTGGGGATGATAATGTGTTGATTTTCTATGTCTTATTCCATACTCTTCAACCAATTTAAAGATGAGTTTAGAAGTAAACTGGGGACCTTGATCAGTTACAATTTCTCTAGGTACTCCATACCTGGTAAAGATGTCTTCATACAAGAACATAGCTACATTCCCATCTCTTGCAAATTGTAATGCCTTAACTTCAACCTATTTTATCAAATAATCTGTACAAACTAAATTATACTCTTTGTTATTAGAGGCTAGTGAAATTGGGCCAATCAAATCAAGCCCCCATTTTTCAAATGGTGTTATTGCCATTTGTGGCTGCAAAGGCATCTCATCTATCCTTGTTGGTTTTCCCATTCTCTGACATTTGTCATAGCTCATTGTGTACTTTACTGAATCCTTATGGAGAGTTGGCCAATAGTAACCTATTGTTAAGATCTTAAATGTTGTTCTTTTGGCCGCAAAGTGACCCCCACAGGGCTCATCATGGCAAGATTTTAGGATGTCAAAGACCTCATCCTCTCTTATACATCTCATGATATTATCTAGACTAGTATAGAATAGGTAACTGGCTACCCAAGAATATGGTAAGCTTTTATGCATCAACTGTCTCTTTTCTCTAGGAGAGAAATGTGGTGTTGCCACTAAGTAATTTGCAATATTAGCAAACCATGGTGTTTGTACAGTAAGAGAAAAAAAATTCTCATCTAGAAAATATTCATCCACAACACCTTCTATTTGTGTAGGCAATCTAGACAAAAAAAATTCTTCCACATTAGCTTTCCCAAGTTTATCTACTATTTTTATATCAAAATCCTATAGTAAGAGCAACCATCTAACTAGTCTCCCCCCAACTACAGGTTTTTTCATTAAGTACCTTATGGTAGTACAGTCTACGTGGATAAATATTGGATAAACGGTAATGTAATGCCTAAAATTTTTGATGGCATAAACAAATGCCAACATCTCTTTCTTTGTGATAGTGTAGTTAAGTTCAGCTCCTTGTAAGTTTTTGTTGATGTAGTAGATAACATACTCCTTGTTACCTTCTTTTTGTCCCAATATTTCTCCTATAGAAAAATCAAAATCATCAGTGTGTATGTGGAAAGCTAATGTCCAATTTGGCCCTCTCAAGACAGGTGCTTTTTTCAAAGTTGTCTTAAGTGCTTCAAAGGAGTGTTGACATTCTGTAGTCTAGTCAAATTATGTCTTTGGTGAGAAGAACAAATAAGGGTGTTGTCATTTTACTGAAGTCTTGAATGAACCTCCTATAGTAGTATGCATGTCCCAGAAAGCTCCTTATATCCTTTTTTTTATGTGGCACAAGAAGTGTAGAGATGATCTCAATCTTATGGTCCACCAAAATTCCTTCACTTGAGATAAAGTTCCCTATAACAATCCCTTGAGTCATCATCATGAAACATTTCTCATGACTCAATGATAGATTATGCTCTTTACACCTTTTCAAAACCTTTTCTAGATTGTTAAGTGCATCTTCATATGTTTCTCCATAGGTAGTGGAGTCATCCATGTAGATTTCCATGGAATCGTGAGAATAATCTGAGAAGATACTTAGCACTGCCCTTTGGAAAGTGGTTGGGGCATTACATAGTCCAAAGGGAAGAAAAAATTAGGCATATACCCAAAGGGCATGTAAATGTAGTTTTATCCTGGTCCTTTGGAGCTATCTTTATCTAGTTATAGCCACTAAATCCATATATGAAGGAGAAGTACTTTTTTCCCGCTAGGGAATCAAGAACTTGGTCAATGAAAGGTAGGGGAAAATGATATTTTCTAGTGGTTGCATTTAGCTCCCTATGGTCCACACATACTCTCCATTTTCCTCCTTTCTTAGGGACAATTATTAATTGTGACACCCATTGACTATCAAAAATAGGATAAATGGAGCCTGCATCAAGCAATTTTGCAACTTAGTCTTAACTATTTCTTTTAAGGCAGGGTTCATTCTCCTTTGGGGTTGTCTAATTGGATTGAAACCATCATTTATGTAGATCCTATGCATGCACAGTTTTGGATCAATCCCCTTTGAGTCATGGTAGTCCCATGCAAAGGTTGTTGTGTGTGTCTGCAACATAGTGTTTAGGGAATTATGTTGTTCCTTAGTTAATCCATTGTTGATGTTCAACATTTTTCCTAGCGTGATCTCCAATGTTTTGGATTCTGATTGTATAGATGAGAGATCAAGTCCACTAATGTTGGGGACACATTGTTGTGGAAAAAGAGAATGGAACAACTAGGATACTTTTGATGAAGTTGTAGGTATGATATTCTACAATGGATCTTGTAGACATGAAAGATCATCTTGTTGTTGCGGGTTCCTACCACAATTATTTTGTATGATGTGTTCAATTAAGTCATCCTCATCTTGGGTTGCTAACAGGGGGTTGTGTTCAATAGTCATGAGAGTTTGCATGGAATAGTGGTCTTCTTCATCCAAGGTAGGCCATATAGTCTGCTCTAGATTTTCATGAGGTTGGGTTGGTGGATAGAGAACCAATTGTAGCTAACCATGGTCTGCCTAAAATAAGTGGATATCCTACAAGGTTGACCTTTGGCTGCAAGACTATGAAATATGCAGGATACTCTCATGAATCTAATGCTATGAATAAGTCCTCAATGATCCCCTTAGGTTTCATTATTGACCTATTTGTCAACTGTAAAATAGTTGGTGTAGGTCTAAGGTTAGCTAGTTGAAGTAGTTGCATTGTCTCCTTAGTGAGGACATTAATGGTTGTCCCTAAGTCAATCAACGTATTCTTGATAAGGGTCCCATTTATCTTAACATCCACTATTGGACTTACAGGGTCTGTGTATTTAGGGACAGTTATATTCCCAAACATAATATCAACATGGTTCCCTAGGACATGAACTCTATGAGGGTCCTTCCTCTTTCTCCATGGTTTCTTAAGACAAAGGTCTCTTATTGTCTTAGTATAGATTGGGATATCCTTGATAGCTTAAATGAGGGGGATTTTGATACTAATATCCTTAAGCTAACCCAATAGGTTTTTCTCTGCTTGGGTATGATGTTTTTGAACGGCTAAACACTCAAGGAAAGGAGGCTCTAGACTTGAGATAGTATAGTTTACCTTATTTGACCAAGCTCCAAAGCTGAATTGTCTAAAGCTTCAATTGTGGGTTCCTCATCCGCCATCTCAATGATTTGAGGGGATGAAGGTCCAACTAGTGTTTTCCCTTACCTGATTTGGACATAACTCACCTCTACCCCATAAGTGGGGTATTGTATAGCATCGTTAGTATATGCCTATTGGATAGGTTTGTTATTGGGGTTGGGTGCAAGTTGAGAAGGTAATTGCGGTGCTCTTGGTGGTTGAGATGTTGGGTTTGATGGATTGGGCATGATGGCTTGTTGTTGTGACTAAGAAGACAAAAAAGGTTGTTGGTAATTCACATTTTGGTGTTGCCAATGCTGGCCCTTTTTCCATTGTGGCTACCATAGATTTTGTTGCACTAGCCATTGATGGTTATAATTGGCACCTTGTAAAGAATTTTGTGGCCATACATCTGGTTGTTGCTGGTTCTAGTTTTTCTAAGGGTTTTTCCATTGGTTTTTGTTGTTTGGCCAAGGCTGAGAATTCCAACCAGAGAAATTTTGATTGCCAATTGGAAAATATGTATTAAAATTTAGGGGGTCTTGTGGCATGCCTTGTCTTGGTTTCCATGGCCTTCTTTGTGTAATATAGAAAATTTGTCCATCTTCACCTTCCATCGGTTGAAAATCTGGTTTCTTTGATTTGTCTTTTGGAATACTTACCACCCTTTTACACTTGCAGTTGGATTTTCTTTGTCTACAATTGGGGCAATATTCAGTAAGTATTGCTTCAACCTCCTCTTGCTTCTTCTTTACATGTAGAGTGTCCAACAGAGTAGCTAGATGACTTATAATATCTTCCTTCATGTTGGACAGTGGGTTACTTAACTCCATTCTTGAAACCCCATTACATGTCTTGCCAATGGTGGATGGTGGATTCTTCTGAGAGTCTATTCTGTGGGTTTTTCTTCAAGCAGAATTGTAACCTTTCTACATAATCCTCCAAAGGTTCAT
Organism: Sequoia sempervirens; assembly: GCA_007258455.2. Taxonomy (NCBI): domain Eukaryota; kingdom Viridiplantae; phylum Streptophyta; class Pinopsida; order Cupressales; family Cupressaceae; genus Sequoia; species Sequoia sempervirens. The sequence goes on along the minus strand of VDFB02281492.1, from coordinate 170,311,420 downwards.
CCTCTTTCTGAGTCATTCTAAAATGTCATCTCTTCTCTTATCAACTCCTCTACAATAGTCTTGTATTTATCCAAGAATTTTTTTTTCATGGTGGTCCTATCTGGAACAACATCTCTACCTAGTCCCATAAACCATCTCATGGCATCCTCCTTCAAAGTTGCAAGAAATAGCTTCATCCTATGAGCATCAGTTGTGTAGTCATAGCTCCTACATAGGACATCAAACTCAAAAAAGAATATGTTTTGATCCTCAGTTACCAAACCATAGAAGACTAGTAATGTTGAAGGAGGTATATTATTCAGCACAGTAGCCCTTTCTTGGTTGGTAATTGGAAATTCAAAAGTCACATGTTTTGATGGGTCATCCACTGCTGCATCAGCTATTGTTTGGAAGGTCCCCTATGTGAACTTGCAGTAAATGTTAGTGAAAGAGAAAGTTCTTCTTCAGGAATACCCTCACTTTGATCACTATGGTCACCAATATCTACTCTAGCTTGTTGATTTGAGGGGACGAATCTTCCCAAAGTGTCTCTCTACCTCTGCATACGATAGGTATGACTTTGTATAGCAACGGCTCCTGCACAATGTTAGTGAAATGTTCTAGTATTTGAAAGGATAAAACCTAATTGTCTTAATACTAAAAGAAAATTCTAAACTAGGAAAGCTTGGAAATAACATAAACTAATCTTTGAAATTAGCACCATCCTCGACAACAGTGCCAAAAATGTAGAGTCCCTACTGATTTCTAGTAAACTTGGTGGCAATCACACAATTCAGAGGGAAAGCCTAGTTGAACAATCCACTTGAACCTTTGGAAAGACCTTCATTGAATTATCGACCAAGGCTAGTAAGCTTGTGATGGTATTGGCATTGTATGTGCTTCCAAAGACTTAAAACTACCTAATTCATCCCAATGCAGGTGTTACACTTGTTGAGAAATCATAAAACTGTATAACAGTAAAGGAAGTAATGCTAACACTATTGTTACGGGTACCTACAGTATAAGACTATAACTAATTACTATCAAGAAATGAATGCTGGAATTTAACTGATATTGATGACTAAACCTACACTCCAAAGTACAAAAAAATTAAGTAAACCAAAGCACACATGTGAAACAAGAATTGCTCATGAATAACACAAGGAATCTAATTAATCATGCATTTATGAAATAACTGCTATAATAGAAGTAACTGTACTGAAAATGAAGTGAGGGACAATTACCTTGAGTGGCCCTTTCTCAAGTGATTGCCTCCACTAATCTAACTCAAATCTAGCTTCTTAGATTAACGCAATTGTAATAACTCAAAATCATTGATTGTACAACTCCAAAATATCACATAAGATTCTACTAAGATATCTTATTCATGAAACCATGATTTGAACAATAAACATTTTCTGCATAAGAACAACAACTAACTGAAAATATCTGGAAACTATATATGCTCTTGAACAAATTAACTAACTCCTAATACCTTAACCATTGAGCCATACATATAGGCATGGTGGAAGTTTATTAAAATAAGGACTCTAAACTGAAACCATAAATCACCACTCCCTATATATCAGAGTGTGATAAAGACTAAGCAATTATAACTGACACTCTATTTTAATAGGACTAGAATGTGGATTGGTTGAGTCAGTCACATTAGACTCCTATCTGCAATAGGGTTCTTCTCCTTTAGCATATTTATTGGACATCATAATGATGCACAATCATCTTCATTAAGTTCTTCCATGTTGTAGTTGTTGCACTCAATTTATTTTGGAACCTCCCCTACTCTACTATTTGGGAACTCCTTTGGCTGCAAGTTGTACCTCGTAGTTGTTGTGGGCTACAGTCTACCTCCTCTAGCTGCAAAGAGTTAGTTCATACAACATGCACAAAATACTAACAACCATAGCTAAGCACATATATCCATTACAATTCATACATATCCACACATAAATTATGCAATAACCATCACATCATAAGCATATTTCCATATATTTTAAATTAGGTTCAAGGTTGTATAATAAACATAAAAGATAGCATAGTGTAGGGATATGTATAAGATAAATGTCTAAGAATGTCTATGAACTTGCATAAAAATATAAGAAAACTATCTAATGACTGGACTCATCAGGTCTTGCATTATTTCTTGGGGATTGATATCACTCAATCATCTTCAAGTATCTTCCTTGCAAAAACCAAGTATTCTCTTGATATTCTCTCCAAATTCTACATGGTTAATTGTAATCCTACACAAACTCCATTTTTTTCAAGGGTTAAATGTGAGGATAATTATTGTTCACCCTTGGTTAATGTAACTTTATATCAATAGCTTGTTGAGAGTCTCATCTACTTGACTCATACAAGACTTGACATTTCTTATGCAATAGGCATGGTCTCTTGATTCATGCAGGAGCTCCATGAGCTGCATTAGAAAGAATTTTAGTGGATCCTCCACTACATTCATGGTACTCATAGTTATGGGATTCAATGTGTATCTAGTGTGGATATTGAATTGGTGGGGCACATGGATTTATATTGGGTAGTTGATTCTCAAGATCACAAGTCTACTTCAAGGTATTGATTCTCACTTGGTTTTGGTCCAATTTGTTGGTCAAGCAAGAAGCAGTCTACAATTGCTCTTCCATCTACAAAGGTTGACTATCAAGGGGTAGCTAATTACACTATTGAGGCTATTTGGCTTCAAAATATTCTCACTGAGTTTTACACTCCATTCAAAAAACCTACAATCATATTTTGTGATAATCAGAGTGTAATACAAATCTCAAGGAATCTGGTCCATCACTTGCAGAAAAAACATATTGATGTTCATATGCACTAAATTTAGGAGTTGATTGTAGAAAAAATCATTGATCTTAAGTATTTTCCTACATCAAGTAAGACCATAGATATCTTCACCAAATCCTTCACTGAGAGCAAGTTTCTTCATCTACAATATTTGTTGAGGGTGCGACAAGTGTCTTCTTTAGGGGGCTTCTTAGTCCATTCTCTCTCTCTACTTTGGGGGGAGTATTTTCTCTCTATTTTGGGGGGGCTATTCCTCATGTTAGAGCTTCTTCTTTTAGGGGTATTTTATATGTACATGTGGGGTATGTGCAGGATCATCATGGAAAAAACAGGCCCTTAAGTGGCAAAGAAAATTCAGAAAAATCAGAGTTAGGTAACTTGACGTAAAAATTTGAATAAGTTATCTATATTATTTCAAAAATATGTAAGAATAGAATATGTGGAAAATTCAATGTAGTTTCTAAACTACTAGGTTTATTTTTCTAAAAAAAAAAATCTATTTGGTGAAAAATTGAAAGTTCAATGCAGTAGTACTTAAATTTCAGGGAAAAAAATAAGAAGTAGGTGTCTGTCTGACCACCCTAACCCTAATAAAATGATAATATTTTTTTAGAATATTTTAGATATAAGTAGATGACTCATGTCCAGATGTGATGCATATTTTTTTGTAATTTTTTTCCAAGTAAATAATTAATTATAATTTTTTATTACAACTTTTAAAATATAAAACTCATGTTTGACACCTTAACTTGGTCAAAACTTCATGAAATTCCAATTTTTTTAATCCTAGTATGTGAAGCATAGAATGTGACACATGTTTTGG